>JACBWV010000318.1:968670-1056047 GCA_013435795.1 Chlamydomonas sp. ICE-L | reverse complement strand
CCGAAGCCCACACACCTGACGGTCAGGGTGTGCGAGGGCTACTAGCAGACATAGGGGCAAGGGAGGAAGACAAAGACAAGCGCGGCAGGGCGAGGATCGGGGGCGGTGAACGGGGAGGGCCAGGCGACCCCACCGGTTGCCGTTGCCTTTTGGTTCTGGACCTGCAAGTCTGGTCAACACAGTAGATGATGTTACCTTAGTAGGCAGGTGCGGCGGTGGTGTGGAACCTAGAGGAGCTGGCTCGAAGCTAACATAAGCTTTAGGCCTTAACTACCGCAAGAGTAGTGAGGGCTACCGTGCTCACAGGCGCCTTAGCCGCGAAGGTGCACAGGCTTAGTGTGGCGTGGGTGATATAAGTGGGGCATGGCAATTGAAGTGTGGCATGTGTGATTGTAGGTCTCTGACTACCCCAAAAGCCTAAGGTCACTCGTGGCTCCTTAGCACAGGTGCAAGTGCTTATCTGGTGATAATAAGTGCATGGGTTGAGGATGTGGTGCATGTGTTGTGGTGTTAGGCGCTGAACTACGCCAAAATCCTAAGGTTCACTCAGGCCCTTAGCACAGGATGTGCAGCATGGCTTATGTCTGTTTGATATAAAGTGGCATGGGCTTTGAAGTGTGCATGTGTGGAGTGTGTAGCTTCTGAAGGCTACCCAAAGAGCGCTAAGTTTCACTCAGGGTCCCTTGCACAAAGTGCAACAGGCTTATGCCTGTTGGATATAAGTGCATTGGCTTGGAAGTTTGTGCACTGTTGGTGTTGTGTTAGGCTCTGAACGACCCAAAATCATCGTAAGTGGTGCACTCAGTGCCCTTAGCACAAATGCAGCAGGTGCTTATGGCTGGTTTAATATGGAGGTTGCATGGCATTGAAGGTGTCGCGTGTGTGAGTGTTAGGCGGCTTGAACTACCCCAAAATGCAGCTAAGGGTCCCTCAGCCCGGGTTAGGCCCAAATGTGCAGCAGGGCTTAGCGTGTTGTGATATAAGTTGCTTGCATTTAAGTGTGTGCAGTTGTGTGTTTTAGTGCTCTGAACTACCCAAAAAGCCACTAAGGTCACTCAGGCCCTTAGCACAAGGGCCCAGGGCCTTTATCTGGTGAATATAAGGTTCATGCATTGAAGTGTGCAGTGTGTGTGTGTTAGGCTCTTAACTACCCAAAAGCACAGGGTCCCTGCGGTGCCCTTAGCAAAGGCAGCCATGGCTTATGGGCTTTGATCTAAGTGATGCATGTGAATGTTCATGTTTGCAGTTTGTCGGCCTCTGAACTACCGCAAACACTGAAGTTCCGGGAGCATGCAAGGAGCATCATTGATGCATGATGCAACAGAAGGCAGTGGTCGGGGAGCAACAGGGAGCAGGTGGTAGCAGGTGACAATACGGCTGCATGTCACCACTACCCCAGGATTGCACCAACTAAAGTCAAGGTGTCCTGGGCGCGCGTACTTAGACGTAACTTACTTTGAACGCAGGGGGGGGGGGATCGGGCGATGTACGGCTTCCAGGGGTAGTTCTCTCGTCGTCAGCTCTTACTTTTGTCGGGACCGGTGCGCATTCTGGGTATTGGCGGAGCTGCGCAACGGAAGTTGTAATTAAAGTCATGGGTGTGCAGTGGATAGCTTGTGAGAGTGGTCATCATGAGTAGCCAGTAGTGAGTGTTAATCAACGAGCACTTGTTGCCTTACGGCGTAGGTCGAAGTCTTAGTCGGGGCGCTGTGGGTCAATACCAATAACAGGTGGGCTCTCCGGAGCCCGGGCGAGGGACGGGTACAGGTAGGTGCCTGCCGCTTCAGTTCTTTTGCGTACAGCGAGGTCGATGGTGAACGGTTGGGTGTGTTGGCGGCGTGGAATGAGAGGGGAGGGAGTGGGGAATGAGTGGGGTGAAGGGGGCGGGTTGGCGAAGGCGGACAGCCCAACGTGTACGTGGCTGTCATTCTAGTCGAGGGGAGCTTGAATGGAATGGAAAGAACGCTTTGTTGGAATGGAAGAAAGCGGCTTTGGGAAGATGATCGATTCAAGTCAGAATCAAGTCGTGATCGTGGCACGGCAGTACTGAGGCTGTACTCCTCCATGGCTTGGTCCTAAAACCAAGTCCGAAAAACACTTCCTCCTTCCCGCTTGTTCGAATCGAATTCGAAGCCCCCCATCTGTCGAAGGGCGACAAATGAGAACGCCCCATCTGTCGAAGGGCGACAAATGAAAACGTAACAAGCATTCGCTTGCATGACGCATCCTCTTGCGAGGCTCTTGGAAACATGTCTTGCACAAGTGGTGTATCAATCACTGCTTGCCGCTCTTGTATTCGACTTGTTTCAAGCCACAAGAGCTTTCAAGAGGTTTAGCTTATTTAAGAGGGGGAAACAAGAGGCGCAAAACTTACCGACGTTATTAAAAAAATGATTCATGACCCTACCACAACAACCCGTTCCATTCATACTGAACTTCTGCAATCAATTCAAAAACACCTCATTCAACGCATCCTGCATGGCTCACACACCACTCTTTGTAAAGTCCGTTCCCACACAGGTATCCTTGGAAATGACAGGGCAGACATTCTGGCACGCAAGGCAGCTGAGCACCCTGCCTCCACCAATTTTACTGACAACACCGGGGAAATCCCCCGCCACAATGTCTACTGGCCCACAGTTCAACCTCCTCGCACACCCATGGGAGATATTCCCCCACGCATCCTAGCACCTAACCTTACACAAGGTATCACCTCTAACCTGCCCACTAGCTTCCACCTTGGCCAACACCCTCTTAAAGGGATTTATGCAACCACCTGGGCTGATAACACTCCCCACCAACTTCCTCATGCAAGTAACAAATTTTGGACCTCAACCCTTATCCAACATAAAACTAAATTCCACATCCTTAAAGCCCGCTGGGGTAGACTGTGGAACCGTAAACTTGCATTCCGCTGGAAACTCCCTTATATTACAAGCACCCACCCACCCACGAACTCCCTATGCCCCATTTGCCACACCTGTGAGGACGGAGCGGGCCACATCCTGGCGGGCTGCACACACCGGACTTTCAAGGGGCTCTATATCAAGAGACATGACGCCGCAGTGCGACTCATCCACAAGGCCATTTGCACCGGAGCCCTGGGATCCCGCAGAATGATCATGGACGCTGGCAAGGAAGAGGACCTCCCCAGGGGGGTCCTGGGCAAACGTCTCCCTGACTGGTTACGCCCCTCCACTATTACTGTAGCGGACTGGAAGAGAATGAGACCTGATCTTGCCGTCCTACCTGACATAGACTCCTACCTGTATGTCTGATAAAGAACTCTGGGTTCTTGAGCTTGGATACTGCTCTGATACCAACCATGCTACTAAGTTTATCACTAAACACGCCCAGCATGTTGAATTAGTAAATGGCCTTAGATCGGCTGGATACCTCGTTCACTATGAAGTTATCACCGTTGGAACAACTGGTACTATTCCAACCTCTTTTTTGACTTCTATGACCACTCTTGGACTTCAGAGATCATGTGCCCTCAAACTGGCGGACACAGTCCACTCCCACACCATCACTAGCTTTCAGAGTATTTTACAGTGCAGACGTTTTATGGAAGCACACCCCAGGTCGATACCCGGGGACTAGCACACAGACCTTCCCCCCTCTCAGGTTTTGTCTTGCCAGCTGCATTGTGTCGGTGCTTCCCAACCGGGGTGAAAAAACCCCGTATTAAGCTGCACTGGCATGATGTGGCTACGGTGCCTGCCGGTCAGGCATCGGTGGTAATTCTTTTTACTGAGATGGCCCTACGGTGACTATAGCTAGCTCCGGCTTACGCTATGGTGTCCTTAACTTCACGTCCTGTGAGTAACGGTTCTACACGGAAGTAACAATTTCAATTTCAATTTCAATTTAACCAACGTAAGTCTGCACCTGTCCCCTTGCCCCCCCTTGTCTCATTCCCCGAGTCCCAAGACCAGTGACCCCAACGAGTAAGCAGCACACCACGTCTTAGCATCTAGAGCATCTAGAGCACTAGTTGGAGAAGCCCTCCGCCCCTCCTCGCCACATAGGTCGAGCTTCGTGCTTCGCTGCCCCCCCCCCCCCCCCCCCCCCCCCCTGAGAATCTGAGATTAGCAACAATTGAGACAAGTATACTGATTCCCGCAAGGTTTGGGAGCCATCGATACCCGAACACTCGCGATTGTCATAAGTCGACTTGCGACTGACTCTTAAATAGAAGCGTACTCCGAAGTTCACGCATTTATAATCCTTACAATAGGTTGGCGTGGCTTACCATCCGGGACTCCCTCCCCCTCCATCCACCGCACGCCATCGTCGGAAACCAGGTCACAGTATTTAAGTGAAGCTCGTTTGGCCATCCTGAGCAAGCAATCGCAAGCTGAATATATGCTGTTGAAATCGAGATGTAGAAAAGCCACTAAGGTCAGAAAGACTTGCAGTATCTCGAATCGCAGTAACCCAGTATAGCAGTGTCGCAGTATCGCAGTATAGCGAATCTCGAATCGGGGCGAGTGACCTGTTATTACGGACATACCTTGTGCACAGGCTTCAAACCCGTCTAATAGTTTTTTCTCATAGTTTTTTAATTTACAATGTCAGGAGGTGTGTCAAGCGGACACCGAGGTGACCCTGGAGGCTCCCGCCAAAAAGCAAGATATTACGATTTACATCCCCAGTAGGTTTCGAGCTCGTAAATATCTTCAGGTTATGCCGTAATAAATATCTCCGAAATAATATCAGATGCTCCTGCAGATGGGACGGTGACCACAGCGCTTTCTTGATTGTATCGTGTAGTCGACCTGATGCCGATGACCTGTGGTCTTCTGGCCATGACCTGTCAACCCCAGCTGACGTCAATTGTCTAGAAGTGTAATGCCTGGCCGTTTGGGGTTTAGGGTTTTACTTGACACGGACACGGCAACTTGTCAAGTACCGCAACCGTCCATTTCAACTTCGCCAGCGTGTCACTCTTCTCCACTCACCTATCCAGGTCTAGTCACTCTTATCCACTCGCCGCATCACCGGAATCTGGTACCCGAAAGTTGCCGTGCGATGGCCGACAGCGCGCCCTGATATGGCGCAGAGTGCTGTACAGCCGTGCCCCCAACCCCCCAAACCCCGCGGGCCGGCCAGCACAACAGGTTTGGCTGACGCAGCAGTTCAGCAATGTTAAGCAGATGTTCAGAACTGTCAAAAACCCATTTACTTTCTCATTATCCACGGATAGCTACGGTTCGGGTTGTGTGATGACTATTCACGGAACGCGTCTTCTGAATGCTTAGAGATGTGGCTTCAGGGGTCCTTCAGGGGAAGCGGTTTCTTGCCAGGTAAGCCCCCCGGTAAGCCCTGAACCGCTCGTTGAATTGATGACCTTTTCCCCTTCTTGAGTTGCGGAAGCTGCTTTGGTCATAGTAGTAATCGCTGACATGTACTTCAAGAAGGTGCCCCGATTCTTCTACACGGTTCTCCTACAAGCTCACGTGACCCTTTCGAGCTGCCTACAATCTGGGTGAATTTCGTTCTCCTTTAAATTTTTCAGTTCGTTGCTAATGCCCGGCCCTTCAAGGGTTTCCCATCGAAGATAAGCGAACACGCTAATTATCACGTTTACATCTGCGCGCCCTGCCATGGCGACAATCTATTGAATAGCAATCATCGTGAGACGACGGCTACGCTCACGCTACTTCCGATTGGGAAATACTTGGCCTTGGAGCCCAGCCTCGGATATAGTGGCGAATAGACTATTTCGATGCCGAGAGCGGCCCGATTTGGATGCGTCGGACCAGGGGCGTGGCTCATGTGGGTGTTTTCCCTCTCCTCCTTCTTACTACCTGCTGTAGTCTCTGATTGCGACGAGGCTGGTGTCCAAGCTGTGACCGAACTTGTGAACAGGTGAGGATCGGTGCTCGGCTCGACGCGTTCCGGTTGTTACAGGACAAATGTCATCATCAGCATTAGCATCATCTTCACCACCATAATCATCATCATCATCATCATCATCAGCAGCAGCAGCAGCAGCATCATACTAGATTTTCTAGATTTCGTAGGTTTTCAAGATATCATAGGTTTTCGTGGTGGGTTGCTTCCATACGGGATGAGTCGAACCTGCTCGTCGCTGTCGACACCCGTGGAACAGATACAGGAAACGGTAGGCTAGGGGCTTCTCTCCACTCAACTGCATACACGAGAGAGTAAAGAGAGAGCCAGTCACAAGCAAGTGCACCCCACCCCACAAAACTTTACTCCACCCCACCCCACCCCACCCCACCCCACCCCACTTTACTCAATCCTAACAGCCTACACCTAACTTTTTGCCGATTCCCTTAGCCTCAATTGCTGTGAGATCCCTGTGTCAAATATCGGTGGGAAGGTGGGAACCAGGGTGGGCAGAGTGTGGTTTCTAGGGCTTCTCCTTTGGCTGATCTTGGTCTGCCGCACTCTTCGTGTGTGGCATGATGATGAGGTTGTTTGATTTGACGGGACTCGCATCATTGTCGGAAGCAACGTACATGCAGGGAGTGCTGGGTGAAGATCATTCACTCTTCATCTGTGGCGTTTGAATACCCGTGCAAGTTGTGTGTCTCCGATGAATCACACTGCCTTGAAGAGGCTAGTAGCCACTTTACTCAACGCCACCCCACCCCACCCCACTTAACTCTACGCCACTCCACCCCACCCGACTTTACCCAACGCCACCCTTCCCTTACTGACCCCACCCCACCCCACCCAACCCCACATTACTCAACCCCACCCAACCCACCCACTCCCACTTTACTCAACCCCACCCCACTCACCCACCCCACCCCCCACTTTACTCAACCCATCCCACGCCATCCCACCCCACGCCACCCCACCCCACCCCACCCCACTTTACTCAACGCCACCCCACCCCACTTTACTCAACGCCACCCCAACCCAACCCAACCTAACCCAACTCAACCCTTTTGTAGCTACTTATCCTGCTCCGAGAATGTATCGGACTACCAAGTCATGGTTCGAAGGAACATCACTGCGCTAATGAATTCCTGCAGACAGTGGGTGCGTCTTATATAATTGAATAGTTGCACTTTTATTTTTGCATCTACTCTACCTCCGCCCTCTTGTCTCCATCCCGCCCTCCACCCTTTTCCCCCTCGACTCCGCTATCTCTCCCCCCCCCCCTCCCCACCCACTTCCTTCAACCTATTTTCTACCCTCCTTCCGGTCTTCCTTCTTTGCCTTTTTTCCATACGCCGTATACGTCTCCTCCTCCCATCTATCCCCCCATTCACTTCTCTCATCTCCTCATTCTGTTTTTTAGCCATTTCTCGTCCATGCTCTCATTCTCTATCACTTTTCTTATCTTCTTATTCCGCTCCCCTCTGTTTTCTTATCTGCCCCCCCCACTCCCCCTCCTTCCGCCATTGCTCTCCATTCCCCCACTTTTTCTACGTCTTCTCTCCCTCACACATTTAACTTCCTTCCCCCTCCGTCTATTTTCTTTTCCCTTCTTGTCTCTCTTCCGCTGATCCCCATCCCTTCCTTTCTCACGTCTCTTTTCTCCCCTCCCCCCTCTTCTTCCTACCCAATTTTTCACCTCCCCCCTTCATTTTTATCTTCTCCTCTCTTTTCCCCACCACTTCTTCCTCCTCTGCCTCACCTTTTTTTTCCGCTTTTCCTTTCCCTTACTCTACACCTTAGCCGCCCCTTCCCCTCCTACTTCGCACTTTCTTTATTCACTGTGGTCTTTTTGGTTTCTTCACATTCTTGTCTGGCATAGACTTTCTTAGCCCGTTTTCTTCTATTTGTTTTACACTGCCTTCCACCGTCTTTTTTCTTGTTCTCTGTCATTTACCCTTCCAGCTCTCCATCTTCTATCTCCCCCCCCTTTTTTTTTCTCCTATGTTCCTTTCCTTCTCTTCTCTCCTAACCTTCCACTCCTCCCTATCGCCTCTTCCTATCCTTATTTCGCCCTCTCCTCCCCTCAAAACTCGCCCCTCCCCTGCTTTACTCTCCCCTTCCTACTTTGCACTCCCCTTCCCTCTCCGCCTTTCTTTTCTCTATTGTCACCCTTTCACTTCTATTTTCCATTCATTTCGTCCTCACGCTTTCTTTTTTTCTTCCCTCTGTTTCCGTTTTCGTATTTTTTCCTTCATCGCCCCCCCCAATTCCTTCTTGGCTTGTATCTCTCCTATCTTCTCTTCCTGTTCGCGTTCCTTTCCCTCCCTGTTTACAGTTTTTTTCCTCTCATCTTGACTACCCTTTAATCCCATACACCTCTTCGTTGCTAACTCTGGGGATGGCTCACCGTCTTCCAAGTCCAAGTCCCTCAAGCGCACTACTCACAGAAACGCTCTGATTGGAGAGCTAGTGCGTTTTGATAAGATAAATGTTTTGAATGTTGATATTATTGCCAAAGACGGCATGCAGGGCAATTGTAATGAGGGTAGGGTTAGAGCACTGTTTTGAGCGTTGACAGTACTGCCTAAGGCCGTTGACGGTACTGACTAAGGCCGCTGTTTTGAGCGTTGACGGTACTGCCTAAGAGCACTGTTTGAGCGGTGACGGTACTGCCTAAGACGGCGAGCTGCTTCATATGCTGGTGCCTGCAACCAAATCATAGGGGAGGTGAGGCAGGGGCAGGGGCAGAAGCAGGGACAGAGGCGGAGGTTGAGGCAGGGACAGGGGCAGAGTATAGTGTAGTGTTGCCTGAGTGTAGTGTAGAGTGCCGTGTAGTGTTGGCTGAGTGTGGTGTAGAGTGTAGTGTAGTGCAGTATAGCAAGGTAGCCTGCTACAGTGTATCTCGTCGAGCTTGTGGCTGTGGTTGACACTATCACCTCCAGGGTTTTATTTGTGGCCATTCATTGGATGATTTGGGTTTGGGTTTTCAAAACACTTCGATGTTCCTAGTGTGTACCTCAAGTATGAGAAGTTGGGCTGAGATCTGACATTTTGGCCTGGGAATCGAAGATTATGAGAATTTCTGAGAATCCTAAGAATTGTCGGAAACTTTGCCTGAAAAAGTGGGAGTAGGAAGTACGAAATACGAGACCCAACTCACAATCATCCGCTGAATTGCCATAAGGTCTACTCACATCCTAAGTGCTAAATTGAGACTTAAGCCTAGTTAGCCACCCCTGGACTGGTACATGAATACATACAGTTACTCAGTACATGAATACATACAGTTACTCAGTACATGAATACATAACAGTATCAGTAACATGAATACATACAGTACTCAGTAATGAATTAATACAGTTACTCAGTACATGAATAACATACCAGTTTATCTCAGTACATGAATACATACAAGTTACTCAGTCCATGAATACATACAGTTACTCAGTACTTCGAATACATAACGTCTCAGACCAGAATACATACAGTACTCAGTACAGAATAATACAGTTACTCAGAAGAACCCATACAGTTACTCAGTACATGAATACATCAGTACTCAGTAATGAATACATACAGTTACTCAGTACATGAATGATAAGTTACTCCAGTAACATGAAAAATACAGTACTCAGTCATGAATTACATTAAGTTACTACAGTCCATGAAGAATACAGCACTCAGTTACATGAATACATACAGTACCAGTACATGACCTCAGTACTTCATTACATTGAATGCATACAGTTACTCAGTACATGACTAATACAGTTATCAGTACATGAATACATAACAGTTACTCAGTACATGAATACTACAGGTACTCAGTACATGAATACATACAGTACTCCAGTAAATGAAACCATACAGTTACTCGACATGACACCCTACAGTTACTCCGTACATGAACCCATACATTTACGCAGTACATGGAATTAATACAGTAATTCGTACATGAATTACATACAGCTACTCAGTACATGAATACATACAGACTCAGTACATGAATACATACAGTACTCAGTAAATGAATAATACAGTTACTCAGTAATGAAGACATACAGTTACTAAGACATGAACCCTACAGTTACTCAGTACATGATACCAGACGGTTACTCAGTACATGAAATCCATACAGTTAATCGGTACCTGATAAATACAGTTACTCAGTAAGATACATACAGTAACTCAGTACATGAATACATACAGTTACTCCAGTCAGAATACAGACAGTTACTCAGTAATGAATAACATACAGTTACTCAGTACATGAAACCCATACAGTACTCAGTACATGAATACAGGCAGTTACTCCGTACATGAAGACAACAGTTTGACTCAGTACATGAATACATACGTTACTAAGTACATGAATACATAAACCCCAAGTTATCAGTACATGATACATACAGTTACTCAGTACATGAATTACATACAGTTTACTCGAGTTACATGAAATA
Source organism: Chlamydomonas sp. ICE-L (assembly GCA_013435795.1). Lineage (NCBI taxonomy): Eukaryota > Viridiplantae > Chlorophyta > Chlorophyceae > Chlamydomonadales > Chlamydomonadaceae > Chlamydomonas > Chlamydomonas sp. ICE-L. Next base: position 1,045,725 of record JACBWV010000318.1, on the reverse strand, counting down.
ATACAGTTACTCAGTACATTGATACATACAGTTCCTAGTTGACATGAATACATTTACAGTTACTCCAGTACATGATACATAAAGTTACTCTATACATGAATGCATACAGTTACTCAGTACATGAACCCATACAGTTACTCAGTACATGAATGCATACAGTTACTCAGTACATGAATACATACAGTTACTCAGTACATGAATACGTACAGTTACTCAGTACATGACCCTACAGTTACTCAGTACATGAAATGCATACGTTACTCAGTACATGAATAATACAGCTACTCAGTACATGAATATATACAGTTACGCAGTAAATGAATACAACGTTTAATCAGTATGATACATACAGTTATCGTACATGAACCATTACAGTTATCAGTAAAATGAATACAATACAGTACTCAGTACATGACTACATACAGTTAATCGGTACAAGAATAATACGGTACTCAGACATGGAATACATACGTTCCTAGTAACATGAATACATACAGTATCAGTACATGAATACATACAGTTACTCAGTAATGAATACATACAGTTACTCCAGTAAATAATACATACAGTTACTCAGTACTGAAACATACAGTTACTCAGTACAGGAATACATAAATGTTCCTCCGTAATGCATATACAGTTACTCAGTACATGAATACTCAGTTAACTCCAGGATACATAATACATACAGTTATCAGTACATGAACATACATACAGCCTACTCAAGTACATGAAACCATAAAGTTAATAAGGAATGAATACATACAGTTATCAGTCGTGATTATTTCATTACAGTTACTCAGCATGGTCCCGTAATACATACAGTTACTCAGTACAGGACTTACATAACAGTTACTGCAGTAAGGAATACAGACAGTTCTCAGTACAAGACAAAGACAGTTACTCAGTACATAATACAGACAGTTACTCAGAACATGAATTACATACAGTTATCAGTAAAGAATACATACAGTTAATCAGGACATGATCCATACAGTTTACTAAGTAATGATGCATACAGTTACGCAGTACATGAATACATTACAGTTACTCAGTAAATGAATACGTTACAGTTAGCTCAGTACTGAACATCCGAGTAATCAAGTACATGAATGCTACAGTTACTCAGTATGAATACATACAGTTACTCAGTACATGGAATACCTAAGCTTACTCAGACAGGAAATACCTACAGTTACTCAGGTACATGAATACATACAGTTACTCAGTACATGAATACCAGACAGCTACCAAGTACATGAATGCATACAGTTAATCAGTAAGAATCCCTACGTTACCAGTACAATGAATACGTACAGTTACTCAGTACATGAAACCATACGTTACTCAGTACATGAATACAGACAGTTACTCAGTAATGATAAACAGTTACTCAGTACATGAATAGATACAGTTACTCAGTACAGACCCATACATTACTCAGTACATGATGATACAGTTACTCAGTACTGAATACATTTACCGTTACCAGGGACATGATAACGTACAGTTATAACGACAGGAACCCATACAGTTACGCAGTACATGAATGCAATACCCAGCTACTCAGTAAATGAATACATACAGGTACTTAAGTACATGAAACATACAGTTACTCAGTACATGAATTACTACAGTTACTCAGTACATGAACCCATACAGTTACTCAGTACATGAATACATACAGTACTCAGACAGGAAGAACATTACAGTTACTCGGTACATGAATACATACAGTTAATCAGTACATGAATTATACAGTTATCAGTAATGAACCATACAGTTACTCAGTACATGAATACATACAGTTACTCAGTACATGAATACATACAGTTACTCAGTACATGAATACATACAGTTACTCAGTACATGAACACATACAGTTACTCAGTACATGAATACATACAGTTACTCAGTACATGAATACATACAGTTAATCAGACATGAAACCCAGACACGTTACTCACGTACTGCATACTACAGGTACTCAGTAACATGAATTACATACGTTACTGGTACAGAATAAGACAGTTATCAAACATGATACATAAGTTACTCAGTACATGACCATACCAGTTACTCCGTACATGAATAATAACAGGTACTCAGTAATGAATACATACAGTACTACAGTACATGAATACATACAGTAATCAGTACATGAATACATAAGTTACTCAGTACATCGAATAACATACAGTTACTCAGTACATGAATTACATACAGTACTCGTACATGAATACATTACAGTGATCAGTACATGAATGTACTACAGTTACTCAGTACATGAACCCAACAGTTACTCAGTAATGTAATACACTACAGTTAATCAGTACATGGAATACATACAGTTACTCGTACATGCATAAATACGTTAATCAGTACATGAATCATACAGTTACTCAGTACAGGAATACAACAGTACTCAGTACATGAACCCATCCAGTTACTCAGTACATGAAACATACAGTTACTCAGGTACATGAATACATTACAGTATCGGTACATGAATTACATACAGTTAATCAGGACATGACTACATACAGTTACTCAGGACATGGAATACTAAAGTACTCAGTACATGAAAACCCCGTTACTCAGTACATGAACACAACCATTATCAGCTACATGCATACATACAGTTACTCAGTAATGAAACATACAGTACTCAGTTACATGAATACATACGTTATCAGTACTGAATACATTACAGTACCAGACATGAACCCATTACAGTTACTCAGTACAGAATACATACAGTTAATCAGTACAGAATTAATTACAGTTTACTTCTAGACATGAATACTACAGTTACCCAGTAAATGAATACATACGTACTCGTACATGAATACATACATTATCAGTACATGAACCCATTACAGTTGCTCAGTACATGAATACAACAGTTACTCAGTACAAGAACCCATAACAGTGAATCAGTACATGAATACATACAGATACTCAGTACATGAATACATACAGTTATCAGTTACATGATTAAATACAGTTTAACTCAAGTACCTGAATACATACAGTTACTCAGTACATGAATACATACAGTTACTCAGTACATGAATACATACAGTTACTCAGTACATGAATACATACAGTTACTCAGTAATGAATAATACAGTACTAATCCGGGAAACATACATGTTAATCAGTACATGAATACATACAGTACTCACGTACATGAATACATACAAGTTAAATCAGTACATGACTAAACACAGTAATAGTAAAATGAATACCTACAGTTACTCAGGACATGAATTCCATACAGTTACTCAGTACATGAATTACATACAGTTACTCAGTAAATGGAATAAATACAGTTACCAGTACAGAATACATAAAGTACTCAGTACAGAAATACATACAGTTATCAGTATGAATAATACAGTTAATCAGTTACATGCCCATACAGTTACTCAGTACATGAATACATACAGTTACTCAGTACATGAATACATACAGTTACTCAGTACATGAATACATACAGTTACTCAGTACATGAATACATACAGTTACTCAGTACATGAATACATACAGTTACTCAGTACATGAATACATACAGTTACTCAGTACATGAATACATACAGTTACTCAGTACATGAATACATACAGTTACTCAGAAATGAATAAATACATACCCAGTAACCATGACATAAATACAGTTAACAGGCACATGAATAAATAAAGTTACTCAGGACATGAATACCATTACAGTTACTCAGTACATGAATAAAACAGTTACCTCAGTACATAAACCCATACAGTACCCAGTACATGAAGACTACAGTTACTCAGCCATGACTACATACAGGTTTACTAGTACATGAATACATACAGATACTAGATACATGGAACAGCAGTTACTCAGTACATGATTACATACAGTAATCAGTACCATGAATACATACAGTTATCAGGACATGGGAATACATAGTACATCAGGGACATGGAACCCCTACAGTTACTCAGTACATGAATACATACGTTACTCAGTACATGAATTTCATACAGTTACTCAGTTACATGAATACATACAGTTACTCAGTAAAGGAATACACCGTTACTCAGGACATGCATATTATACAGTTACTCAGTAAATGAAAACAACAGTTATCAGACATGAATACTACAGTACTCAGTACATGAAAACATACAGTTACTCAGTACATGAATACATACAGTTATCAGAAATGAATTACATACAGGACTCAGTAATGGAATACATACAGTTACTCAGTACAGAATCCATACGTTACTCAGTAAATGGAAACCAACAGTTACTAGGACAGGAATATATACAGTGACTCAGTAATAAAACATACAGGTACTTAAGTACATGAATACAGTAACAGTAGTTACTTCAGTACATGAATTACATACAGGTGACCAGTAATGAAAATACAGTTTCCTCAGTCATAATACATCAGTTACTCAGTACATGAAATAAATCCTTACTCAGTACATTGAATACTCGTACTCAGTACCTGAATACATACACTTATTCGAAAGTACAGAATCCATACAGTTTTTACTCAGTACGAATACATACAGTTACTCAGTACATGAATACATACAGTTACTCAGTACATGAATACATACAGTTACTCAGTACATGAATACATACAGTTACTCAGTACATGAATACATACAGTTACTCAGTACATGAATACATACAGTTACTCAGTACATGAATACATACAGTTACTCAGTACATGAATACATACAGTTACTCAGTACATGAATACATACAGTTACTCAGTACATGAATACATACAGTTACTCAGTACATGAACCCATACAGTTACTCAGTACATGAATACATACAGTTACTCAGTACATGAATACATACAGTTACTCAGTACATGAATGCATCCAGTTTACCAGTACTGAATACATTCATATCAGTACATGATACATACAGTTCTCAGTACATGAATAATACGTTTACTCAGTCCATGAATACATACTAGTTTACTCATACTGGACCCATACAGTTACTCAGTACATGAATACATACAGTTACTCAGTACATGAATACATACAGTTACTCAGTACATGAATACTTGCAGTTACTCAGTACATGAACCCATACAGTTACTCAGTACATGAATACATACAGTTACTCAGTACATAAATACCTATACTTACTCATTACATAAATGCATACGGTTACCCAGATCTATTTGGGCTTCCTTGACATTGCTACTTGTAGCACAAGTGCTAAATTATGCACCTTGATCTATTGAGAATGCTATGTTACAGCCTTTTAGGGTTGCTTTGGGGGGCAAACAAGTGCTACTTGCACTTTGAAGGCTGCTAGGAGTACTATATCGCTACGTATAAACGCTGCTTTATTTCCTTCAAATAAATCCAGGTCACCTCTCTGTCGGCTGCTAGACCCGTCTATCCGTTTCAAGTCCGACATATAGCTAGTGCTGTCAAGTCCCACAGGCAGCTAGTATTACACAGGCCTGGCAGAATGGCTGGGAAGCCTAACAGCATTGGGAGCTCTTCGAACTCTGATCTACCATATACAACTAACTAACCAACCAACCAACCAACCAACCAACCAACCAACCAACCAACCAACCAACCAACCTACTTACTTACTCACTTACTTACTTACTTACTTACTCACTTAACTTACTTACTTACTTACTTACTTACTTACTTACTAACTAACTAACTAACTAACCAACTAACTAACTAACTAACTAACTAACATGCATATGTACATACATACATACATAGGGTACTGACACGGTGGTTGGGGAGCCCAACAGCAGTGGGAGCAGTTCGTATCGACCAAGACCACCGATCATGATTATGGACCCAAGTTTGCAAGGTGGGTGGAGTGGAGGAAATGGAGTGGAGGTGCAGGGGTGGAGTGGTTGTGAGTGTGTGCAGTGAGGAGTGGAGTGGTGGATGGGGGGGGTGTAAAATGTGCTAGTGGAGTGATTGGAACTGGAGGTCGCGTGGATGTTTGGGTGTTTGGGATGTGAGTGGAGATGGAGTGTTTGGAGGTGTAGTGAGTGCTTGGAGGTGGAGGCGTGGGGTGTTTTATGTTGCAGTGATAGCGGAGGTCTGGAGTTTTTGAGGTGGGTTTTTTGGAGTGGAGGAATTTGGAGCTGGAGGTAGGTGGACACACACACACCACCCTTCCACCCACCCACCAAAACACGTATCAAACCCTAAACCCTAACCCCCCACAAACCCAGGTGATGCGGTCGTCGATAAGAAAATCAGCCGCGAATCCATGGAGATTGCTGTAGGCATCACCGTGTCTCTTGCGGTCATCTTCGCGATTGCTGGTGTGCTGGTGTGGTACATCCGTAGGTCCGGAGACAGCAAGCGAACGCTGTTTGGGAGTGTCCGGCCCCCACCAGCTGGACCTGAAACCACGCTGGTGGTGACTGACATCCAGGATTCGACTAAGCTATGGTGGGTGTGGTTACATGCTTTCTCAACCATATATTTGTTCCCCCAGCTGGATCCGAAACCACGCTGGTTGTGACTGACATTCAGGATTCGACCAAGCTATGGTGGGTGTGGTTACATGCTTTCTCAACTTTATATTTGTTCCCCAGCTAAGGGTTAGGATTTACGGTCTTATGCGTTCAAACCTGCTTAGCGCGCGCTACTAAAGCAGACATTACTGACATTCAGGATTCGACCAAGCTATGGTGGGTGTGGTAACATGCTTTTTGATATGCAGGAAACTCTGGACTCCTCAGTTATAGATGAGTCCATCAACCTTCACCACTCCATCTTGTGGAATATAACGTTCACCCTATTAACCAGTACACTAGTTAAGTCAAATGCAAGGAAACTCTGCATTCCCCACTCATGGATGAGCTAGCCCTTGAATTAATTGAATTAATAACGTCCGCCCCATTTACCTAGACACCAATAATGTCAAACGCACCGATTATGTTATATGCAGGGATACTCTTAATCCATCACTCATAGATGAGTTCATCAACCTTCACCACTCCATCTTGCGGAATTGAACTTTCACCCCATTTACCAGTACACTGATGATGTGATATGCAGGGAGACTCTGCATTCATCAGTCATGGATGTTTCCATCAACCTTCACCACTCCATCTTGCATAATTGTATTCTCTTTTTTACAAAGAAGAAAAGAAAGAAAAAAAAAGAACAGGAAAAAAAAAAAAAAAAAAAAAAGAAAAAAAAGAAAAAAAAACAATACACCAATCATGCGCAGATGATGTGAAGTGCACCAATTGTGTGTAGGGAACAGCAACGTGTCATCATATGATATTATATGATATCATATGATGCCAGCAGTCTGACTAGGCCAAAGTTACCATTTAAATACAATATGATGCAATTTGTATGATATCGTATGATATCATACTCTCATTTGGCCAACATCATGTGATATGTCGATCCCTAATTATGTGAAATGCTCGGATGTTGTGAAATGCACCATTTTTGTGAAATGCAGGGAGACTCTGGATTCCTCTGTTATGGATGAGTCCATCAACCTTCACCACTCCATAATACGGAAGTGCATCTTAAGTCACTCAGGATATGAGAGCGCAACTGAGGGTAAGTTGTACCCCCCCCCCCCCCCCCCCCCCCCCTCCTCCTCCTATACTCCCCTCCCTCCGACTCCCCTAATCCTCCAAAACCTGTCCTCTAACCCCCCCCCCCTCGCCCCCCCCCCTCCCCAGCTCCCTCCTATACTCCCCTCCCACTCCTCATCTCCCCCTAATCTCCCACTCGCCTCTTCTACTCCCCTCCCCTCACTCACTCCGTACTCCCCCACATACATACATTCATGCATACATACATACATACATACATACATACATACATACATACATACATACATACGTACATACATGCAGACAGACAGACAGACACACACGCACGCACACACACATGCATACACATACACACAAGTGTTTGCTAAAATGAAGCTGTTCACCTGAGTCTGACTAATGTCCCCTGCCCATGCAGGCGATTCCTTCATCATTGCTTTCTTCAATGCGGAAGACAGTGTCAACTTCTCTGTAGATCTCCAGAAGGACTTGCTGCGCTGCAAACAGGTGTGTGTGTGTGAATACATGCATACATACATAAATGCATGCATACATACGTACATGCATACATATGTGCGTGCATACATACATGCATGCATGCATGCAGATGTGTGTGCATGCATGCATGCATTCATACCTACATACATACAGGTGTGTGCATACACGCATACATTTGAATATGCAGAACAATACAAGGTGTGCAGTGCAACGTGGGCCTAACAAAAATGAGTGAATCCTGGAGTGCTCTCGTTGATAAGACCTGGCCTAGATGCCTGCTGCCCATGGTGTAACGGCTCATGCAGCAGACGATAGTCTCATCAGCACTGCACCATGGGTCTCCAGGTTGAAAGGAAGGTAGGCAAGGCAAGGCATGCGACCGGCCGAGGTTTCAAGCATCCCGAATCATGTGGGTCTCGCTTGAAAAGTTGTGAAACCTCGCGATCAAGTCGCAAGTCACGTCCTAGACGGTGAGTAGCGCCTAAAGAACGTAGGTGGGACTGTAAGCAGAACTGGGGTTTGACACACTAGACAAGGGTTTGACACACTAGACAAGGGTTTGCCCATCCCTGCAACTCCCCCTGGGCGCACTTAGGGTAAGGGTAAAGTCAAAGGCCAGTGGTTCGTTTACCATGGCGAACCACCAATAGCAAGAGCTGCTGCACCCACAACCTAGACTAAAGCACCCAACCCTCCAAGAAAGAGAAGGGGGGGCACACTCAGGAGCATGCACTATGCTCCAAGAGCACCTTTTCACTAATTGGCCTGCTGTCCATGTTTGTAGACCTGAACTCAGCCTAGCCACCTACCCACCCACCAACCCATCCACCCATCCAGCCGCCCTTCCACCTACCCACCCTCCCTCCCACCAACCCACCCTCCCTCCCACCAACCCACCCACCTACTCACCCGCCCTCCCACCAACCCACCCTCCCTCCCACCAACCCACCCACCTACTCACCCTCCCTCCCACCAACCCACTCTCCCTCCCACTCACCCACCCACCTACTGACTCTGTCAATCAACGTCTTGCCCTACCTTGCTTACCAAGCACCAAGGGGATCATCTACCCACCCTCCCACAAACCCACCCACCTAGATACTCACCCACCATCTCCTTCCACCCTCCCTCCCATCCACCTAGCTACTCACCCACCCACCCTCCCACTAATCCACCCTCCTCCCACTCACCCACCTAATAACTCTGTAATCCACGTCTTGCTGCAGTGGCCCGAGGAGTTGCTGGCTGTACCGCTGTGCGCTCCAATGTACTGTCTGAGGACTGGTGCTATCAACCCACTTTCAGTGAAAGCAAGGAATATTGGAAACAATGTAAGTTCACCAGCAGCAGCATTGTATGGAACAGCCTTGCATATACATGTATGTATGCATGTATGCATGCATGTAAGTTGCTATTGGCCACCAGTCCCCGCCCCCCCTCCCCCTCCCCCCTCCTTCTTCGTCCCTCCCAGTGTTCTCCCCCCCCCCCACACACACCCCCCACCCCTTGTATCCTCCTTTCTACCCCCTCGCTCTTTTCTGTCGCCTTTCCTTGCCGACTTCCCCATCACCCCACCTCCATCTCTCCCCCTTCTCTTTTTTCTCTCTCCTATCCTCCTTGACTTCCCCTCGACTCTACCTCCATCTCTCCCATTTCCAGCCCGCTCACCCACATACTGACTCTTACAATCCATGTATAACCCTACCTTGCTTCCCAAGCACCAAGAAGATCACCTACCCACCCTCACACCTCAACCCACCCTCCCACCTACCTCAATCCACCCTCATACCTCAACCCACCCTCCCACCTACCTCAACCCACCCTCCCACATACCTCAACCCACCCTCATACCTCAACCCACCCTCCCACCTACCTCAACCCACCCTCCCACCTACCTCAACCCACCCTGCACCTACCTCAACCCACCGGCCCACCTACCTCAACCCACCCTCCACACCCTACCTCAGCCACCCTCCCACCTACCTCAGCCCACCACCCTCCCACCTACCATCAAACCCACCCTCATACATACCTCAACACCCCGCCTCATAACCTCAACCACCCCGCATACATACCTCAACCCACACCTCCCACATGACCTCAACCCACCCTCATACATACCTCAACCCACCCTCATACTCTCAACCAACCCTCCCACTACCTCAACCCACCATCATACCTTCACCCACCCTCCCTTACCTCAAACCCACCCCTCCACCTACCTCAACCCACCTCCCACCTACCTCAACCCCCCTCCCACCTACCAACCCCCTCCCACCTACCTCAATCACCCTCCCACCTACCTCAACCCCCCTCCCACCTACCGTCAAACCACCCTCCCACCTACCTCAACCCACCCACCTACCCTCAACCCACCCGCCCACCTACCTCAACCCAACAACCCACCTCCCACATACCGCAACCCACCCCCTCCCACATACCCTCAATCCATCCTGATGTCGCAAAACCACCCTCCCCACAACCAACCGGAATCCTCCTCCCATCCCTCTCTCCATCCCTCCCCTCCTCCCTCCCTCCCCTCCCTCAAACCCTCCCTCCCCTCCACCGCCGCCAACCCTGCCTCCCTCCCTCCCTCTCATCGCCAACTCCCTCTCATCCCTCCCTCACACCAGCCCTCCTCCCACCCACCCCCACCACCTCCCTCCCACCCACCCACTCACCTACTTACTCTTTCAATCCATACCTTGCTTGCTAGGCACTGAGGAGATCAAACAGCGACCTTAATCAATCTCCCACCAACACACCAACAAACACACCCACCCACCCACCAACTAACCCACCCACCCACTTGCTTGCTAGGCACTGAGGAAACCAAACAGCGACCTTAATAAATCTCCCACCACCACACCAACTAACCCACCCACCCACCAACTAATCCACCCACCCACCCACTTGCTTGCTAGGCACTGAGGAGATCAAACAGCGACCTTAATAAATCTCCCACCACCACACCGACTAACCCACCCACCCACCCACCAACTAACCCACCCACCCACTTGCTTGCTAGGCACTGAGGAGATCAAACAGCGACCAGAATAAATCTGTCTCCTGGCACCTGGAGGGCACTACGTCCATAGCTGGTAGAGAACTCTTCAAGTGAGTACAGAACCTTTGTTATTGTTTGGTCTGGTTTGTTGGTTGGTTGGTTGGTTGGTTGGTTATCTGGTTGGCTGGTTTCTCATTGCCCCTTGATGGCACTAGCTGGTAGAGAACTCCTCCAGTGCGTACAACACCTTGCTTGTTTGATTGTTTTTTTCTTTTCTTTTTCTCATGGTCCCTTGGTGGCACTGCGTCCGTAACTGGCTCAGGCCTCCACAAGTGCACACAGCACCTAACTTGTTTGGCCGTTTGATTTATTTTCTTCTTCTTCTGTTTCTCATGGCCTCTTGGTGGCACTGCGTCCATAACTGGTAGAGAACTCTTCAAGTGCGTACAGGACCTTTTTTATTGTTTGGTCTGTTTATTTATTTAGGGGGGGGGGGGGGGAATCCTAAACCCTAATCCCTGTTGGTTTCTCAGAACAGAACGCATGAATCGTGTCGTAGAAGAAACGCTACGGCACTCTGTCAATGCTAAACACCAATTGGCACGAACTACTACCCATGGCACAATTTGCAGTTAACCCTCCTAAACCCTAAACCCTGTTGGTTTCTCGTGGCCCCTTGGTGGCACTGTGTCCAGAAATGGCTCAGGCCTCCTTAAGTGCATACAGTACCTAACTTGTTTGGCCGTTTGATTGTTGTTTTCTTCTTTTCTTTTTCTCATGACCCCTTGGTGGCATTGCGTCCATAACTTGTAGAGAACTCTTCAAGTGGGTACATGACCTTGCTTGTTTGATTGTTTTTATATTAGCTTTAGCTAGTCTATAAGCTTTGGGTTCCTCGTCTTTTTTTTTTTAAAGCTTCCCCCAGCTTCGCTCCTTTTTGTTTTTTCCTTTTTCGTATCGAGGGTATAGTATCGTCCCTCCTGTTTTCTCTTATTTTTCTCATGGCACCTGGAGGACAAGTGTCCATAGCTGGCCCAGGCCTCATCAAGTGCGAGCAGCACTTATTTTATTATTGTTTAGCCCTTCAACTTACACCTACACTTACACCGACACTTCCTTGTACACTTAAACCTTCACCTACACTTACTCATACACACACTCACACTTACGCTTACGCAGCTATGCCAAGAAAAGCATGTCAGCGTCGGTTCATGGAGGGAACAAGTTCTTAACAAGCGGCGTAGGAGCAGGTGCACAGGCCGACCCCAAGACCTTCAGCAGGACCTGGACCAAACTTGCTTCCCGCCTCTCTTCTTGGCGGAGCAACGATGATTCGGCAAACAGACCGGACATGTACCAGCCTCGTACTTCACCGCCCTCTATTGATCTCCAACTTCAACCAGACTTCTCAAGGAGAGGGCCTCGGAGCTTGTACAGGGACTACGGGACCACGGGACAGTTAACTACAGGACAGTCACACCCCCAGCTGACCTTTGCCCCAGTCCCACGACCATCGGAGGGTTTGATACAGCTCAGACCACAAGGGGTTAGTGGTACTAACCTGAGCTTTGACTCATTCCCAAGACTGTCTCCTCCAGAGGGTGGGTTACGACTAATACCACCACCAAAACCACAACACCTTGCACCCTATTTCCTACCACCACCACCACTACCACACCTTGCACCCTATTTCCTACCACCACCAACCACCACCACCACCACCACCACCACCACACCTGGCACCCTATTTCCTACACCACCACCACTACCACACCTTCACCCTATTTCCTGACCTCCACCACCACCACCACACCTTGCACCCTATTTCCTACCACCACCACCACCACTACCACCACCACCACCACCACCACACCTTGCACCCTATTTCCTACCACCACCACCACCACTACCACACCTTGCACCCTATTTCCTACCACCACCACCACCACCACCACCACCACCAACACCCTTGCACCCTATTTCCTACCACCACCACCACCACTACCACACCTTGCACCCTATTTCCTACCACCACCACCACCACCACCACCACCACACCGTGCAACCCTATTTCCTACCACCACCACCACCACTACCACACCTGGCACCCTATTTCCTACCACCACCACCACCACCACCACCACCACCACCACCACCACCACACCTTGCACCCTATTTCCTACCACCACCACCACCACTACCACACCTTGCACCCTATTTCCTACCACCACCACCACCACCACACCTTGCACCCTATTTCCTACCACCACCACCACCACCACTACCACACCTAGCACCCTATTTCCTACCACCACCACCACCACTACCACAACACTTTGCATCCTATTCCCTACCACCATCACCACTACCACAACACCTTGCACCCTATTTCCTACCACCACCACCACTCCTGCCCCCCCTCCCCTCGCAGGACCCGGGACTCCCAACACCCTCCATCTTTTGGAGCAGCTTAACCACTCTCTGCCCTCAGACACAATGCCCTCCCCTTCCACAAAATCGGGGCAAGCTTGTGTAACGTCCGACTCAGACACGCCCCCCACCCCTGAAGGGCGGCTGGAAATCAAGTTGGCTCCGCCAGAATTGGCTGTCACTGATCCCGGAGGCCTTGCTATTGTCCACGAAGGTCTCAAGCTGCCTTCCTTGTATGGGAGCAAAGAGCAGGAGGACTGGGCAGAGCAGTATTTACTTAGTAAGTCCAGGCCCTCTCCGTCCATGCTCCATCAGTCCACAGCTTTATACCACATATCAGGGCCTGAGCAGCAGGCAGAACAGAGAGGACTGAAGTCCAGACCCTCTCCATCCACACTCCATCAGTCCACTGCTTTGTATCACATATCAGGGCCTGAGCAGCTGACAGAACAGAGAGGACTCAAGATCAGACCCTCACCGTCCACACTCTCTCGGTCCACAGCCTTGTATCAAATCTCAGAGCCCGAGCAGAAGGCCGAGCAGAGCGGACTGAAGTCGATCCCCTCTCAGTTCGTGCCTGTGTATCACCGACCAGGGCAGGAGGAGAGGACAGGGCAGAGCGGAGTAAGGGCTCCCCCTCAGTCTACAGCCGGTTATCGCAAATCAGGGCAAGAGCAGCGAACAGAGAGGAGCGAAATCAAGGCAGCCCCCTCTCAGCCCTTGACCACTCAGTCCACTCCGGGGACCACGCTCTCGTTCCGTAGCATAGAGCTGGGCAGACTCGTGCCGACATTCGCTCACTCTGTGCCTTTATATCGTAGCCCATTAGGGCTGGAGGAGCCAAGTGACCCCTGCCTACCATCACCACGATACGAGATCCTGAGCACCGAACCCAACTTGGTTCAGCTAGCCTCAATAGGGGAGGCCACCACTGTCCAGAGGTACCTGGACAGAGCCTGCAAAATTTACATGGTAGAGGGTGCGTGGCTGAGTGTGTGTGTGTGTGGAAGGGTGGGTGAGTGGGTGGGAGTGGGTGAACAGAGCTGGCAGGTGTGGTGGTGGATAGCCTGCAAAATTTGCATGGTAGAGGGTGAGTGGCTGAGAGTGTGTGTGTGGAAGGGTGGGTGAGTGAGTGGGTGAGATTGGGTGGGTGAGTGCGTGCGTGAGTGTGTGGGTGAGAGTGGTGGACAAAGCTGCCAGGTGTGGTGGTGGACAGAGCCTGCAAAATTTGCACGGTAGAGGGTGAGTGGCTGAGAATGGATGTGTGAGTGAGAGAGTGAGTGAGTGGTGGGCAGAGCCTGCATAAATTGCATGATAGATGGTGAGTGGCTGATATTGAGTGTGTGGGAGGGTGAGTGAGTAGGTGAGTGGCTGGGAATGAATGGGTGGGAGGGTGAGTGAGTAGGTGAGTGAGTGGGTGAGAGGCTAAGTGAGTAGGTGGGGGGCTGAGTGAGTAGGTGAGGGGCTGAGTGAGTAGGTGAGGGGCTGAGAGTGAATGGGTGGGAGGGTGAGTGAGTAGGTGAGAGGGTGGGTGAGTAGGTGAGAGGCTGAGTGAGTAGGTGAGGGGCTGAGTAAGTAGGTGGGGGGCTGAGTGAGTAGGTGAGGGGCTGAGAGTGAATGGGTGGGAGGGTGAGTGAGTAGGTGAGAGGCTGAGTGAGTAGGTGAGGGGCTGAGTGAGTAGGTTATGGGCTGAGTGAGTAGGTGAGGGGCTTAGTGAGTAGGTGAGGGGCTGAGTGAGTAGGTGAGATGCTGAGAGTGAATGGTTGGGAGGGTGAGTGAGTCGGTGAGTGGCTGAGAGTGAATGGGTGGGAGGGTGAGTGAGTGGGTGAGTGGCTGAGAGTGAATGGGTGAGAGGGTGAGTGAGTGGGTGAGAGGCTGAGAGTGAATGGGTGGGAGGGTGAGTGGCTGAGAGTGAATGGGTGGGAGGGTGAATGAGTGGGTGAGTGGCTGAGAGTGAATGGGTGGGAGGGTGAGTGAGTGGGTGAGTGGCTGAGAGTGAATGGGTGGGAGGGTGAGTGAGTGGGTGAGAGGGTGAGTGAGTGGGTGAGTGGCTGAGAGTGAATGGGTGGGAGGGTGAGTGAGTGGGTGAGTGGCTGAGAGTGAATGGGTGGGAGGGTGAGTGAGTGGGTGAGTGGCTGAGAGTGAATGGGTGGGAGGGTGGGTGAGAGTACCTACTTATCTCCCTTGCAGCCCTTACTCATCTTCTCAGCTCATGTACACACTCTCATCTTCATCTTCATCTACCACCCCCAATCCACCCAAACCCGCGCACACCACCTTACTCTTCTCTTCATCTACCACCCCAACCCACGCACACTCTCATCTTCATCTACATCTTCATCTTCATCTACATCTTCATCTTCATCTACATCTACCACCCCCATCCCAACCTACCACACCACACATCCCCACCACCTCGTTCTTCTTCTCAGCTCATGTGCACACTCTCATCTTCATCTTCATCTTCATCTTCATCTTCATCTACCACCCCCAACCCAACCTACCTTATCACAACCACCCCCCACCCCCACCTTGCTCTTCCCCTCAGGTCCTGGGCGCACTCTCATCTTCATCTATCCCCCATCCCACCCCACATACCCCACACCACCCCAACCACCCCCCACCCCATCACAACCACCCCCACCCCATCTCAACCACCCCCACCCCCACCCCATCACAACCACCACCCCCACCCCTTCTCAACCACCCCCACCCCCCATCCCAACCACACCACACTACCCCCATCCCACCCCAACCACTCCACACCACCCCCACACCACACCACGCCCTCCTTGCTTTTCCCCTCAGGACCTGGTCGCACTCTCATCTTCAGAGGACTGCGAGTCCGCATCGGTATCCATACCGGCATCACTAACCCTCTGGAGCACGTGTTTAACAAGCAGTCAGGTGCGTTATGAGCTTCATGAGCAGCAGGCGTATTTGTATTGTGTGCAAGTGTATGTGCGTTGTGTGTAGGTATGTACGTGTATTGTGGGCATGTATGTTTTGTGTAGGTGTTTATGTGAATTGTGTGCATGTGCACTTTGTGTAGGGAACGGTAATATGATATCATGTGATTGCATTTCATCATATGATAGCATATGATGTCCGTAGTCTGACTAGGATGAAGTTACCATGTACATACAATATCATATGATGCAATTTGTATGATATAATATGATATCACATTGCCTACGGTCAACATTATATGATATGCCAGTCCCTAGTAATAAGCAACATGAGTGTAATGAACAGTACGTATTATAAAATACTTACACTCCCTCCCCTGCCTCCTCTAGTCAAGTTTGTATGTCTTCAATTCTTCCCTTCCCTCCCCCCCCCCCCCCCCCCCCCTAACCCTTCCCTACCCCCCCTAACCTTACCTATCTACCCACCTACCTACCCCTCTCTCCCACCCCCCACCCCCTACCCTACCCCCCTACCCTTACCTATCTACCTACCTGCCTGCCTGCCTACCTGCGTGCCTATCTACCTGCCTACCTACCTACCTGCTTGCCTGACTACCTGCCTGCCTACTTGCCTACCTACCTACCTACCTATCTGCCTACCTACCTACCTACCTACCTACCTGCCGCCCTACCTACCTACCTGTCTACCTACCTACATCCCTGCCTGCCTATCTGCCTACCTACGTACCTGCCTATCTACCTGCCTACCTACCTACCTGCTTGCCTGACAACCTGCCTGCCTACTTGCCTACCTACCTATCTGCCTGCCTACCTGCCGCCCTACCTACCTACCTGTCTACCTACCTACATCCCTGCCTGCCTTCCTACCTGCCTGCCTGCCTGCCTACCTACGTACCTGCCTATCTACCTACCTGCCTGCCTACCTACCTACCTGCTTGCCTGACTACCTGCCTGCCTACTTGCCTACCTACCTATCTGCCTGCCTACCTGCCGCCCTACCCACCTACCTGTCTACCTACCTACATCCCTGCCTGCGTGCCTACCTACCTGCCTACCTGCCTACCTACGTACCTGCCTATCTACCTACCTGCCTGCCTACCTACCTACCTGCTTGCCTGACTACCTGCATGCCTACTTGCCTGCCTACCTACCTACCTATCTGCCTACCTGCCGCCCTACCTTCCTACCTGTCTACCTACCTGCATCCCTGCCTATCTACCTGCCTGCCTTCCAACCTACCTGCCTGTCTGCCTGCCTACCTACGAACCTGCCTATCTACCTGCCTGCCTACCTACCTGCTTGCCTGACTACTTGCCTTCCTACCTACCTACCTACCTATCTGCCTGCCTACCTGCCGCCCTACCTACCTACCTGTCTACCTACCTACATCCCTGCCTGCGTGCCTACCTGCCTGCCTACCTGCCTACCTATGTACCTGCCTATCTACCTACCTGCCTGCCTACCTACCTACCTGCTTGCCTGACTACCTGCATGCCTACTTGCCTGCCTACCTACCTACCTATCTGCCTACCTGCCGCCCTACCTTCCTACCTGTCTACCTACCTACATCCCTGCCTGCCTGCCTACCTGCCTGCCTTCCAACCTACCTGCCTGCCTGCCTACCTACCTACGTACCTGCCTATCTACCTGCCTACCTACCTACCTACCTACCTGCTTGCCTGACTACCTGCCTGCCTACTTGCCTGCCTACCTACCTACCTATCTGCCTGCCTACCTGCCGCCCTACCTACCTACCTGTCTACCTACCTACATCCCTGCCTTCCTACCTACCTGCCTTCCTACCTACCTGCCTGCCTACCTACCTACATCCCTGCCTGCCCCCCCCGACTACCTGCCTACCTACCTAGTTACCTACATACCTATGTACCTCTGCACCTCCCTACCCCCTCCCCTACCCCACCCCACCCCACCCACCCCACACCCTACCCGTACCCGTACCCCTACCTACCTCCCCTACCTGCCTCCCCTACCCCCCTACCCCTACCTACCTCCTCTACCTGCTACTGCCTACCCTACCCCTACCCCTACCCCTACCGACCGTACCCCCCCCTACCCCTACCCCCCCCCAACCTACCTCCCCCCTCCCCTACCCCCCCCTACCCCTCCCCCTACCTTACCTCCCCCCCTACTACCTACCTACCCTACCCCGAACCCTAACCTAACCCTAACTACCTCCCCCCCCCCCCTCCCCCCCCTCCCTCCCTCCCCTCCCCCCCCCCCCCCCCCCCCCCCCTACCCCTCCCATCCCTACCACCCCCCCCCTACCTACCTACCTACCCTACCCCCCTACCCCTACCTACCTACCCCCCCCCCCCCCCCCCACACACACACACCCCTACCTACCTCCCCTACCCCCCCCTACCCCTACCTACCTACCCCCCCTCCTACCTCTGCAGGCCGTGTGCAATATGTTGGGGAGGCCTTGAGCAAGGTTAAGGCTGTGGGAGACGCAGCAGGCGGGGGGGTGATCCTTCTCACAGCCGCCACCCACAGCATGCTGCCGGTCAACAAGATGTTGGCCCAAGTGGCGGTGGCCCACATGGGGGATCACATCCTCTCTGTGGACAAACCTGCAGGTAGGGTGGTAGGGTGGTGGTGGGGGGCTGCGGACAAACCTGCAGGTAGGGTGGTGGGGTGGGGGGTGGGGGCTGCCGACCAACCTGCAGGTAGGGGGATGGGGGGGGTGGGGGGTCTGCAGACCAACCTGCAGGTAGGGGGTGGGGGGGCTGCAGACCAACCTGCAGGTATGGGGAGGGGAGGGGGGGCTGCGGACCAACCTGAAGGTAGGGGGGAGGGTCAGCACCATAGGCACTGAACTTGAACACCTGTGTGTCTGTGTGGTGTTTGAGTGATGTGTGTTGTTTGTGTCAGAGTGTGTGTGTGTGTGTAAGTGATGTGCCGATCGTCATCAGGGCCAACCTGCAGGTAGGGGGAAGCTGGTCTGCACTTCCTTTCCTAAACCACCTAAACCATAAGCCTAAACCCTAAAACCAAACCCAAATCCCTAAACCTAAACCACCTTAACCCTAAACGTATGGCCATAAATCCTAAACCCACAACCTAAACCAGCTAAACCTTCAACCACATGAACGTAAACCGTATAAACCCAAGTGCTGACCAGCTTCCCCCCATACACTCTGTGGAAGAGATCTTGGCATGTTTGAATTTTTACAGTCCAGGTGTAGCCAAAGAGGCTTAAGGGACTAGCCCGACCTTAAAACTGGAAAGGCAGTTTAAAACAGAAGCACCAGTAAACTGGGCCCCAACAGATTGTAAACGACGGGGCCTGGAGTATGCGCTTTGAAGATAATTTAACATAACGTCTAGTTTAACGTGACGAACTGCAGATGATTTAACCTTCCGGGTAATTTAACATAACGTACTGCAGATCATTTAACATGACGTGTAATTTCACATTACGTACGGCAGGTGATTTAACTCTACGTACTGCAGATCATTTAACATTATGTACTGCATATCATTTAAGATAACGTACGGCAGATCATTTAACATTACGTACTGCAGATCATTGAATATTATGTACTGCAGATCATTTAACATAACATACGGCAGATCATTTAACATTACGTGTCATTAACATTACGTACTGCAGAGGTGATATACGCTGCCCAGGGACAGGAGCTCATGAACCGCTTCAGGCTGCTGGGTAGCATCAAGACCAAGCAACTTGTCTGCCCCGGATTTCTCGACGCTCCCTTTGGCAAGGCCACCATCGCCTTTATGAGTGTCGTGGGTTCCCAGTCATTGTTTGCGTGGAACTCGACGGCAGCGGCAGAGTCCATAGCTATGTTCCAGAGCCTGTGTCAGAGGCAACTGAACCTGTTCGGTGGCTACTTGGTTGAGGCAACGAACGACGGCTTGTGTCTGGCGGCCTTTCCAGCTGGACTTGGCAGTGAGGCCATCAGGTGGGGACCTTCAAGTCACTGATAATATTTCAATACATATTTAATTAAATGGGTATTTATTCGGGGGCTACCTCGAGGAGGCAACCAAGGATCAGGTGGGGACCTTCAAGTCACTGATAAGATCTCAATACATATTTAATTAAATGGGTATTTATTCGTTGGCTATTTGGTCGAGGCAACAAACGACGGCTTGTGCCTGGCAGCCTTTCCAGCTGGATTGGGCAGTGAGGCCATCAGGTGGGGACCTTAGAGTCTCTGATAAAATCTTAATTATATTTAATTAAATGAGCTGAAATGAGTATTTATTTATTAAGTTTGATATTGTATTTAGTTATGCATATTATTTAGTTACACATATTATTTAGTTATCTCAGAGATTTAGCTCCCCTGGCTTGCTACCCAGTCTAACCTATAGCAAGGAAGTGCATCTGGAAGCTAGCAGAATCATGTGTCCATTACCGTTGAAATCTTTGGACTTAGCACAGTGACTATCTCAGGGAGCTGCCTAGAAGCTGCTGCTGGTAGTTGAAAATAAAATAGTCATTGATAAAGTCCGAAAAAGCATTAATTGTGTTTCTAACCCCCCTACATGAATGCTACGTACTTATTACTGTTTACTTACTACAATTATTACTACTGCTTACTTGCTTATTATTATTTACTTACTACAATTATTACTACTGCTTACTTGCTTATTATTATTTACTTACTACAATTATTACTACTGCTTACTTGCTTATTATTATTTACTTACTACAATTATTACTACTGCTTGCTTGCTTATTACTATTTACTTACTACAATTATTACTACTGCTTGCTTGCTTATTATTATTTACTTACTACAATTATTACTACTTGCTACTGACTTCTAACGTTCTGCTGTATGCGTACCTGTGCCCTGTAACCCCAGAATTAAATTATCACTGTAGCATGAATTCAGGGCCCCCGTAGGTAAAACAATTGTTTTGGGTACAGTTCATCAGTGCCTTTTTCATTTTAGCCCCTCCTGATATCATGGTTGCGCAAGTCCTTTCAGCTTATTTGGTCTACCCCTGGACTGTAACAACATACACATACATATGTGACCTTTACAGGAGGGCATTGAGCACCATCAACCAAAATAGTTTAACTCGTTAAAAAAAAGAGGGGGAACGGGTACCCCCAGTCACTTTGTTATCAGTTTGTTTGTTTGTTTGTGCGACCAACGTGCAACCAAGACGAAGACTGACACATCAGCCAACGGTCTCGTAACTACCTGGCTTTGGTTAGCTTGATTCCGTTGCGAACACTCTTTGCCAATTTTCCGAGTCGCTTGCGACGCTGCCTAGTACTTGCTTGGTTAAGTTAGTGAGGGATTCCACGACAGCGAATGAATGTGTGACCGTTCGTTCTTGTACACAACCAGTCACACGGCTAACCGGTAACACACTCACCTACCCATCTACCCACACCCACCCACCCACTAACCAACCAACCTACCCACCTAACCACACCCACCCGCTCACCCACCCACCAACCAACCCACCTAACCACACCCACACACCAACAGAACCACCTAACCACACCCACACACCAACCTAACCACCTAACCACACCCACACACAAACACACCCACCTCGACAGGTGGGCATTGAGCACTGTTAAGCAGAGCATGGTGCTGGATTGGCCATCCAGTTTGCTGAGGCATGAGCTAGGTAAGGGAAATGCTGCAGCACATACATATATACAGGGTTGGGAAGCAAACGTATATTTTTATTTGTATAAGCCGTATAAACGTATAAATGCATAAACGTATGCATATAAACGTATATAAAAATTAGGCACTTCTTGAAAAAATACTTTTACATGGGTTTAAAGGTACTGCCGCGTAGCTAATTTCATTGGCATCATATATTAACTTTCAGAAAAATAATCTGGCAAGTTTAGGTTGTCCAAATCTCAGAAAAGAAATCACGACCAGAAAGCGCGTCGACCAAGAAGTGCGGCGGTGCCAATCTAAGGGAGCCATTAAATGCCAGTTGGTCTATTATATAACTGTATAAGTGTATAATACTATAAGTACATAATGGTATTGCAATATTGTCCATCTTCACATTGCACTAGGCTTACACCATCAATCCTTCAAGCCCACATAGGAGCACGGCTTGTGGAATGGAAGGCTAGGTGGCGCTCTGATATGTGTGCCATCCTGGCTATCTAGATCAACCTTTAGGCCAAATGTTTATAAAATTGTGCATGTGAACGGTGCATAATATTGCATATTGTAATAGAGGAGATCAAAACCTTTACAATGAGCTATCTAAATAAAAAATATAATGAAAACAAGAAAGTGAAGTGCCGGGACGTGTGCTGTACTTCTCGAAGTACAGACTGTACGTTTTGTATACAACGTATATAAGGTCGATTTGAGAAAAACCATACGGCGTATTTATACGGATAAACGTATAAACGTATATTATACGGTTATATGTCGGCCCAACCCTATATATATATATGAATGAAGCGGTATACACTGACTCACTCACTGACTGACCAACTCATTCACTGACTGACTCACTGATCGACCAACCGACTAACTTACTTACTCACTCACTCACTCACTGACTGACTGACCAACCGACTCACTCACTCACTTAGATGAAACGGTTTACACTGACTCACTCACTGACGGGCCGACTCACTGACTCACTCACTCACTCACTGACCGACCAACCGACTCACTAACTCACTCAAGCACCCTCTTTGTTCCCACTCTCTTAGGAGAGGAGATCAGCATAGCAGTGAAAACATTCCAGCCATCGCTGTCCTGCATATCTTCCTCCAATGTGATTGAAGCGCCCTCTCTGGAGCAAGTTGGATCAACAGACGCTTACAAGCAACATAATAGCCGGAGGACTAGTATCAGTGCACGCACACAGAGAGTACCCATACTCAGGTGTGTAATGTGTGACGATGTGTGATGTGTGATGTGAGACCCTGCACACAGAGAGTAACTATATACAGGTGTGTGATGGTGTGTGATGTGTGATGGAAGACCCTGCACACAGCGAGTACCCATACTCTGGTGTGTAATGTGTGATGGTGTGTAATGTGTGACGTGACCCTGCACACAGCGAGTACCCATACTCTGGTGTGTAATGTGTGACAGTGTGTGACGTGTGATGTGAGACCCTGTACAATGAGAGTACCCATACTCAGATGTGTAATGTGTGATGGTGTGTAATGTATGACGGTGTGTGATGTGTGATGTGCGACCCTGCACACAGAAAGTACCTATACTCAGATGTGTAATGTGTGACGGTATGTGATCTGAGACCACTCACGCAGAGAGTTCCTTTATTTGGGTGTGTGATTAGGTGGTGGTGTGGGGGAAGTGTGATCAGGCTGTTGTCGTGGTGATGTGATTAGGTTGTGGTAGTGGTGGTGTGTGATCAGGTGATGGTGGTGGTGGGTGCTGAGGTGGTGGCGAAATCGCTAATGTGTTTGCTATTGTTGTTATGGTGTTTTTTGTTGCTGTTGTTGTTGTGTTTTTGTCGCTGTTGTGTTTTTGTTGCTGTTGGGGTTGTTGGGGTTTTGTTGCTCTTGTTAGTGGTGGTTGTCGTCATCTTTGCTGTCTCTCTAGTTGTCGTCGCAGGTGTCTTTGTTGTTGTGATTGTTGCATTTTTTGTTGCTGTTGTTGTGGTTGATGTCGTCCTGTTGCTGTTGTAATTGGTGGTGGTTGTCGTCATTTTCCTTATTGTTGCTGTCGCTCTATTTGTCGTCATAGTCATCTTTGTTGTTGTACTTTTTTTGCTTATGCATGTTGTTGCTGCTTGTGGTAGTCATCGTCGTTTTCGTCATCGTTGCTGTCCCTCCTGTCATCTTCAGGGGCTCGAGACTCCCTAAACCCCAACCCCCTCCTGTCCTCTGCAGGGGTCGAGACTACCTAAGCCCTAAATCCCCTCCTGTCATCTGCAAGGGCTTAAGGCTCCGCTGTAGACTGGACTCTGGTGAGGTTATAGGCTCCATACACGCGGCCTCTGGGACCTACAGTAACGACAATAACGACTACAACAACAACAACAACAATTACAAAGATAACAAAGAAAACAGTAAGAGAAAAATTGTATTGAAATCTGCAGGCCCTGCAGGGGCTAGAGACTACACTGAGGAGTGGACTCAAGTGAATTTACGGGCTCCATCCATGCGGCTTCTGGGATAATGACCTACTGTAACGACAACAGCAACAACAACAACAACAACAACAACAACAACAACAGAAACAGAAATTGTATATTAAAAACTGCAGGGGCTTCAGACTGCACCGTGGAGTGGAATCAAGTGAGGCTGTGGGCACCATCTACGTGGTCTCTGGGATTATGACCCACAGTGAGGACAACAAAAACAACAAAAACAACAACAACAACAATAGAAAAAGAAAAATGTGCATCAAAAACTGCAGGGGCTTCAGACTGCATCGTGGAGTGGACTCAAGTGAGGCTATGTGCACCAACCACGTGGCCTTTGGGATAATGACCTACAAAAGCAACATAAAAACAAAACAAAACTATACAAATCAAAGTATAAAAACAGTATACAATCCCCCCTGTAACTGCAGGGGCTTGAGACTGCGCTGTGGACTGGACTCTGGTGAGGTCATGGGATCCATACACACAGCCTCTGGGAGAATGACCTACAATAACAGCGTAAAAACAAAACATAAGCGTATAAAAACAGTATTTAAACAGTATTAAAACAGTGCACAATCTCCCCTGTCAACTGCAGGGGCTTGAGACTGCGCTGTGGACTGGACTCTGGTGAGGTCATGGGCTCCATCCATGCGGCCTCCGGGAGAATGACCTATCGGGGTCGAGTGATGAACCGTGCAGCTCGTATTGCATGTGTTGCTGGAACTGGTCAGGTGAGATAAGATGACAAGGCAACGTATGTAGGGATTGTTGTGCGTGTTGTTTGTGTTGCTGGAACTGGTTTGGTGAGATAAGATGCTGATGCAATGTATGTAGGGATTGTTGTGAGAGTTGTTTGTGTCGCGTGAACTAGTCAGGTGAGATAAGGTGCCGTGTTAACGTGTGTAGGGATTGTTGTGCATGTCTGGGTGGTGGTGGTGGTGGTGCCATGTGAATAGGTTGTGGTGCTGAGGCAATGTATGTTGGGCTTTTTGTGCATGTTGCGTGCTTGTGTGAGTGGTGCATGGTGTGATGAATGGATGGATGGATGGATGATTGAATTCACAAACAAAAGAATGAATGAACAGATGGACATTATAATAGTGACTGCGTTGGTTGTGTGCAGGGTACTACAAAGCGCGCGCAGCAGCGCGATTTCGCGCACGCTTTTTGAGCCCCACTGCGCATTTCGCGCAGTTCTTTCAACCCCTTGTGGGCGCAGCGCGCAGCGCTTTTTGCACTGCAAAGTGCTGACCAATTTGACGTTTGTGCGCTTTAAGTGCTGACCAATTTGACAAAATGTATTACCCTGCTTGTGTGTCCCTTCATGCCTGCTGCACAGGGGCCATCTGGAACAATGCTACCAGCCCCATCAATCAATCAGCCAATCAAACAGACGGGGTATCAACCAATCAAACACACAAAACAATGACTGCGTTGCTTGTGTATCCCTTCATGCCTGCTGCACAGGGGCCCTCCAGAATAATGCTACCAGCCCCATCAATCAATCAAACAATCAAACAGGCAATCAAACAGAATAATGAAACAGAATGATGAAACAAAACAGTGACTGTGTTGGTCGTGTGTCCTTTCATGCCTGCTGCACAGAGGCACTCTGGAATAATGCCACCAGCCCCATCAGTCAATCAAACAATCAAACGGACAAACAGGCTATCCACCAATCAAACTAACAATCAAACAAAATAATGGCTGAGTCGGTTGCATGTCCCTTAATGCCTAGTGTACAGAGGCACTCTGGAATAATGGCTAATGGCTAGCTGCCTCAACCAATCAAACAAGCACAATAATGACTGAATTGGTTTCGTGTCCTGTCAGGTATGGTGCACGGTGAGCAGCCCCGAGTTGGCTGAAGAACCATGTAACAATTCAAATTCAAATTCAAATCTGGTGCACAAAGACCCTCTGGATAAATTCCGTTAGCAGCGTCAATCAAACATGTTGCCAATTCAAATTCGAATTCAAATTCAGTTCTGGTGCACTGAGGCTCTCAGGAATAATGCTGGTAGCAGCATCAATCAAACATAATGTCAATTTGTATTGAAATTCAAATTCAAATTCAGGTCTGGTGCACTGAGGCTCTCTGGAATAATGCCGTAAGCAGCATCAATACAAAATGTTGCGAAAACTTGGACGAGCTCGTGGAGATCGGAGGCTGCGTTGGTGACCCACGCGTCAGCCCCGAGTTGAGGGGGATGGCCCCGCATGAGTGTCCTTACTCCACTACCGGCGTGCAGGCTGAATCTATGGGGGAGGTGTCCCTGAAAGGCATTTACGGGTCGATAAGGTTGATGCAATGTGCGTTTGAAGCTGCCTGAGCCTACCCTGTTGAGCATTGTGCTAGCTGGCTTAGTGTGTTTGATGCGCTGTGCGTTTGAAGCTTCTTGGGCTCTCTCAGCAG
The DNA here is from genome assembly GCA_013435795.1 of Chlamydomonas sp. ICE-L. Taxonomy (NCBI): domain Eukaryota; kingdom Viridiplantae; phylum Chlorophyta; class Chlorophyceae; order Chlamydomonadales; family Chlamydomonadaceae; genus Chlamydomonas; species Chlamydomonas sp. ICE-L. The sequence continues at coordinate 1,018,740 of JACBWV010000318.1, read as the reverse complement.
ACCATTCTGCTGGCTGCTTTGGTGAGTTTGATGCACTGAGCTTACCCTGTTGAGCATTGTGCTAGCTGGCTTAGTGTGTTTGATGCACTGTGCGTTTGAAGCTTCTTGAGCTCTCTCGGCAGACCATTCTGCTGGCTGCCTTCGTGAGTTTGATGCACTGAGCTTACCCTGTTGAGCATTGTGCTAGCTGGCTTAGTGTGTTTGATGCACTGTGCGTTTGAAGCTTCTTGAGCTCTCTCAGCAGACCATTCTGCTGGCTGCTTTGGTGAGTTTGATGCACTGAGCTTACCCTGTTGAGCATTGTGCTAGCTGGCTTAGTGTGTTTGATGCACTGTGCGTTTGAAGCTTCTTGAGCTCTCTCAGCAGACCATTCTGCTGGCTGCTTTGGTGAGTTTGATGCACTGAGCTTACCCTGTTGAGCATTGTGCTAGCTGGCTTAGTGTGTTTGATGCACTGTGCGTTTGAAGCTTCTTGAGCTCTCTCAGCAGACCTTCTGCTGAGATCAGAGCTTTTTTCATTTCAGTCTCTGATAGCGATCAGGGATTTGGCGTCTTTCAAGGTTGGGCTCCTGGTAGCGATTTTGGTAGGTGGCCCAAAGGGTAGCGATCGCTACTGATGGCGGAAAACAAAGTGGGGCAGGTTGGTGGTGGGTTTGTGAGTGGTGGGCGGGGCAGTTTGCGAGTGGGTTTTTGAGTGGTGTGTGGGGCAGTTTGGTGTGTGTGTGTGGGGTGGGGTGGGGTGGGGGGGGGGGGGGCAGTTAGCAAGTGGGTCTCTGAGTGGTGGGTTCAAGGAGTGAGGGTGGGGGGGGGGGGGGGGGGGGGGGGGGGGGGAATAAAATGAATTTATTTATTTAGTGCGCTTCTTTTAAAGCCTTTTTAGTCACCTCTTTTTAAGGCATTGTGTGAGGTGAATTAAAATTTGGCTTTGAAGACAAAAGAATGCTTTACAACTAAAAATGCGGCTTGTACAGCTTTTTTTTGTTAAATAGGGCGTGTTCCTGAAAATGTGGAATTCGTGCATAAGCGCGCATGGTACCCATCCGAAAAATGGTGCTTGGTAATGATCGACTCACATCCTTCAACTTCAGATACTCGAAATTTGTTTGAACAAGTACTATGTAGCTAAACATTGCCGGAGAGTGTTTGCGATGGAGCGACAGGTGCCAACGAAAGCGAGTTAGTTACGAGACCATTGGCTGCCGTGCCAGGCTTCGTCTCGGTCAGACAGATGGTCGGTCAGACGGACAAATGGGTAACCCTGGGGGCTCCCGCCCCTTGAAGAGGGGGCTCCGCCAAAATGCGAAGCACGGCGCTTGTTATTCTTTTTTATTTCGATTTATGAAGGCCAGGTTGAGTAGCTACTTGGACTCTTCAAGTTTGATTTCGGGATTGTTGCGTAGCCCCGAGGATAGTCCGAAGCGCAGATCTCCAGGGGGTTCAGGGACAGTGCGTAGCACTGGAGTCGCACCGATTCGCACAATTTGTGACGCTTGCACTCAAAAACAGCTCGCGCTCGTTCGACATGCCATCAGGGATGTCGATATTGTACTCGTCCGCACGATCTTATGGCAATATATCATACGATACATTGTACGATATATCGATGGTATCATAAGATATCGTCGGTAGATCGAAATGATATCATGCTTGATGACCATATATAAAAAATAGAGAGTGTGTGAATGTGAAAACACTTATCATAGTATATATCTATGAAATGTAGTATTTCCCCATAATGTAGTATTATCCCACAGCAGTGGGGTAATACTATATATATATCCCATGTGAGTGAATGTGAAAACACTTTTATGATATATCTACGAGATAGTATAACCCCGCTATGTAGCATTATCCCATAACAATGGAAGAATAGTGCATAGCAGGGTTACTACCGCATAGATATATTCCATGTACTATATATTAGACAACACTGGGATAACAGTTTATAATAGGAATACTATCGCGTAGATATATACTATACCATGTACTATATATTAGACAACACAGGGATAATAGTTTATAATGGGAATACTATGTACTCTATATTGTATACGGCACTGGAATAATACATTATACATACATAATACGTGGCGGGATAATAATTTCATACATATTACATATTACATAGCGGGATAATAATAGCATACATATTACATAATACATAGCGGGATAATAATAGCATACATATTACATAATACATAGTGGGATAATAATAGCATACATATTACATAATACATAGCGGGATAATAATAGCATACATATTACATAATACATAGCGGGATAATAATAGCATACATAATACATAGCGGGATAATAATAGCATACATATTACATAATACATAGCGGGATAATGATAGCATACATATTACATAATACATAGCGGGATAATAATAGCATACATATTACATAATACATAGCGGGATAATAATAGCATACATATTACATATTACATAGCAAGATAGGGTGATACCACATACTATACTACAAATACGGGATAACATTATATAATGGGAGCTCTGACAGATAACACTAAACCAGAACACTGGGATAATACTACGTACTATAATACAACTATAGGATAATGCTGTATAGTGGGAGCTCTGACAGATAACACTAGACCAGAACACTGGGATGATACTAAATACTATAATACAACTTTAGGATAATACTAGGGTAGTCCATGCACCACTATATAGTGTGAAGCATGTATGCGCGCCACCTGAGAGTGCTACTGAGATATGCTTCTGGCCATGCACCGGCGAGGGATACGATACGGCCCTGGATCTCCCTAGTAGTGAGAGGCATGCTGCAGGAAGCATGCACCCTTTTCACTACTAGCAGGTGTAAGGTGGTCCATGCACCACTGTACATTGTGAAGCATGTATGCGCGCCACCTGAGAGTGCTCCTGAGACATGCTTCTGGCCATGCACCTGCAAGAGATAAGATACTGCCCTGGATCTCCCTAGTAGTGAGAGGCATGCTGCAGGAAGCATGTGCCCTTTTCACTACTAGCAGGTCTAGGGTAGTCCATGCACCACTGTACTGTGGGAAGCGCTTACACGCTCCCATGGTTGAATTAAACCTAAAGACTGCTTAGATCAAGCAGTTGGGCCCTGAGTCTGATAACTGACCATGGGCCTAGTCAGGCAATGCCCCAATCGGGTATGGATCTTGTTATGTGTTATGCTCTGCAAAACGCATTCCTGTGTATTAGTACCATGGGCCTAGTCAGGCAATACCCTAGTCAGGCATTGACCTAGTTACGTGTTAGGCTCTGCAAACAGCATTCCTATGTATTAAATATATTAGGAAAACTCATGAATTTGAATTGATATGGGCCGAGTGAGGTAATGCCCTAGTTATGGGTTCAAAAGAGAAAAGACTTCAAGTGCAATTATAAGAAGGAAAGCTATTTGCGCAAACAGCAAATACCTTTCCTTCTTATAATTACTTGGGCTGATTCTTTGGGGGGCTACACATATCAGCATTTAGGCAGCTCTTGTTTCCCGCCCTTGTGCCAAACTTGGAGATAGCTAGTGCATTTAAAGCTTCATCTGGGGCTCCCTAATCATCGCTTTTCTTTTTAGCTACGAGCAACAGCTTCTAGGCAGCTCCCTGAGCCAGCCGCTGGGCTGCGCTCCAATATCTGAACAGCACTGTAAAGCTGGTTCTCCTGGCTTACAGAGGCACTAGGTTGCTTTTGGTCTGGCTGCATAGCAAGCCAGGGAAGCTGCATAGAAGCTGCTGCTGGTAGCTGAAAAGAAAAGCTATGACCCTAATGCAGCTGAAAGCTTTGGGCTTGACCCTATGGAGCTGGATGGAAGCTGCTACACGTACACCAAAAAATAAAGATTGGCAAACAGCGTTCCTTTTTAACACATCTCTGCCTATCCATTCTTCATGTCATGAGGAGTGTATTCAGGTCATGTGGAGTGTATCAAATCTCATCGTAGTCAGGTTATGTAGAGTGTATCAAATCCGATTTGATACACTAGTGGGGTGTACGTCAGGGTTGTTCGGGAGGACCCCCAGCTCTGCGTCCTGAGACGCAACCAATTCCATAGCCTAGGTCCTGAGACGCAACCAACCCACTGAAGCGGTGCCTGAAACGCAACGAACCCTCCCCACGTTGCCTCTGCGATGAACGCAACGAACCCTCCCCACGTTGCCTCTGAGATGGAGGACGTGCAGCGTCCTGACCGCCCTGGTGTACATCAGTGTGTGCAAATCAGTGGGGTGTAGTTTTCTTAATGTCCTATACTCGTATCTTGTAACATTATCAACTTGACAACTTATCTATATTCTATACATTCTTGGCCTCACTGCTTATTTTGTTTAAGTTGTGAAAGAAGTTTCACCCAGGGGGAGGGTCTCCCGACACAAACCAGCGACACCGAGGATTCAGTTCGAATGGCATAGCCACTCTTACAAAAGAGTAAGCGCTTTGACAACGATGTCTACGTGGATACGTAATCTACAAAGTATCCGTGGGCAAGTCCCTTCAGCCTATTTGGCCTGCCCCTGATCTGTAACATACGTACACCGTAATATACGTATTATATGTTAATTAACATGAACCTGACCTTTGTTCTAACTTGTTTTGATTGCATGGTTTATCAGCCTACGGGCTGCTCACTGAGTGCATGCCGAGTGAACATGGGTACAGTATAGGGCTGTCAAGCTTTTTATCGCCCGGTCTTTATTTTACCGTGTACCGTACGATATATCGTACGGTAATAGAGTTCCAGCGTACGGTATTTTTGGGATTACCTTACGATATATCGTATTTAGACTACGATATATCGTGTTTATCCATATCCAGTGGTCCAGTGGTCCACGTACACATCGTACACTCGGTAGGTCGGCGGTTCGATTCTCGTCAGGAGCACCTGTGTTTGGGCCAGGGAATTTAGTACTTGTACCGTACGATATATCACGATATGTCGCACGGTAATAGACCACGATATTACCGTGTTTTTCCCTCTCCCTCAGTATTGGTTCAGTTGACTTGATTTTAAGTGTATGGACGTGTAAACGGTATTTCCAGTTATATCCCCTTGGTCTTATACTGATTTCCCCCCAAAAGGGTATGAAAATATAGTACGGTATCGATACCGTACGGTATGTCACGATATATTGTACGGTAATTGAAAATACAGTACGGTATCGACAGCCCTAGTACAGTAATATACACAATTACACACTACCAATGTTTATTTTGGGGGTTAAGCATTGCAGCTGGTAGATTTTGAGAGCGGCGCAGTTGTGACGAGCGACGTAGTAGCGACGGAAGTTGGGTTGGGAGCAAGAACCGAGGTGGACCGAAGTACCTCAGTGGCAAAAGGCAAAAGGCATTCAGGAGGGGATGATACGAAAACAAGCAATGATGAACTGACCCCAAACTATCATTTTACCGACGGGGGGGCTGAGTTCATGCTACCGCGATAATTTAATTATACAAATCGTAGTCTACCAAAAAGCTGAGACCCTCATCGTGTTTGGGAGGTATCACATGTGTAGAGACTAGTGACAAGTTGTCAGTTTTGATGAGATCACCTAGCACTTCTTTGCCAGATTCCTAATCTTTATCCAAGACCGAGGTGATGCTGTCAAGGTTAACTGTCTCTCTTCAGGGCACTTGGGGGTCTTCAAATTTTGTAAGATCGACCATTTTACGGTTCCTTCCTGGATGAGGTACTAGGATCTCAAGGGTGTCTAGCAGGGTGCCTCAGGAGTACCCTGAGCTCTGCTGCCAGAGACACAGCCATTTATATTGCCTGCGTCCTGCGGCGCAACGGACCCCTTCTTCTAGACGACAGACCCTCCCCACGCACGTTGCGTCTAGCATCGACAATTCGAAACGGACACTTGGACGTTGCGTCTAAGACGAAGGACGCAGCGACCTGTGCTTATATCTTGTAACATAATCAACTTGACAACTTCTCCACCGGTTTGTTCTACCAGTATATATTCTTGGCCTCAATGCTTTATTTCTTCTCCCCTGTGGGCTATGACTATGAGCTTCATGCTTCGAGCTAGTGAGCAGTAGAGGTCCGCCATCGATAGCCACATATTTCCAGCTCCCGACTGGCTCCAATCTACCAAACTGACAACGCACACATCACACAGCCAACCGACCCATGCCAGAGGCATCTTACACACTAGGGCTGCACACCACCTCGAACCCACAACAATTACCCAACCCAAGCCAGCTGGCCTCAGATAGTTCAATAGGGGCGGTCAACATATTGCTTGTCCCCTGTGGGCTGTGGCTATGGCACCGTAATCTACGGTATGTCTACGTTAACATGAAAACGTAATCTACATCATATATATGGGCAAGACCCTTCAGCCTATTTGGCCTACCCCTGCACTTTAACAGACACGCAACTTAATATGCGTTACATCTGTTGAGTGTTAACTTGATTACACGAACCCGCATGAACCTGACCTTTGTTTGTGCTTGTTTTAATCACACGGTGTATCAGCCTTCGGTCTGCTCACGATGTGCATGCTATGTGAGTAAACATGTGTAGTATAAGCACTACCACTGTTTCGTTTTTGAGCTACACATTGCAGGTGATATATTTCGAGGACGGCGCAGTTGTGATGAGTGATACAAAATCGATGGAAGGTTAGGACCAAGAACCGAGGAGGTGGGCAGTAGTGTCTCGGGCGTGGCAGAATGGGTGAAAGGACAAGTGCCGTCGGTAATGCGCGGATGGCATTGGGTGTAAGGTTGGGGGGTTTGACGGGAGTGGGGAATTGAGGCTGTCCAGAATTGATTGAAGCGGAATTAAGCCTTTGAGCCGGCAAATCAATGTGATGAGGTGGCGGTACACGACCTATGAGCTGGCACGTCGGTCAAGGAGTTTGGATGGCCGATAGGGCGGATGCGGATGGCGGATGGTCGACGGCGCGCCCTGATATCTCAAACCCGGCAGGCATGGGCCACATTGTGCTGCTTGTGGCGCCACACCACACCACACCACATTACACACAACATCACACCATACACTTCATACACGATACACTACTAGATGCCCCTCAGCCTGAAGATACCCGCCCAGATACCGGAGTTCAATTCTCCGTTTCTTAAGCCACGCCCTCGCGTCTTTTTCTTCCCCTGTCAACAGTGGTCCTAGAGTCTCTCCAAGCGGTCGGGTCTCTCACACGCGCTAAGGTAAGAACATCACCTCTGCTTGAGAGCAAGCAACGTTTTGCAGCCACCAGGTAGCGCGTGTGATTGAAAACCTAGCTGCTGCTCGGCATTATGGTAGACATCATCAATGCCGTCCCTAGCTCGAACTTAAAGTGAAGCGCAAGCTCAAATTGAAACGAGTAACCAGAGGACTTGTTACAATGTCTCCGAGTTTTTTAACTAAATATCTGACTCTAGCTTGTATTGGCGAACACGCTATACAGAGGCACGACGTTATTGATGAGCTCGGGTTTCCTTGATTTGCGCCCACGTGGCTGACTGCTTTTCCTTTTCTTTTCCCTCGTTCCCCCGATTCCGTCGTTACCTCGTTTTCTGAGCCCCGATCTCGTGTGAGTAATGATCTCCTTGCTGTCGCCTTTACAGGCTTATTTGTCTCCTGGGGTCGCGGTGCAAGTCACGATTGGCAGTGGTCCGGCATACCCCACTATTCCGATGGGTGCTCCACCCTCTGCCACCAGCCTGCCCCCTCCAGGCCTAGTCCCCTACCCCCAGCCACTTGTAGCCCCCCCCTGATTAGCTCCCCCCCCCCCCCCCCTCCCCCCCCCCCCCCCCCTGCCACTTGCCTCCAATTCAGTCCCATTGTCCCACCCCTACTGGCCTAGTCCCCTACCCCCAGCCACTTGTAGACTCCCCCTGATTAGCTCCCCCCCCCCCCCCCCTGCCACTTGCCTCCAGTCCAGTCCCACTGTCCCACCCCTACTGGCCTAGTCCCCTACCCCCAGCCACTTGTAGCCTCCCCCTGATTACCTCCCCACCCCCCCTGCCACTTGCCTCCAATCCAGTCCCACTGTCCCACCCCTACTGGCCTAGTCCCCTACCCCCAGCCACTTGTAGCCTCCCCCTGATTAGCTCCCCACCCCCCCTGCCACTTGCCTCCAACCCAGTCCCACTGTCCCACTGTCCCACCCTCTGCCGCCAGCCTGCCCCCTACTGGCCTAGTCCCCCCCCCCCCCCCCCAGCCACTTGCAGCCTCCCCCCGATCAGCGCTCCCCCCCCCCTGCCACTTGCAGCCTCCCCCTGATTAGCGCCCCCCCCCCCCCCCCCCCCCCCCCCCCCCCCCCCCCCCCCCCCCCCCCCCCCCCCTGCCACTTGCAGCCTCCCCCTGATTAGCGCTCCACCCCCCGCCCCTGCCACTTGCCTCCAATCCTGTCCCACTGTCACACCCTCTGCCCCCTATGCGCCGGCCTACGCCTGTATCCTTGGCCACTTGCTGCCTCCTCAATATCATTATTTCCATCCCCAGTCCTGCCACGTGCCTCCCATCCACTCCCACTCTCCCCAGTCTTCCTACCACATATACATGCCTCACATGCCTCCCACCCTCTGTGCAACCCCTTCCCACCCCACAGGTGTCCCCATGAGGGCAAGGTGTGTGAGTCCTTATCAAACTACTGGTGACCCCTCCCCCTACCTGTGAGCGATAACGATCGATCCTCACCAACCCCCTGTCAAGGCCGGACGTGCACACCGATAGTGGGCGTCGGTCTTTCGAAAGAGGGGTGAAGTGTGAGCGATAACGATCCTCACGTCCTCCTATCGGACACCACGTTTTACTCATTGGTGACAGTACCAAAAAAATCCCCCGAGTCCTGCAAGCACTAGAATGTGCTAGCCAAGAAGAGAAAGCCACTGCCGTGAAGATCGTTGACTTTCACGATTAGGATGAGTCGGCCTCCGAAGCCAGCCCCGACGATTCTGGCTGCCTATCTTGATCGTGCACACATGCGCTTGGAATTCACACCCATAATATCTGAGAAGATTGAATCTGTTATAAAGGTTCAATCTGATGACTACGACCCCTCTCTTGACCAATCAGATATCTATCTTGATCGTGCATACATGCGCCTGTCCGCCATTAGAGCACAAGCGTCATCTGAACAGTACCGCGGATCTACTACTTGGTATGACACTATGCTTCGAAGCCAGCAAATGCCTTGCACAACCCACCGTGGACTCGATCACTACACCGTTGCAGATTGCCATGGCTCCCCGTCTTCATCAAATTCAGCAGGGTCAGCTAGGCGACGACAAGAGCATTCGTGGTATGCAACCATTCTTCAAAGGAAGGCTGCCGCTGCTGCCCATGGCAGAGTATGTAAGGAAAGGCAATAGGATATCATATGGTACCATGTCATCATATGATGCTGGCAGTCTGACTAGGCAAAAGTTTCCATTTATTTACAATATCATTTTGTGCAATTTGTATGATATCATGCTCGCCTTAGGTAAACATCATATGATATGCTGCTCATGGCATAGTATGATCTGTGGAGTTGTCTCCATGTGAATTGAACCCTTCTTCGATGCGAATGAAACAGTTTATATAAATTCAGCGGATGATTTGGATTTAGTTATCAAAACACTTCGTAATTCGTAGGTTGTGCCTTGCATTTGGCCTCAGTATTCTGACATTTTGGCCTGTGACTCGGGAATCCTGAGAATTGTCTGGGATGATCCTGAAAAAGTGGAGGTACTAAACACGAATAAGGAGATACAAATCCAAATTATCCGCTGAATTGCTATAAAAACTTGTCCATGACAAGTGCTTGATTGAGTGCTTGCATCACCGAGATCTTAAGCACCTAGATATGCGTTGTTGGTCATATCTCAAGTCATGTCTCTCTGTTGGTATCTGTCTGTTGGTCGCATCTATGGCCAAATCTCTCTGTTGGTCATATCTGTGTGTTGGTCACATCTATGGCCATATCTCTCTGCTGGTCACACCTCGCTGTACATCATAACTGTATGCCGGTCGCATCTCTTTCAACCACGTAAGCCTGCACCATGATCATGGTTGGCTTGTTATGTTGCTTGGTATTGCATATATATATATATATATATATATATATATATATGGGAAGGGCAATATGATAGCATGCCATCATATGATGTCATATGATGCCGGCAGTCTGACTAGGCTTAAGATACCATTTATATGCAATACCATATGACGCAATTTGTATGATATCATATGATATCATTCTCGCCTTTGGTCAACGTTTATGTATAGGGAATGGATCATATTTCATATGATATAACGAATATAACAGATCATATGGAACCGTTATATTATGTATATTATCTAACGATTATGATAGAACACAATCATACATCATTTGGAACGAATCATATATCATATGATGGAACGGATGGAACAGATCATATAGAGCAGATCACACGATATATGATATCATATGATTATGATATATCATAATCATATATCAATTGAAATGCATCATATGTCATATGATATCACATATGCCGTCTGTCTGAAGTCACCATTCTTATACAATATCATGTGATGCAGTTAGTATTATATCATATGATATCATACTTGCCTTTGGTCAACATCATATGATATTCCGGTCTGTATTCGTATAGGTCGAGCTCGTTGAGTGCTGATGTGTTGGTATGGCTGTGTCGATAACCAAGTTGGATGGCTGGAATAGGGTAGCCAGCTAGCTCTCGGCATCAGTTTGCACAAATAAGTACTGAATGGGTCAGCAAATAAAGTTGACTAATTTAGCGTAGCAATATGACACATTATATGATGATAGCCAGATAGCTCTCTGATTCTGTTGGCATTCATTAAGTACTGAATGAGTTGGCACATGAAGCTACCAGGTCGGAAGAGTGATGTGACACTGGGTCTTCAAATGGTAGCAAGATGGTTCTCCGCAAATGTATGCATTTCAAAAACTGAATGGGGCAGCACGTATTATTGCCATAAGCAACTTTCAAGCGCTGATGGCAGCTTGGGGCTTAGCCCAGGGCCTAGTTTAAAAATATGCCTAGAAGCTGCTAAGAAAAGTCGGAAAGAGAAGCTATATCTAAGTTGACTGGGGTAGCCCAGCGACGTGACACGAAGTCAAACAACTGACTGATAGACATGGCTTTTCTTTGCAACTTTTCTTAGGAGCTTGTTGAGCCACACACTGGGCTAAGCTCCAAGCTTTCATCAGTCTGAGTGCTTGAAAGTTGCTTGTGTCAGCTATGTCTATCAGTCACACAACTGACTGACAGACATAGCTTTTTTCATTTTGAATTTTCTCAACAGCTTCTAGGAAACTTATTGAGCCAGTTTCAGGGCAGCTTCTAAGCAGCTTGTTGAGCCAGCTTCTAGGCAGCTTGTTGAGCAAGTTTCTAGGCAGCTTTTTGAGCCAGAGACTGGGCTAAGATCGAAGCTTTTGTCAGCGTTTGAAAGTTGCTTGTGTCAGCTATGTCTATCAGCTGTAGTTTTTTGCCAGCTTGTGCCAGCTGTAGGGTAGCTTCTAAACAGCTTGTTGAGCCAGCTTCTAGGCAGCTTCTAGGTAGCTTGTTGAGCCAGCTTCTAGGCATCGTTTTGAGCCAAGGACTGGGCTAAGCTCCAAGCTTTTGTCTGCGCTTGAAAGTTGTTTGAGTCAGCTTCCAGGTGCACTAGGATGCTTTTGGTTTGGCTAGATAGACAGGCAAGGGAATTGCCCAGAAGCATGGTTCCCGCTTAAAAACCTATACGAGAACATGTACTTACATACATGCGTGCATGAGCCTATATGGATATATGTGCCTTAATAAGTACATGTACTAACATACATGCGAGTAGGAGCCTATATGGATACATGTGCCTGTACGAGTACATGTACTTACATACATGCGTGTAGGAGCCTATACAAGTACATGTGCCTACATACATGGGTGAGGGTGCCTAAATGGATACATGTGCCTATATGCATTTATGAACTTATTTGTACTTTTCGGGTACAGGTGATGGAATTAATTTTGCTGGGCCACAACGCCATTGTTTTCTCCTTCTTGTTCATCTGTACGACTATTGATAGCATATACCACACCGGAGTACATTAGGGCACCCCTAGTAGGTCTGGAGCAACACGTAGGTCTTGGGCAACTGGGCCTTGAGCAAGTACTAGGTCTTGGGCAATTAGGCCTTTGGCAATAAGTAGGTCTTGGGCAACTAGCTCTTGAGAACACATGAGTCTAGAGCAACTAGCTCTTGCACATTAAGTAGTATTGGGCAACTAGCTCTGGAGAACACATGAGTCTAGAGCAACTAGCTCTTGAACATTAAGTAGTATTGGGCGAATAGCTATTGAGAACATTTAAGTCTTGAACAACTAGCTCTTGAACATTAAGTAGTATTGGGTAACTAGCTATTGAGAACATTTAAGTCTTGGGCAACTAGCTCTTGTTAACTCATGAGTCTGGAGCAACTAGCTCTTGGACTATAAGTGCGTCTTGGGCAACTAGGATAGCTCTTGAGAACACATGAGTCTAGAGCAACTAGCTCTTGCACATTAAGTAGTATTGGGCAACTAGCTCTTGAAAACACATGAGTCTAGAGCAACTAGCTCTTGAACATTAAGTAGTATTGGGCAACTAGCTCTTGAGAACTTTTAAGTCTTGAACAACTAGCTCTTGAACATTAAGTAGTATTGGATAACTAGCTATTGAGAACATTTAAGTCTTGGGCAACTAGCTCTTGTTAACACATGAGTCTGGAGCAACTAGCTCTTGGACTATAAGTGCGTCTTGGGAAACTAGCTCTTGAGAACACATGAGTCTAGAGCAACTAGCTCTTGCACATTAAGTAGTATTGGGCAACTAGCTCTGGAGAACATTTAAGTCTTGAACATCTAGCTCTTGAACAACTAGCTCTTGAACATTAAGTAGTATTGGGCAACTAGCTCTTAAGAACATATCAGCCTTGGGCAACTAGCTCTTGAGAACACATGAGTCTTGAACAACTAGGTCTTGAACATTAAGTAGTATTGGGCAACTAGCTCTTGAGAACATTTAAGTCTTGGGAAACTAGCTCTTGAGATTACAGAAGTCTTTGGCAACTAGCTCTTGAGCAATAAGTGGGTCTTGGGCAATTAGCTCTTGAGAACCCATAAGTCTTCTATTATATTAAGGCCCATGCTGTGGACCAGATCTATTGAGGCCCGTGCAACCCAGATATATTTAGGCCCATGCTGTGGACCAGATCTATTGAGGCCCACTCTGTGGACCAGATCTATTGAGGCCCATGTTGTGGACCAGATCTATTGAGGCCCACTCTGTGGACCAGATCTATTGAGGCCCATGCTGTGGACCAGATCTATTGAGGCCCATGCTGTGGACCAGATATATTTAGGCCCATGCTGTGGACCAGATCTATTGAGGCCCATTCTGTGGACCAGATCTATCGAGGCCCATGCTGTGGACCAGATCTATTGAGGCCCACTTTGTGGACCAGATCTATTTAGGCCCATGCTGTGAACCAGATGTATTGAGGCCCACTCTCTGGACCAGATCTATTGAGGCCCATGCTGTGGACCAGATCTATTTAGGCCCATGCTGTGGACCAGATCTATTGAGGCCCATGCTGTGGACCAGATCTAATGAGGCCCACTCTGTGGAGCAGATCTATTGAGGCCCATGCTGTGGACCAGATCTATTTAGGCCCATGCTGTGGACCAGATCTATTGAGGCCCACTCTGTGGACCAGATCTATTGAGGCCCATGCTGTGGACCAGATCTATTGAGGCCCACTCTGTGGACCAGATCTATTGAGGCCCATGCTGTGGACCAGATCTATTGAGGCTTACTCTGTGGACCAGATCTATTGAGGCCCAAGCTGTGGACCAGATCTATTGAGGCCCACTCTGTGGACCAGATCTATTTAGGCCCATGCTGTGGATGTCAGCGCTAGCTTTCTTATGTCTTTTCTATCGTGTGTCTTCCTCAGGAATGACACAGGTCAATGTCTTTTACACCGTATTGTCACTCGTAGGTGTCAAGAAGGTACCCATGGTTACACGTGGTTCTAGTAAGCCCCGTACCCTAAGTCATGTTGGTGGCACGCCTGTCAACCTTAAGTCTCTACCGAGACTCTGTAAATTATTCGCAAAGCTACCAAAGCTTTAGTTTCCTCCCTTCCGTTCGAAGTCCAGCTTTATAAGCTGACAGGTTATCAGCCCATCAATTGCTGCAAACCACTGTCGTTGGACCACATGCCGAGCATTCCTCCTCATGCTAATGTCACGAAGCTCACGCGTGAAAACGCAGAGGTTTGGATGTTAGAGATGTATTCATTACTCTCTATCTATGGCTGGGAGGTCGTCATAGATCGCGGTCAACTTCAGACTACGATGTCTTGGCTGGAAGGAGCTACGGCTAGGTGTGTGGATCAATCCAAGCTACGTCAACGGACTCATCCTGTTCGACACCGACTACCTCCAGGACCGTCTACATCGACTGTCCAACGTCCAGCCCAGACCTATTGGACGCAACAACACGGCCTGCAGCGCGACGCGGAGGCGGAGTCTACAGCTTGTGCGGGACAAGCTCCGGGAGGAGGTGGGCAAGGGGGAGGTGGAGCGCGCACCCCAGTGGTGACGCGATCTGCTGGCCCCCAACTCGGTGAGAGTTCCTTAGTGGGCACGCCCTTGCCTGTTTCTAGTAGCGCTACCAATGCCCTGTCCTCTGGTGAAGATCTAGACCTTCACCAGACCCAGACCGCTGAGGTCTTAGCTACCCTAGCATCTCGACATGCGCAACACGAACCCTCTATTACAGAATTAGAGGAACTAGTGACAACTTCTAACGACGCAAACTTAGAAGCACTGCGTAGGATTGAAGTTCAGGTCCTTGCTTTTATGATGCTATGCATCAGCCCTGCGCTGCGGTACCACTTTGCGGCCTACGCCTACGCCCAAGATATCTGGGATGAGGTAGAGGGGTGGGTAGTCACCGCGAACGAGTTAAGGGGTCCAACCCTCATGCTAGAAATGAAGCGGCAGAAGATGCGCGCAGGTGACTTTGTTACCACCTACTTTGACGGCATTCGGCATGAGGCCAAGCAGCTAATCCAGGCTGGGATCCCGGTCACTGAGCAGCAGTGCACCGAGATTGCAATCGCAGGAGCGGCTCCTCGTTTCACTGCCTTGCAAGTTCTTTACAGCAGCCCTGATCTGTCTGTAGGTTTCTCAGCCACCCAGCTACGGTACGAGCAGGCTGATATTGCCAATCAGCGCCTTGCCCCTGATCACCCGAATTTCCCCCCGTACTTGCTCGAAAATAAAGCCCATGCTAACCCTCCTCCCCCTGCTTACCCTGCATTGGCTGCAGCTCCTGCAGAGGGTCGACAAGGTGATCGCCGCAACCCAGGCTATGGAGGCAAGGCGAAGCGTGGTGGAGGCAACCCTGCGCAGTCCCCTCGTGGACGTGGCGGTGGGGGAAACGGCAATTCCGCAGTCTGCTCCCACTGTCACTTCCCAGGACATGTGCAGGACACGTGCTGGAAGCTACACTCGAACCTTCGTCCGGCCCGCCCTGGCCAGAATGGCCAACCTGGCAACGCTCCGCGAGGAAATGCTCCTCGTGGGAACGTCTCCCGAGCGGAGTTCGAGGCTCTCAGCAGCCAGCTCTCCGGCTTACAGTACATGTGAGAAGTAGCTCCTGCCTTGATTTCTGCTACGACCCCATGGTCCACTCCTACTGATAATTGTCCTGACACCGCTTGGTTTATAGATAGTGCCGCAGGCCGATCGATTAGTGGCACACAATCGCTGTTTTCAACCCTCACTTTCATGGCTAATGCGCCGTCTGTGCGGTTTGGAGATGGGGTTGTGCAGCAGGCTACGGGTGTAGGAACGATTTTTCTGGCCAGTGAATGGCTTACTGCCCCCATTGTCCTGACCAATGTTCTCTACATCCCTGACTGCCCAGTGAACCTTTTAAGTGTTCATGCTACTGCCAAATCTGAGGACTGTGTCATATCTTTTTCTGAGCATACCTGTGTTGCAAACAAAGGGACTAAGACCCTTTGGACTGTCCCTGCCTCAATAGGTGGTGTGTATCACTTTCTGGCCCATGGTTGCACTGTTCCTGCCTTAGCTACTGTAATTGTTGAGCCAAGTGCTGCCCCCCCTCTCTCCCTGGTTGGGTTGTGGCATAGACGGTTTGGCCATCCAGGCCAAACCGCTATGCAAGAACTCATTAATGGGGGATTGGTGGAGGGATTACCCAGCATTTCGCACAAACAGTTGCAGCGCTTTGCGCTGGACCCGTGTGACGCTTGCTGCGTCGGAAAGGCTACAAAAGAGTCCTTTCCAGAACGTAGGCGAGTAACACATGCACCGTTGGAATTGATACACATAGACCTGCAGGGCCCCTTTTGCATCGGTATTAGAATGGAGGTTTACCTCCTCGTGGCGGTAGACGATCACAGCGGGTGGAACGCAGTAGTACCTATGCGCCTTAAGAGCGAGTCTGCGGGATGGATCATAGCAATTATCCGTAACTGGATGGGGCTCTTGCTCGGGGTAGCCTTCAGGTGCCTTCGTACAGATCAAGCGAAGGAGTTTCTTGTGCCA
Organism: Chlamydomonas sp. ICE-L; assembly: GCA_013435795.1. Classification (NCBI taxonomy): domain Eukaryota; kingdom Viridiplantae; phylum Chlorophyta; class Chlorophyceae; order Chlamydomonadales; family Chlamydomonadaceae; genus Chlamydomonas; species Chlamydomonas sp. ICE-L. The sequence continues at coordinate 1,002,165 of JACBWV010000318.1, read as the reverse complement.
GAATTGACCAACTGGTTAGCAAGTGTTCAAGCGAAACATGAGGTTAGTTCCGTTTACTGTCCACAGCAAAATGGGGTGGCAGAACGGTTCAACGGGGTAGTCGCGTCTATGGCTAGGACTATGCTAATCGAGTCCGAAATGTCCAAAGGATTTTGGACATACGCCTTCACCTGCGCTTCGTATCTCCGGAACCGCCTCCCCTCGAAGCGCGGAGCCACTCCTTATGAGCGGTTCTTTGGACAGGTACCTGACGTATCCTTGCTGCGAGTTTTTGGCACTAGGTGCTATGTGAAGCTGTTAGACGGCAAAACTCGTAGTAAAACTGACGAACGCGCAATCCGGGGTAGGCTTGTAGGGTACTCCTCTATGAGTAAAGCTTACCAAATTTGGATCCCAGAACAGCACAAGGTTGTTGTAGCTCGTGACGTAGTGTTCTTCGAAGGATCCGGCCCAGGTCCTGTCCTTGGGCAAGTGCCTTATGACGGTAGCCCGTTCTCGGAGGCTTCCTCTCCCGCTGTCATCGGTGAAGGACCTCCAGTCGTGGTAGGTATCGAACACGACGCTGCGCATTTAGTGAACGGCCCCGACGCAGGCTTCCACATGAATCTACGTTATAGGAAGTCTGCTGAGCCGATTGATGCTGGTGTGCCAGCGGTCTGTGGGGGCACTGTTTTGGGATCTTCAGATAGGGTGAATTTTAATTCTCTAGGAGCCCCTCCCCCCGCCTTGGGTACGCATTTGCAGGTTGGATTAGGTGGAGATGGGGACAATGTCCGACATGTAGAGACTCCAGGGCTACGGCCTGGAGCACTACAGCCAGAAGTGCCTCCGAGGGCATCTCCTGAAAATTCTAGTAGTCGCTCTATTAGTCTTGCAGGAAATGTTGAGGGCTCGGCCGGGGTGTCCGATTTTGATTCACCCATGAGCACGCTTGTGCCTGGATGGATGGGTGCAAGTGGTGTAGGGGATGCAATGTCACCATTGCCTCCGCCTGGGGGGGGAAGTATAGCTTCACTACCCCCAAATTTGTTACAAGCTGATAGTACCAGTATAGTAACTCCTCTACCTGACGGTAGGCGAGCCCCTAGTCGCAGGATGTTGGGGGCTACTCCTGAGTTTGGTACCTTGTCTGCTGAGAGAGCTGCTACATTGGCTGCGGCTCAGGTTCGATACCCACCTGAGTTACCTCCAGCCCCTATTCTGGACCCAATTCCTCTTTCCCCTTCACTCGGTGTGGAAGAGCCTGAGCCTGCAGATGCTTTCATATCAGAACCTATCAACCTCACATACAAGCGAGCTGTTGCCCTTGATAACCCTGACAGGGAACATTGGCTTCTGGCCATGAGAGATGAAATGGCATCTTTGGAAGGTCACCAGACTTGGACTCTAACCCCGCTGCCCCGTGGATGCAAAACCATCACTGGGCGGTGGCTCTTCACCATTAAAAATGGGGTAGATGGTCAACCAGAACGGTACAAAGCTCGGTTTGTGGCAAGGGGATTTTTGCAGCGTGAGGGCATTGACTATGACTTAACGTTTGCACCGGTTACCTCAAAAACAACCCTCCGTGTTTTCCTGGCTGGCATGGTGCACCGCAAGATGTTTCCACGTCAGTTAGATATCAAAACGGCGTTTCTAAACGCAACCCTGGAAGAAGGGCTTGACTTGTACCTTGCCCAGCCAGAGGGGTTTGAAGTGGGCAAGGGCTTGGTCTGCAAGATCATCAAGTCCTTGTATGGCCTCAAACAGGCCCCCAGGTTGTGGAGCGCTGAGGTTTGTCGTGTGTTACGGTTGTGTGGTTTCCGTCCTACTGCCTCTGACCCTGCACTATTTGTCCGTCTGGAAGCTGATGGAAACTGGTCCTGGGTCACCACCTATGTGGATGACTTCTGGCTAGCCCTTGATGAGCTCTTCTTATACATAGCTATCATAGAACTCATGCGCCAAGAGGGCTGGACAGTAACAGAAATGGGCGTACCTCGAATGTTTTTATCACTCGACTGTGACCTTAGCCTCGATGCTGAGGGCAGATGTGATAAAATAGTCATCAGCCAACGGACTGCCATACAGGGTATGCTGGAACGGTTTAGGATTGGGAAAGGTGAAGCTACGAGAGCTACTGTTGCGGTCCCTATGGTCTCCGGGGCAGTAACTACTCAGGCTGAAGGCAGCCGCGTGCTGCCCAATAACCGCCTATATTCCTCTTTGATAGGTTGCTTCATATATCTGTCTACTTGCACTAGGCCAGACATAGCTTACGCCGTAAGCTGTCTCTCACGATTCACATCTTGTCCAACGCAGGCTCATTGGCATGCTGCTATTCGGGTACTTGTATACCTTCGGACCCACCCCCGTCTTGGGATTGGTTATAGCCATGCTCCTGATTTCTGTTTCAAAGCATATAGTGATGCTAGTTTTGGAGAGGATCTTGCAGGCCGTCGCTCCCAGACAGGTCTTGCTGTCCTGGCCTCTGGAGGGGTAGTGAGCTGGGTATCAAAGCGCCAAATCACCCCTGCGCTCAGCACGGGTGAGGCTGAGTATCAAGCCCTAGCTGCAGCAGCCAGGGAGGTTCAATGGTTAAAGCACCTAAGAGCTGACCTTGGTCTGCCTTGCAAGCTGGTTACCATTCGCTGTGATGCTTCAGTTTCTTTGTCCTGGTGTGCTGATTATAAGCATGAACCCAGGGCAAAGCATATTGATATTATCCATCATTATGTGAAAGACTTGGTACTAAGCAAGCGCTTGGGTACTGTTAAGGTACACGTTTCCTCCCTTCCGTTCGAAGTCCAGCTTTATAAGCTGACAGTGGACCATTTAGATCCATTTAGACCCATGGAGTTAACAACTCCCACCGTCCCGTGCTGGCAGCTCGCTGGCCCCGCATGCGCTAAAATGGATGACATGCCTCAGATGCATGACGACGAAGCGTACCCTTTCCTTGAGGAACTGTAAATGCTGTAGCTCATTCCAAGTTGTAGAGAAAATCTTGTTTGGAAATGATTTGGTCTGTAAACCTCAATCTTATTTTTGTTTATGTGGTAGGTGACTGCCATCTTTAGCATCCTTTATTAGCTGCAAGTAGGATCCAATGCAATGCAGTGTAGCACTCTTGCAATTGGTAAGCCAACTACTAGCTCCATCCGACTATTCCCAAGCTTGTTACACATGGGTCTTCCTGTTTAGTGGGATCTAGATCAGTTGATCATAAGTGAGTGCAATTTGTGGTCTACTGGCCTAGTCAAAATGGGCAAGGCAAGCAGCAATCTACTAGACTATTCCCAAGCTGTTTACGTGCAGGTGTCCCAGGTGTTCAGCTATATATGGATTGTCGCATGGGTTTAACAGTTAAGCAAAATCTTGATATAATAACATTGGATTGTTACAGGCTTGACTGCCAACTCCAAGCTCCAAGTCCCAGATATCAAGATCTAGAATAATACATCTTGCATCATGTGGTCTTTCCATTGTGCTTATGTCTCATATATATTGTAACACCCAAATGTGCCCCTTATGTGCGCCGCAAGGCGTAGTCTCACCTCGGCTGTTAAACCTCCTTGACCTCTCTCTAGACCAGGAAATTCTTAATTCCAGCCACGCCGCTGTGAGTTATTTTCCCCTTCTTAACTTGAATTTGAACATACGGTATTCCCCCCTTCTTAAATTGAACAAACGGTAGCTTCAACCATCAATTGGGCTGTTTGCCGTCTTCAGCAGTTTGAAACATACTAGAGTTTGTGTCCCCTTCTTTTCTTAACAGTGTGCGCGTTATCTGGCTTAATTCACGAGTCCTCTTGATCTTTAACTTGGTAACACAGCTTCAGCCAGCAATTTGGCTGCTCGCCTTATTCGATAGTTAGAAAATACCAGGAATTCCCCCAATTTCTTAATAGTGTGCGCGTTGTCTGGCTTAGTTCAATAGTCATTAAAGCAGTCAGTGGTTGGCCTGGGCAGTGGTAATGGGGGTGGACAGTGTGTGGGTGTGTGTTTGGGGGGGGGGGGGGGGGGGGGGGGGGGGGGGCTTAATTCACGACTTCACGAGTCCTCAAAGCAGCTTGTGTCGTCCTGTATTACATTTTTTTGTTGTGAAACAGGAGGTAGCATCCTCTACATACACACCGATCGATTTATTCCGAGTATAGGATGTACATGGCATAATTATTTTGCGATGTATAGAGCATTTTTTAGATTTTTCTGAGCACGTCATTTAAGGGGTGAGGTGGGTGGGGTGAGGTGGGGTGGGGTGGGGGGTCAGCCCTCATTTGTTTTTTGTTACCATGTTTTTACTCAGACCTCCAACTGACATTCTGAGACCACCCATGAGTAGGCCTTGGTAAGGGTAGTCTATTGGCACCACTTCGGACCTCGTGCAATAAGTATTACACTATTACCCCCCCCCCCCCCCCCCCCCGCCCCCCCAAAAACCTTGTCAAGCAGTTGAAGCCAGCCAGATAAACTTATAGGGGCAGTGACCTGACAGGCCACAAGGGGCAGTGTAGCTGAACTGTTGCTGGATCATGGGTAAAAACAGACCATGTGTACTGTTTTGATTTTTAATTTAGTACTGGAGTGTCTGTGCTGTGTGTGATTTTTTTAGATTTTTCTGGCCGCCTCCAGGCTGTGCTTCAAGGTATGCTGTTTTTACTTCATTTTACTGTATGTTATATTTTACAGTATACTGTGCTTTAATGTATGCCGTGTTTACTTCATACCCGAATGCAAAAAATGTTTTTTGAAGAAGGGATTACCCTTATAGAAATGTCCGTCCGTCCGTCCGTCCGTCTGTCCGTCCGTAAAAAACATTTGATTTAGGGGGGGAGGGGGGGGGGGGGGGGGCTTAGAAAACATGCATTTTGCGCATGGATGACACATGTTACACTGGTTTGCAGCGACTTTGTTAAGCCTCGAATATAACAGAAAAGTAACCACTAGTGGCTAGTCTAGTACTACAACCTAGCCCCAACATTCCTGCAAACCTTTAACATACACACCATTTTTTTAATCATCAATACATATTATTTGCGCATCATAAGAAAAGGGTACGGTATGCTAAATCATATCACATCATGCAAAAATTGATACCATCAACTGTGGTGTCAATAATATCAAGTAGCTAGTCAAGTAGAAGTGTCAGCATGTTGTGTGTGTGTCTTCAAGAATACACGCATTTTGCACATGGATGACATATTTTACATACATATGTTCGTCCAAGCATCAACACACACACGCAAGACACACATCTATATATATATATAAAGAATCATGGTCGTGGTCGTGGTGGTCGTGGTGGTGTCATCATCGCGTACGCACGTGCCATGGGCGTGCGAAGTGTAACCGACTTGCAACCGACTTTCTGTCAAACCCAACTCGCAACACCCCGCCCAGCGAAATGTTCAAATACCGAAACTGCAGATGCGCAAAGCTAAGCGCGCGCGCTCATTTCATCCCCACATTTTCCTCCCATACAATGACTGCAAGCAATTTAGATCCAGAAGATTCTCTCTTCGGAGGTCATCTGCTGACCCTCGCTTTGCATGGCGCTCAGAATAATTGTTTTAGTTCATTGCTTCTTCACGGAGCATGCGACCATGATGCATGCCAACGGTCCTAATAGACAGGAGGGCCCGCGACACCGCCAGCCAGCGCTCAAAGCGAGCTTGCATGAGCAAGGAAGAACTGGACAGAGCCAGGCAGAGCCAACAAGAGTCGACGTGATGCCCACGCTGCCCGACCCGAGGAGTTACGCCAGGCTCATAATCAAGCCGGACGTGAACAACGCGATCCCATGCCTCAAGATGAACGCGAAGCTGCTAAGCTCCTATTAACCAAGCCATGCGCGAAGACTTTGCTTTCCAACCTCAGGAGTTACGCCAGACTCATAATCAAGCCAGCCCTTCAGATCGTCATGCTTTTTTTCTCCGCCTGCGAGCGTTGCCACCGTTCATCTCACGCATGAGCATTTTCGCCATGCCATCGCATCGCCTTCGTCATGGTTGGCTGGTTGTTGCGATTAATTCGACTTTGTTCAGATCGCGAAGGCCGGGGGAAGTAGAGGATGCTGTGGGTCTGTATGTGTGTGTGTGTGAGAGTGTGTGAGTGTGTGTATGTGTGTGTGTGTGTGTGTGTGTGTGGGGGGGGGGGGGATGGAATACGTGTATGACAGGGGGGGAGGCCACATCTGAAGCAGAAGGGGAAAAGGTAGAGAGAAGAGGTGTGCGTCTGGGAGTGTCGGGGGAGAGGAGGTGTTGGTGTGGCCACCGGCCACACGGGCTACCGTACTAGTACACACATACACACATACATACATCTATATATAATATATATATGTAGACATACATAGATTCCAGCGAGCTCGCGCATGCCGACGCTATCTGGCTATCGGCTAAATTAGCGGGTTACTAATAGCGTATCTTGACTGAGCCGACTTCGAGTGCGTAAATTTGAAATTCCCAGTTCAGTTTTCAGCATGCAACTTCCACTCCTCCGCATCAAGATTACACCTGCGCGCCATCGCCCTTTCCGCCCTGTCCGCTCTATCCTGCGATACCCTACCATACCCTGCGATTCGCGATCCGGAACAGCCTCCCGCATCATGCCTGCCAGAATTTAATAACTCCTTGGTTAACTTCGTCCTCATCAGACGCTTAGATGGCGCCCGGACTGTAAGTGTACAACCTATTGCTTCTCGAGGCCTTCATGCCACTATGAATAAAACAGCATTTTACGAACTGGAATTTAGCTTGGAAAATTCTACGAACCCCCCTCGTAAAATTTTGGGCTCTATATCGTAAAATTCGGACACCCCATCGTAATTTAAGGTTTACGAACTAGGATTTGTTGGTTAGTAAACTGAATGGAGCTGGTTCGTAAAATTCCGGCACCCTTTTATTACGAACTAGGATTTGATAGTTCGTAAACTAAATGGTGCTGGTTCGTAAAATACCGGGCACCCTTCGTGGAATAACCCTCCTTGAATACAGGGGATTTGGTCCCGGATTGTACAGGGAATTTGGTCCCGGATTGTAGTATTTAATACTGGACCGACCATTTTCTTATTCTGTAAATTCGGGACCTGGGCTCCGGGCTAGGTTAGGTTCCGGGTATTTCCCGGATTGGGTCCCGGTTTTTTTTCCAGGCAGTGCTTGCACTGGAGACTTTGGATCATACGAGATGTATAGATGGATTGCAATGTTTTATTTACAGAGATTTTTAAGACTGAAAAATTCGAATTCAAAAAAGTGATAATGAACAATAGCCATTATAATTTGGCCATTTACAAATTCTCCTCATTTGTGGGAGAAATTGTACCCATGAATTGGGCCTAGAAAATGGTACTCATCAGAAGTATGAGTACCCTCTGCTCTGACTACTAAAATAATAAGTACCAGGGTACCCTGATGAGCTCTGACTACCTATATGTTCTGTATTCTGTCCCTGCCCCCCCCCCCGGCCACCCCCACTGCCTAGTCTAGCTATAGCTACTATTATATGATGAGTGATAGCATCAGGTGCAGTGTCATCATCAGGCTTCTATCTTGATCTTGTCCCTCTACTCATCCCAGCATGCTGATGACTTGCTCCTTGTCCACCATGCCGCAATATGTGGAAGTCACTGCCTGCCGGAGCTGCAGCAGCATGAAAGGAAGGAGGTGGAGTTAGAAGATTATTAGTTGCTTGACCAAGCACAAGCCACTTGAATAATCAACGAATCAGCAAGCAAGAAAGCAAGTTAGTAATTACGATAATGAGACAGATGTTGCAGCATATTAGTCACATGTTGCAGCATACAAGACAGATGGTGCAACGTACAAGACAAATGGTTCATTGTACAAGACAAATGGTGCAGCGTACAAGACACAAGGTGCTGCATACAAGACAAATGGAGCACCATCCAAGTATCAAATCTATCAGGGTGCAGCATAGAAGGCAAATGGCGTCGTGTACAAGGCACATGGTGCAAAAATACTTACATTTTCTGGATCCTTATTAGGGAGATCTCCCTAGAATTCCCTAGAAAATGCTCGCCTAACCCTGTTCCTCATCCTGTTCTTGATCTTGTTCATCATCTCAGGCCTGGTGATGAATTGCTCCTTCTCCTTCATGCCGCAATATGCGTATGAAATGACTCGCTCGAGCTGCAGCAGCATGAAATGCAGGACAAGGAGTTATAAGATTATCAGTTACCCACCTGCCCAAGGACACGCAATATGGTCATTCAGTGAATTCAATAGTAAGCAAGCGAGCAAGCCAGTCAGTCAGTCAGTCAGTTAGTTAGTCAGTAATACTCACATTGACTGGATCTCCAACAACAGAATTCCACTGCAAAGTCTTGTTAGGGAAGACCCTGTCCAACTCTTCTTTCATTCTTAGCAGGATACACCTCTTCTCGTTGGCTGTGTTCGGAGTAGGAACCTGGGTAACCGGATATTTTGCAGGGGCATGGCGATAACAGTACCAATACATGGACAGCCCTTTCCATCTCCTCTCCTTAGCCACCACGGAGGACATGCTGTTAGGGGGCAAGGGATCCAAGACATTGTTCCATGTTGACACACCCGTTAATTTCCCAAACCGGATCACAGTGAGTTTAGGTTCATGCATGTCAACAATGGTCGGTGGGAGTGGGGGTGGGGCTGGGGAGGACATGTTCAGCCTTTGGGGATGAGATGGGGTGGGGGGTTGGGGGTTGGGGGTTGGGTGGGGGGTGGGGGGTTGGGGGGTTTGGGGGGGGTCATTTGCAGCCTGAGGGGGTTCATGTGCAGCTTGGTGATACATAGGGTAGGGGGAGTTCTGTATTTTCATATTAATTGCCAGGTTGCACACTGAATTAAACACTGTCCACTACACACAGGTCTTGTCTGGACGCAAATCTGTGGCCATGATGAAGTACAACGGTGACAGTAACCAAACAAGCGGGTTACCCCTGATTACATTACATTACATTACATGTTAAAGTCTACTTGACACCGCGAGGGTGTATGAGACTCTGTGCTTTAAACAAAAAGAAAAAGCACCCACAAAGCAAAAAACCCCATTACATCAGGGGTGTGTCGAGGACAAACAAACCAAACTCCCAACCACCGTTTTGGTGGCGTAGGTATTAAACCCCTTAGAGCAGGACCCAGATCTCAACCACTTACAGTGGCGGAGGTAAGAAGCTAACAAATGAGAAGTCTCAAGAAGAAAAAAAAGGGATAATAAATTACGGTGCCACTAAGCAGTCCAGGGCTTCCTGTCTTGCTCTTCTACAAGTAGAAAGATAGTCGGCTAGGTTGCTCCAAAAAGACTTAGTGCCATTTCCATTCATAAAGGTTCTGAATGTGGAATCGCAGAATTCCACATTCCATACGGTTAAGTCGGTATCCTCATGGACATGCCTATAAATATCTGTAAACAGATTCTGGTAGCGGAGGCGAATATCATTATAAAAAGGGCACTCAAACATATGCATTTCATCCTCAGTTTTTTGGAACCCACACATTTGACAGTGTCTCATTGAGCGAGGGATGTGTGCTCTATCCACCACCCTCATTCTTTCTGTGTTCAGCCAATGGGAACCCATTCTAAACTGTGCTATAGAACGAATCTGATCCTGCTTATGTAAGGCGGATGTAAAGGGAATCAAGCCATTCTCATCATTGCTGATGATCCAGGATGATCAGGTGCGAGCCAGTTTGTCAATCTGTCATCAAGCCATTTCACTCCAATTCACTCCAATATGAATAATCAGAGATTGACTTGTGACATCTATGGTAGCCAATCGGGGGAGCTGCCAAGCTAGAAGCTGTTGCGATGCTGGTAACTGATAAGAAAAACTATATTCGTGTGTGACATGTAAGATATTATGTACGTCCGGGGGGGGGGGGGGGGGGGGGGGGGATTGCCTAGAAGACGCTGCTGGTAGCTGAAAAGAAAAGCAACATAACATGTACTGGCAAACACCGCAACTAATTCCATCCATCCATCCATGCAGATAATCATGACTGAAGCGGATTTCTGGACAATGTCTATACTGGTCCAGTCCAAGGGAGGCTTTACAGTGACGCTTACTGCTGGCCAGTCAATCACTGTCCCATCGTTGTACTGGCATGCAGCCTACAACCACGAGGTCACACTGTCTATCAACAACTTGGAGGTGACTGCTTGGGACGTCCCAGAGGTGTTGTTGAACACGTTCAGGATGCAAGCTGACTGGGATGGCTAGAGCAGAGTGCAGCGAAGCTGTTGAACAACACGTACAATGGTAACCTGCTGTGGTACAGGGGGACCTTCAACATGGGGGCTTTTCTTCTCGAAGGTGTTCTCAGCTTGGCAAGCATGAAGGTTTTTGGCAGATCTGGGTTCAAAACCGAACTGTCCACCACGTCCAAATTTTCAAAGTCGTCTGCGTGGACAACACAGATCATGGGGTCATCGTGGACACGGAATTGCTATCAAAGAGGGGAGCGTCGCTAGCCGTGCTGGCTATGGCAATAAAACAGCATGCACGGGTGTTGACCCTAATAAAGGTTGCCGATGCAGACAAATTACGTGGCCGGAAGCGGTGTATCACAGGCTGGACAGCGGATTTCACAAACTCAGTCCAAGTGGATCCAAGAAAGGGTGATGGGGTGATGCGGCATACATGTGGGGGCTACACATAGCAGCTTCTGGGCAGCTCCCCTGCTCTGTAAATGTTCTTATAGACCATTCATAGAGCTGGATGTAATTTATAATTACATTCCTCATTCAGGGCTTATTAATCAATTAATGCCTTCCAATGATGCAACAAACATGGTTGTCCTGTACCCTACTAGTATATGTCCTCCGCCTTCAGTGCAAGCACTGCTTCAATCTAAGAAGATATGCATGGGTGCCCACCTAGAAGTGACTCTCCATTATATATAACACTCATATCATCTATCATTTCAGGGACAATCCATAGGTTGACCTGTTTAGTACAGTCGAGGTGGACTCTACAGTTAACGAGCACGATATGGGTCAATTTGGCCTTGACTTGGAATTAATGGGTTTTGGGTACAGGGTACTATGTTTTACGAAGCTAAGTTCCGAATTCTCCGTGATTTGGGGAGAATTCGTACCAATTTGGGATGAATCCAGTTCGTAATTTGCTACATAGGCTTCGTAAAATGCTTTGGGGATGAATCCAGTTCGTAAATTGATCATAGGCTACGTAACAGGCTATGGGGATTCTCGATCTACGAACCCCCCCTCGTAATTTGCTATTTGGTCTTCGTAAAATGCTTTAGATGATAGACAAAACTTAACTAAGGGTCCTCATGACATATTACGAGGGGGGTTCGTAGATTTTCACTTTACGATACCTGTCCGAGAATTAGCAAGTTCGTAAAATGCTGTTTTATTCATAGTGTGCAGCACCAAACAGCGATATTAGATATATTGATGCCAGAAGAACCGCTAACACTGCGAGCCGTCGTGTAAGGCAACCTCGCCTGAGCGTTGAGGAAATGGACGAGATGAACAAGCGTCAACTTCTTGCCCGTGCTGCTGACCCACTACGGCGCGGGGCTGTTAACGAGGCCCTGCGAATTTAGAATTAGCGAGGTTGACCATATGTAAGGCGAAGTTTTCCAAACTGGGCCAATGCACCAGAAGATTTAGATTTCCGGAGCGATATGTCTTGAGCACTCTCACAGGGAAGGAACTAGGGCGTGTGCTTACAATCGTGATAGCATGTCAAGCGACATGGAAAGTATAAGAAGGGAAAGGCGACAGTACCTCAGGCCTGGCGCCCCAAGACACTCTAGCTGGACCGGGAGAACCGGTCTATAACATCCCCCCCAATTCCTGGTATTCTTTATTCATAAGAATTCCTGGAATTAGGAGGTTCTAAAGGAAAGGAAGCTAGAGTGAAAATAGATAACAGGTGCATAAGAGAGCCCGGGGGTATAGGCTTCTGGTTTGGCCAGTGTTCACTAATGAACGGCACTTGACCTTGTGGGGCATATGCAAGTACATTAAGAGGGGAACAAGGGACAGAGGCAGTGCAGTGACTATTATCTATTATCTAGGTAGGACTGGATTCCAGCTGTGGAGCTGCTAGGAAGGTGCAGCCATAGGGCCTTGTTCAGCTGAAAGGGCTGGATAGCAATCTGTTTGATTTCCATTAATAAACAACTTTAAAGTAGACGTCCCCCGCTAGCTCATGACTATCATTCCAGATGGAAGGATATGGTGAGGTACTTCCAGTATCATCTATAAAGTATCATAAGTCAGGATCTTAAGATCAATGCTATGGGAAACTATGGGGCCATAGTGATGAATCAGGAATGGACTGTAAAGGATCTGCAGGAAGCTGCAGGAGGAAAACTAAGAAGGCAAGTAGCTCCCCATGATCAAGGATATGAGTGATGCCAAATCACAGGTTCTTGGTCAGAGCTTCTAGCTTAGAGTTATTCCATTTTGAGCTTGCCTGTGCAGCTAATCTTCTCTCTGAAGTCACAGAACTTGGCCCTGGGCAGAGCTTTGGTGAGCATGTCAGACATGTTGGCAGCAGTTGGGATCCAGTTCAGTTTGATACCTTCTTTCTTGGACTGCTCCTTGAGGAAGTAGAACCTGGTCTCCATGTGCTTCAGTCTGGATGACAGCTTCTCCTGGTTCCAGGCACTAAGGGCAGCTTGGTTGTCACCATTAATGGTGAGAGCAGGGGGAACTATGCCTGTGGCAGAGTGTTGTAGTTTTCTCAACCACATTCCCTCTTGGGCAGCAGAGGTAGCTGCCATGAACTCAGCTTCTGTAGTGGACAATGCTGTAGCAGATGCCTGGATCTTGGATGCCCATGAGATTGCTCCCCCTTGGTTGAGGAAGACGTAACCTGTAGTGGACTTCCTTGTGATTTGGCAGGCAGCATGGTCAGAGTCACAGTAACCAATGAGGGGTTTGTTGGAGAAGGTGTAGGTGATGCCATGGTCTGGTGTATTAGACAGATACTTGAGTATACCGGTTGCAGCTTCCATGTGGTCATGCAACGGGTGTGCACTGTGCCTGGCCAATCTGTTGACTGCTTGGGCAATGTCAGGTCTTGTGTTAACTGCCAGGTAGTTGAGGGAGCCCACAATTTGGGCAAGTGGTAGGCCTGTGTCTGGGGCATCTTTGCTAGCATAGGGCAGGGGAGCATCTGGTGGGAGAGGCACAGGGAATCTGGTGCTGTTGGGTTCAGGAAGCATGTTGTGGGCACGCAGCAGGTCCTGGATGAACCTTGATTGGCAGATGTGTAGGGTGCCAGCGGATGCATTCCTTGTGATTTCATAGCCAACAAACACTGAGGGGTCACCAAGGTCTCTAGTCTTGTACAGCGTCATGATGGTGTTTTTGTACTTGTCTAGGATGGTTTTGTCAAAGGACAGCATAAGGAAGTCATCAACCCAGAGGAGTACCCAGATGATGGGCTTGTTAGCTGAGCTGGGGAGCACGAATAGACCTTGGTCTACGTCTACTTCTTTGAATCATATAGCTTTCATATCTTCTTTTACCTTGAGGTACCACTGGCGAGAAGCTTGTTTGAGGCCATAAAGGCATTTCCACATGCGGCAGACCCTGTGGTCCTGTTCGAATCCTGGTGGTTGGGTGCAGTACAGTTCTTCTTCAACTATGCCATTGAGTAATGCTGTGGAAACGTCCAACTGTGCTAGGTATGCCTTGGGGTTTGCTGCCATTGAGAGGATGTAACGAATGGTAGCATGTTTGGCCACTGGTGCAAAAACTTCATCATAGTCCATGCCTGGGCGTTGGGCATACCCTTTGGCAACTAGTCTTGCTTTGTACCTGACAATTTCTCCATCAACTGATTGGTTGATGTCAAAGACCCACTTGGTTCCTATAGCCTTGGCTACTGTTGGGAGTTCTGAGAGGGACCAGGTGTTCATCTGTGCAAGTGCTGCTAGTTCTTCTTGCATAGCAGCTTTCCATTCTTTGGCCTGGGGGCTAGAGATGGCTTCTTTTTCATTCTTGGGAATGATAACTTGGTCTGCAGCTAGGAATGCTAGAAAGTTTGGGGAGTGCCTTTCTCTGCCAGTTCTTCTAGGTTCAACTAGTGATGGGTCTACTTCTGGTGGTGGGGGAATGTCAGGGCTTGGAGGTGTGGGCAGCTCCTGGGGTGGTAGAGATGGGGGGTTTGGGGGATCCTCATTTTCCTGAGGGATGTGTTCATCTCCTTGTTCAACAGTTTGGTTATTGGGTGTACTGGCTGCTGGTGTGAGATTGGATGCTGTTATTGTGAAGGTAGGCTGGTAAACTGTGTCAGGGTTAGAAGAGAGGTTGTCTGGTAGGCCCCACACTTGTGGGTTGGTCTGATACTTAGCTTGTCTGGCAAGGATGTACTCTCTTTCTATGAGTTCAGACTGGGTGGGGCTGGCAGGTACAGGTGGTGTAGGATCATCTTCATCAACTTCAACTGGGATATCATCTTCATAGTTTCCTAGTACTACAGCGTCTGCACCTGGGAATCCCTTTTGACCAGCCAGATTTTCAAATACATTGAAAGTTATGTCTCATGCGTCAAAAAAATTGTGTGAGGAGTCTACCACTCTGTAGGCTTTTCTAGAGTCCGAGTATCCAATGAGCCTGGTAATCTTTGTTAATGTAAGATTGTTACAACGGCATAGGCTCGATAGAGGAGAAGATACTATTAAGCGCAACAGGTGCAATCATATAGAATAGAGATGTGTACTGCAGGGTACTGCAGTCACGTGCAGGCCACAGCTAGCCTGAGGCCTGGCGGCAGGCAACACGGTACCAGGAGGGAAAGGTACCGGTGTGCATTATGCCGACTCAGAGACTGATATATAAATCAGTCAATAACATCACCCCCAATTCAAGGTATTCTTGAGCTCAAGAATTCCTGGAATTAACTGAGGGGCATATGAAAATTAAAAAATAAAACTAGGGAGACTTTGGAAATTTCTAGTAGCTGAAAGGGAGAAATCACTTTAGCAGGGGTCTTCAAAGAAATGTCAGTCTTCTGGGGTAGCTGGCTAGGTAAGTGGCACTGCAGGTAGGCTGCAGGCTAAACAGCAGAAAGGCTGCTGAGAAGGTGCAAGGAAACTGCAGGTAAGCTGCAGGCTAGGTAGCAGAGAGGCTGCTGAGAAGGTGTAAGAAAACTGCAGGTAGGCTGCAGGCTAGAGCAGATAGGCTGCTATGGGAAGCTGGGGAAGTAAAGTCCAGGCTTGGTGAAGGCTTGTGAAGATATCCTTGGCTACGAGAAGTTGCATGATTCGAGACTAGAGGATTTGTCTTTAGACATGATGTCTCGACTAGTCCCCCCATAATTTGGGTGGGCTACATTAGGTAGACCCTAAATTAAAGCACAGACATCAAGAAGAGACTAGAGGAATTATAAATTCAGAAGGGGTGCGGCCTGTGGAAGTACATGGGGCAGTACAGTAGGCAGGTAATCTAAAAAATCTAGAGTGTTCAAGTCTATCCAATAGATGAAGAGCAATGTTTGTAACTGAATTAAGTGCCTGGCTTGCTGGGTAGGCCATCAAGGTCAAGTTGCTGGCAGATCTGGGCAAAGAACTGGTCAAATGACTTGGGAGCTAGGCTGGGGGGGGTAAGAATGTTGATAAAGGTGAAATCCATGGGGCTCCAGTTCATGCTGAGGTGGTTGACACATAGTACTTTGCCTCCAGGATGGGCACAGCTCCTGGGGTCCATGATCATCTTAGGTCTGAATGAGAGTGTGTGAGCATGTGCATTGACCATGGCAGCTTGGAGACAAATGGCCCACTGTAGAGTGGGTCTGGCTGTGGTAGAAACAGTGGGGTAGGCTTGCACCATTTGCCGGAGTCTGCTGTTGTGCTTGATGATAGGACTGTAGGCATCAGATGGCTCCTTGTGCATTGACCTGTGTGGGAACTGTTCTGTTTCAGAAGCCAGCAGGGTAGGTAACTTGCTGGTGAATGCTGTGATGAGCTTGGACAGTGGAGGCCTGGGCTTGATGTTGAAAGCTGGTGAAGCAGGCCTGCTGTTCAGGTGGTGTAGGGTGCATCCAAATCGTGTGAGACTAAGGCTGGAGTTGTTGGAGAAGTGGATGTGGTTGACATTCTGATTAACTTCTCCCAGTGGTAGTCCAATGTCTGGTGACCTGTTGACCAGTATCCATTGGTACCAGGTAGTTGCTGTGTCTAGATCAGATGGCTTGAGTGGCCCGTCCCCATCTATGGGGCCATCATATTCCTCATAGTTGGTCATGATCTGGTCACTGAGGAGTTCCATCTCTGCTCTGGCTCGTTGTAAGCCCAGGTTGCCCAGCTGGTGTTGGAGGGCTGGAGTGGTTTCTGGAGGGTCATCTACTCCTAGTCCAGGGTCATCTATCCTGGGGCTTGTGTACCTCTGGATGGATGAGCTCTGGCATGTCATCACTGTCAGTATCATCAGCAGAGTCTTCTAGATTGCCTGCAGTGGAAGGGGAATGGTACTGGCAGATAGGGGGAGGATGGTCTTGGAGGTCTTGGTCTGCCTCCACATGAGTGGGTGGGTACTGCCCTATCTCAGAATCAGTGTGGGGTGCAGATGGAGCAGAAGTAGAGGGGAACTCCTGGAGGTCTTGGTCTGCCTCCACACGAGTGGGTGGGTACTGCCCTATCTCAGAATCAGTGTGGGGTGCAGATGGAGCAGAAGTAGAGGGGAAGTCCTGGAGGTCTTGATCTGCCTCCACATGAGTGGGTGGGTACTGCCCTATCTCAGGAACAGTGTGGGGTGCAGATGGATCAGAAGTAGAAGGGGGAACCTGGCAGTCTTGATCAGCTCTACTGGGGGAGGTCTCATGAGTGGGTGGGTACTGCCCTGTCTCAGAGTCAGTGTGAGTTGATGGAGGCTTGGTAACCATCATGATGTAGGCAATGGTATGGTCCACAGTGATGGAGGGATTACTAGCAGTGACTGGTGAAGTTTGGGTAAGGTAGAGTCCATGCCTTTTGGGGCATGAGAGAAGCAGTTTGGTACCAGATGGTCTTGGGATGGAGAGTATGGCTTGGGTCTTGGACAGGTGAACTTGGAGGTCTGGGCACAGGCTGGTGGCTGCATGAATGCTGATGATGTTGGGCATGTTGCAGTCAGCAAGAAGTACATTGTTCAGGATGATCTGAGTCCTGCCATGGCCCTGGATCTTGGCCTTCCCTATCTGCTTGCAGAGGATAGGTGGAGAGTCTCGATCTGCCAGCTGCAGCCTAATAGGCTGTGGGAGGTCCTGAATGTCATGCAGATGGGAGATGTTACTGGTTGCATGAGAGTGTGCTGCAGTGTCTATGATCCATTCTGTCTGCAGTGCTGCCTGGAAAACTTCTCCATCTTCTATAGTGCATTCATCATCAGCACTTATTTGTCCAAAGAATGCTGTATTAGCCAGGGGGTCAGGTGGCAAGGCAGATGAAACAGACTTGCCTCTGGTTGGTGTAGCAAATCTCATGGGCTGGAGGTTGTCTTCATCCAGTGCCAGGGACAGGAAGTTGTGTTCTTCACCCTCACTGTCAGAGTTTGAGGTGGACTGATCACCATCAGCAACGTGGGCATGGCGTCCCCTGCTTGGGTATCTTCTTAGACGCCTCCTGTCTGTACTGGTCTTCTTGGGAGTCTTCTTGTCGTCAAGATCCTTGTCATCTCCTGATCTGTTCTTGGGAGGTGACTTAGACCCATGGTCAGCATCATCTGAGTCAGCTGGCCTGAAAGCCAGGTCAGTGTCCTCACTGGTGCAGTCTCTGGAGCTATGGCCTATTCCCCCACAGTTCCAGCAGATCATCTTCTTGTAGGAGATAGTCCTGTCTCTGAATGGGAGGTGCTTGCTGTTGAATGGCTTCCTGGCCCTGTAAGCTGCAGCTGCCATCTCAGCCTCTTCAGGAGATGGTGCAGGGTCAACTTGCTTCACTAAGCACCAGTTGAAGAGAGCACTTTGGAGCATAGCAAAGGTAGTGACAGCTGTGGGGTTGAACTGGTTGATATACCCATCATATTCAGGGCGGGAGTTCAGTCCCTTGACAATAAGGTTGAGGAAAGTGCTTGTAGAGACGATGTGGGTGCCTTGAATCTTAGGGATCTGGGAATACATATCAGCTGCCCTCACTCGGGGAAATGACAATTTCGCTAAATGTAGGCGAAAGACACGATTTGCAGCGGAACTACAGAGAAATGTAGGCGTACAGTGGACGAAATGTCTCGGCTCACCTCAAACCAGCGATCCCGATAGACACCCAGAACTTTTCGTAGACTGAAGCGTGACCAATAACTCCTCGATCGCACGTTAACTACTGAGTTCTAATACGCGAAGAGCTGTGCAACTTTCTGTCGCTCGAGGGTCTGTTAGCAACCTTTTCGAGGGGTCATTCTCGCGAACCTGCAAAGCTCTGCCAGCGATTCCGAGATAGAATGAACAATTAGGCAACGAAGTACTAGCTCGAACTACTCGTTGGTGAAATGCTTTCATTCGGGAAAATGGACACCTCAAGTCACCGATGTGCTTTCGCTGCATGCGTCGAAAATGGCGCTGTTGTAGGGCGAAACCATGACGATTTTATCACTGTGATGAAAGCCTAAGTCACACAGAAATATTAGTGTGACTTGCGATTACGTGTCAGTGCTCTTACTAATTTTGATAGATGTCTTCGCAGGGTGACCTTTCACCAGCCTTTCACGTGCATTCAGCCAAGGCGGATTGAACGCGGCATGGCGAAATGGCCGTTCGATTAGAGCCTTTGCAATATGGCTAAGGTTAGCCACGCCAACCTTCTACCTCTCGTACTCCTACCTCATTTTCTTCCCTCCCTCGCCCAAAGCATGTGTTTGTTGCTACTTGATATTTCTGGCGTCCTGCTTTATTCCCTCCTTTCTTTCCAACTTTCTTTTCAGTATTAATGCGCAACACCCTCTTCCGCCTTTCGCGTGGACAAGCGCAAAGTAGTGCGTCAGATTGTTTTTGAAATTTGACAAATGCTCTGGTCCTATCTCCTACACAAATTCCCTTACATCGGTGCCGCTAATTCTCGCAACCGATCCGTCTATGCTAGACCTGTGTAGGTTGTCAGTGCTGGAGGCATGGTATCTTGCAGCTAGCGGCCCTTGCGTCGTCAACTCCTTAACCAGGAAGCCCGGTCGGCGCTGCTGTACTGCCACCGCATGAATAAGCTGCATAAATTGCAGCATCTCGGCAGTCCACTCGACGTTGCTCTGTACACGGTCAAATATGGTGGTATGTGGAGTCTGCTGTACCAGGAGCATGACTTCAGCTTGGGATGGCAGCATGATTAGTTGGCACTGTGCAAAGTAGGATGCTGGGACAACTTGCTCCCAACTCTTATGTGAGTCATACTTCCACCTGTTCTCTCCTGGGCCTGAGTAGAGCTTTTAAGGACACGGGGCCTTACACTCTAGTTGGATCATGCACTGCCCTGGCTGCATGGTGCCCTTGAGCATTGTATCAGGAGATCATGCGTGGCAATTATCCCTTGAGACCCTGCATGATAGATGGTGGCAGCACTGTGTCTATTTGGCTGACGCACTAGACCCATGTCTATGGCATGCATCTTCACATTGGGTTCACTCCTAGTGGTTGTGGCAGTCTTGGCATGTTGCCTCTTGTGTTGTGGTGGATACTGGTTCTCCTTGCTTTGCTGGGTGTTGGGTGACAGTCCAACCTTGTCTTTATGCCTCGGTCTTCCAGATCCATTCTGCATGGTAAACTCAGGCAAGTGTGGACAATGCAAGGCTGGGGTAGGACCTGAGGTTCAGGTACCTAAGCTTAGGGCAGGTTGGACTTCCAGGGGGATCTCCCTACCAATGCGCAAAAACAACACAAAGGGTGTCAATAAATGTAACTATGCCCGCCCTTCATTTTTGCAGGGACCCATGCTCTGTCTGGTAGCGGTCTGAAGGTTGCTTGTAGGTTGGGTTTCACAACAATTTGGCCTAGGGAATTCTGACTTGATCACATGCCTAAATAGTGTCCACCTGCTTGCATGCCTCCTTTTGTGCATTCATGTCTGTATGCCTGCCTTTCTGTCTTCCTCCCTGGTGACTGATTGGCTGACTATCTGGATGGTGACTGCAGCTTGGAGGTGCTAGGCATAGAGTGTTCAGCCCATGGGAAAGTGGCTTGGTTGCTTGCATGCCTATCTGTTGCACGCATGAATACTTGCTTGTCAGTCTGCTTGAGCGCTTGGCCATTGTTGACACAAGACAAGGGGGCTTTAAACTATCATCAAATAAGAAGTAAAGGGTGCTACTTAATTTAATTATGCCTGCATTCTGTATTTGCAGGGACCATTGCTCTGTCTTCCCTCCCAGTTCTGATGTTCCACTGTCACATGAGGCTTTTGGACAACAACGTAAGTGATAAGTGAAGCTTGCTTGTAGGTGCGGTTTCGCAACAATTGTGTGGCATAGCAAATTATGTCTTGATTCATGCCTAGGTGGTGCCCACGTGCATCTGTCTATGTTTGTGTCACTGTCTCTGCCATCGTCTCTGTAACTGCATCTGTACTATGCCTCTGTCTATGTACTGCCCTTCATTGATCTCTAACGCATACCCTGCTCTGAACGTCACTGTCCTGCCCCTTGCCATCCTCCCTGCCCTTCATTGCTCTGTAACGCAGGCCATGCCCAGCTAATCACCATCCTACCCCTATCCGTGCTCTCTGCCCTTCCTTGCTCTCTAACGCCTGCCCTGCTCTGCTCATCACTGTCATCTAGCCCTTTGCCATTATCCCTGCCCTGATGAGCCGAGCATGGCAGGCGATAGAGAGCAAAGAGGGGCAGGGATACTGGCAATTGCCATTATCCATGCTCTTGGTTCTCAAATGCATGCATTACTATGCTCATCACTGAGGTCCTGCCCCTTGCCTTGCTCCCTTCCCTTCCTTCCTCTTGAACGCATGCCCTTCTCTGATCATCACTTTCCAGGCGTGCTTTGCTCCCTTCCCTGCTTAGCTCTCTAACACATGCCCTGATCTGCTTATCGCATCCATGCCCCTTACCGTGCTCCCTGCCATTCATTGCTCTATAATGCCTGCTCTGCTCTGTTTAGCACATGCCTGCCCCTTGCCATGCTCCCTGCCATTGGTTGCTATGTAACACATGCCATGCTCTGCTCATCACCGCACCGTCCTGCCCCTTGCCATTCACCCTGCCCTTGGTTGCTCTCTAACGCATGCCCTGCTCTGCATGTCTTACAGGGCAAAATGATGGATGGAAATGCTACAACTGCAATGAAGATTGTTGCCACGAAGGAACTACACATGCTGAAGATGTAAATATAAAATATAATCAGTGAAGATATATAGATGTATAGCTTTGATTGGACGTTTCTTCTTGGTGGATATATAGGCCTATGTTTTCATAAGTAGACAAATAGATAGCTGCCTGCGGGCTGCGTATATACTTGTACTTGAACTTAATTAGCTACATGGTTCCAGCCAGCAATTTGGCTGCTCGTCGTCTTTTGCTCGCTGTCTATCTATGGTTAATGGATATATAGGGAATATATGGGCTGTAGTGGATGTACATGTGTAAGGATGCTTACATGGATAAATAGGTAGATCAATAGGTTAATGGATGCATAGTTTATTATGTATGTAATCTATCTTCTCGAATCCTGGTGTAATTGAGGAATGCTCCTGAAAAATATTCCTGAAATGCGACCTCTCCGACCACCGTGCCCAAACCGCCCTGCAGGCGAAGTACAGGCGAAATGTCTCAAAATAACGTACTTTTCGCCTCATTTACGTGCACAAGCCGCCGTGCGTGGCGAGGTGCAGGCGAAAAGTCTCAGAAGTCTGAGACTTTTCGACGATAATCCGCCTTGGCGAAATGTAGGCGAAATGTCTCAGAAGTCTGAGACATTTCGACGACAATCCGCCTTGGCTAAATGTAGGCGAAATGTCTCAGGATTCCGAGCTACAGGCGACGCGGGTATAGGGCTTAGAAGTTATTAATCATTAACTAGCTATGACTAATCGCGTACCCCGCTTGCGTTCCGCGTGCATTCCGCTGCGCTCGTACGCATTTAGCGATCTGTCGACTTCCCCGAGTGCCTAGAGAGGTATGTCTGCAAAGATTCAGTGGAAGTCATACGTATTCCCATTATGGCAGTCAGGGTGGTATGCTCTAGCCTGCTGCCTTCCTCAGAGTACAGGGCATCCAGAAACCTGAAAGCTCTAGTGGCCATATCTGTGTTAGCATGAATGGCCTGCTGGATGGGATCTGATACATGATCTATGATGATCTTGAAGGCCTTGTTGTTCTTCCAGGTGGAGATCCTGGTGGGGACACCATGAGCCGGAACAGCTGGATCAGCACCCGCAACAACAGGGTAAGTAAAGTCTTCAGCAGGGTAACCATCAGAGTCGGCAGGCTCGCCAGCGACCACCGCCTGTTGGCAGTCGAAAGCAACGGCAATGGTATCCCTATCTGATTTGAGGGCGAGAAGGATATTCTGTCTGGCGCAGCGCCAGTTGTAGAGGTTGTTACCGGTGAATATACGTGGAGGTGGCATGGTGAGGTCTTCTGTGTAGGAGTCTTGGCGTTGTAGGTCGGAGTGTTGGGATAGGGGGAGTTACGAGGGCAGGGCAGGGGAAGAGGGGATGGAGTGTGTGTGGGAATCGGCGATCCAAAGGGATCCGGGGTTGAACGTTGCCAAGCGGCAATGTTCGACGACAGAAGCTTCTCTTAAGCTGGGGTCGTAGACAAATTGATCGTCTGAGATCAATACAGCACTGTGTGGGTCTCGGTGAGGGCGTCGTCCTATACTCACTTCATAGATTTTGGTGACTTGTGGTCGCTCTTGCTTGCTCCAGTCGTAGGACGCAGTGGCAGATCCAAGGAGTCTTGGAAGGAAGCGGCAGGCGGAGCAGCGGGAAGTAGGATCCGCACAGGGAGTCCAGGTGCTTAGTTAAAACTCGGGCCTTCGACAAGTTAGAGGGGAACTGAATCCGAACGCGGAAAACAGCGGCTGTTCTTCGTTAGCGTCTAAAGATGGCGCACATAACCTGTTAATGTAAGATTGTTACAACGGCATAGGCTCGATAGAGGAGAAGATACTATTAAGCGCAACAGGCGCAATCATATAGAATAGAGATGTGTACTGCAGGGTACTGCAGTCACGTGCAGGCCACAGCTAGCCTGAGGCCTGGCGGCAGGCAACACGGTACCAGAAGGGAAAGGTACCGGTGTGCATTATGCCGACTCAGAGACTGATATATAAATCAGTCAATAACAATCTTGGCTGAGGGTGAGAACTTGAAATCTCTTGACTTAGGTGGAACATGTACGTATGCTGTACAGCCAATTGTCCTGAGGTGATCTATCTTAGGCTTGATGCCATGGAAGAGTTCATATGGTGTTTTGTCGGACTCAGAGGTTGGTGAGAGGTTCCTGAGGATGCTTGCATTTTTGACCATTTCTGCCCAGTATCTGTTGGGGAATTTAGATGAGAGGAGGAGGGCTGTGGACCTGTCATGCAGGGTTCTGTTCAGGTGCTCTGCTGCACCATTTGTAGAAGGGTTGCCTGGAACTGTGAAATTGAGGGTGATTCCTTTCCTTTTGCACCAATTTTTGAATCTGTTGCAAATGTATTCTGATCCATTGTCACAGAAAATAGTTCCAATTTTGTTCTGGGTGAGGACTTCATACCGTTCAAGCTCAGTGATTGTTGCACTGGCTACTGCACTCTTGGTTTTGTGAAATGTAACAATGGAGTATTTGGAGTAATCATCTATAATGCCTTGGAAGTAGAGGCTGCCATTTAGGCTAGGAATTTTCATTTTTCCACTCATGTCAATGTGAATGATTCCCATGGGTCTGGTAGCTCTGGTGTGAGATGGGGTAGGGGTTTTTGTCCATCTTGGAGAGGATGCAGATCTCACAGGTTTGCTTACTCATTTTCCTGAATGCAGATGAGGTGATGTCGTTTCCAATGACCATGTCTTCTGAGGCCATTCTTGCTAAGGAGCTGTAGGCTAGATGTCCTAATCTGATGTGTTGAAGTTCAGCTGTCATAGGGGTCTTTCTGGAGACAGCTGCCATTGCTACAGCTCTGGTGTATTCTGATCCTCTGATAAGTGTAGGATCATGTTTGACTACAGGAACTAGGTACAGGAGCCGTCTTTTGGATCCTGAGATGATGACTTTGTTATTGATGGTCATGGTGCCTTTGTCAGACGTGAACTTGATTTCCATGTTGGGTACATTTTTGATAGCTGATGCCATTGAGAACAAGTTGGGTGTGTTCTGGTCTGAGTTAAGGTGGACATTGAGGAGGTTGTGAAGTTTGCCATTTTCTCCTAAGATGAGGGCTGTGCCAGACTTTGTAATGTAGGTATGGCCAGAGGCTGTGAGGACTTTTATGGGATTTATGTCTTTTATGTCATATAGAAGGCTGGCATCTCCAGTCATGTGTGAGGTTGCACCTGTGTCCATGATCCAGTTTTTGTATATGATGCGTGTGTGTTTGGTCGCATTCAGGGCATTGCGAGTACTGGGTTTGTTGTCTTGCTGTGGTTGTTGAGGACTCGTGCTGGCGTTTGTTAGGGATATGGAATCCTCATCCTTAGTTTTGTAAAAGGGTCTCATGTTGAGCCATTGGAATGGCACAAGATCTGTGCCAGGGTCTGCGTTCTCAAAATACCAGTCTGCATAAACATCTTTGAGCCAGTACATGAGGTCTATGTGCATGGAATCCTTGTACTGTATTCTGAGTGCCGGGGACATGTGGTCCAAGATGTAGATCTTAGAGTTAAGTTTTATCTTAGGTAGGG
Organism: Chlamydomonas sp. ICE-L; assembly: GCA_013435795.1. Taxonomy (NCBI): domain Eukaryota; kingdom Viridiplantae; phylum Chlorophyta; class Chlorophyceae; order Chlamydomonadales; family Chlamydomonadaceae; genus Chlamydomonas; species Chlamydomonas sp. ICE-L. The sequence continues at coordinate 977,407 of JACBWV010000318.1, read as the reverse complement.
GCATGTCTATACTTTCTTCCTCCATCACCTTAATATCCTGAGAGATGTCCTTCAGCCATTGGTGAAACTCTGTAGCGTTGGACGCCGACGGTGCATCCATTTGAGAAGGGCTCGGATGATTCAGGGTAGAAGTCGGAAGGGGGGGGGGGGGGGGGGGGGGGAGGGGGGTTTACAGTTTGGCTTGCGGGGCCGGTGGGGTAAGAAGTCGGCGGAAAGGGAGGAGAGGGAACGATGGGTTGACGCAGTGGGAGGGGGGGGGGGGGGGGTCCAGCGGGGTGCCTAGCAATTAGAGAAGATTCTGCAACTGAGATCCTTTTCCTTTGGTTGTTGCGGCGGCAACTGTAGAAGGCACTGCAGGTGCGCGGGAGCTCGGGATCTACGGACAGGGTAACAGGCTTGATGCACTCAAGTCTGTTGCAGTGGAACACGTTGCAGCGTTGATGGGCGATAACCTTTAGATTTCCGGAGCGATATGTCTTGAGCACTCTCACAGGGAAGGAACTAGGGCGTGTGCTTACAATCGTGATAGCATGTCAAGCGACATGGAAAGTATAAGAAGGGAAAGGCGACAGTACCTCAGGGTACTGCCGCCGGTAGGTGCCGGGCGGCCCTAGCGGACGGAGGCACTACTATGGAAGCTTCCAGGCAGAAGTCCTGGCGCCCCAAGACACTCTAGCTGGACCGGGAGAACCGGTCTATAACAGAAGAAGCTGCACGTTTGTAGCTCTGCAATCGTGCAGAACCAGTGCTCTTGGCTATGGTGTGATCGGAATCAGAGCGTTCGCATTTGTTGTCGGTTCAATAATACACAGCCTGCAATTTCCGCACGGTCACAACCCACAGCTGGAGTGCAGTGTACGAGGTAGGGATAAGGGAGGTAAGTGTGCGTGCGATTTGCTGGTTCGGGAAAGGGACGGTGGGGGGGGAAGGGGGGAGTGTGTGTGAGGGATAGGGGCAGGGATGGGGTGGGGATAGGGGCAGGGGGAGGTCAGAAAAAGTAAGGGATACTGTTGGTCTGGCTAGGGGTGGGTTGGAATGGTATGTGTGGTAGGGGTGGGGGGCCACAGCTTAAGTGAAGGGGAAGAGGAAGGGAGAGAGGTGTATGTGGGTGCAGGGGGGGGGGGGGGGGGGGGGAAGGGAGGGTCGCACGGGGAGATGGCTTGGAGATGTGTGGGGCAGGGGGGTTCAGGGGGGAGAGAGAGAGGGTGCGGCACTGGGATGGGGGGCAGGTATGTTTAGGTGAAGGCAGGGGATCGTGCAGGTCCTGGGGGGAGGGGTTGGGGTGGGGTTGGGGGTATAGAGTACGGAAGAGAAGGGGGCATGCTTTATATATTTCAGTTGTAAATGGGGGAATATTTTGACTAAGTGCGTGTGAAGGGATAGAGGGTGTGTGGGGGGGGGGGAAGGGTGTGTGGGGGGGGGGGGGGCATACAAGGGCCTGACCCCCTCTGTAACACTGAGCAGCAGGCCAATGGACCTGCGTGGGTGGGGGGTGGCCACCGGCCACACGGGCAATGTACCAGTACTTACATGCATACATACATGCATACATACATCTATATATATGTAGACATACATGGATTTCTGATAAAAGTTCGCGAACTTTTCGTGCCGACGCTAGCTGGCTGTCGCTAAATTAGCGGGCTACTAATAGCGAATCACCCAAGTACCCACCCTGGCTATCGGCTGAATTAGCGGGTTGCTAATTTTAGCTTTCCGGAGTATTATATCGTGGGTACTGACACAGGGAATGGACTAAGGCGCTGAGCTTACAATCGTGATAGCTTGTCAAGCGACAAGGGAAGTATAAGAAGGGAAAGGGCGACAGTACCTCAGGGTACTGCCGCCGGTAGGTGCCGGCCCTAGCGGGCGGAGGCACTACTATGGAAGCTTCCAGGCGGAAGGCCTGGCGCCCCAAGACACTCTAGCTGGACCGGGAGAACCGGTCTATAACATTCCCCCCAATTCCTGCTATTCTTTATTCATAAGAATTCCTGGAATTAGGAGGTTCTAGGGGAAGGGAAGCTAGAGTGAAAATAGATAACTGGTGCATAGGAGAGCCCGGGGGTATAGGCTTCTGGTTTGGCCAGTGTTCACTAATGAACGGCACTTGACCTTGAGGGGCATATGCAAGTACATTAAGAGGGGAACAAGGGACAGAGGCAGTACAGTGACTATTATCTATTATCTAGGTAGGACTGGATTCCAGCTGTGGAGCTGCCAGGAAGGTGCAGCCATATGGCTTTGTTCAGCTAAAAGGGCTGATAGCAATCTGTTTGATTTCCATTAATAAACAACTTTAAAGTAGACGTCCCCCGCTGGCTCATGGCTATCATTCCAGATGGAAGGATATAGTGAGATACTTCCAGTATCATCTATAAAGTATCATGAGTCAGGATCTCAAGATCAATGCTAGGGGAAACTATGGGGCCATGGTGGGGAGTCAGGAATGGACTGTAAGGGATCTGCAGGAAGCTGCAGGAGGAGAGCTAAAGAAGGCAGGTAGCTCCCCATGGTCAAGGACATGAGTGATGCTATATCACAGGTTCTTGGTCAAAGCTTCTATAGTTATTCCATTTTGAGCTTGCCAATGCATCCAATCTTTGCTCTGAAGTCACAGAACTTGGCCCTGGGCAGAGCTTTGGTGAGCATGTCAGACATGTTGGCAGCAGTTGGGATCCAGTTCATTTTGATACCCTCTTTCTTGGATTGTTCCTTTAGGAAGTAGAACCTGGTCTCCATGTGCTTCAGTCTGGATGACAGCTTCTCTTGGTTCCAGGCACTAAGGGCAGCTTGGTTGTCACCATTAATGGTGAGAGCAGGGGGAACTATGCCTGTGGCAGAGTGTTGTAGTTTTCTCAACCACATTCCCTCTTGGGCAGCAGAGGTAGCTGCCATGAACTCAGCTTCTGTAGTGGACAATGCTGTAGCAGATGCCTGGATCTTGGATGCCCATGAGATTGCTCCCCCTTGGTTGAGGAAGACGTAACCTGTAGTGGACTTCCTTGTGATTTGGCAGGCAGCATGGTCAGAGTCACAGTAACCAATGAGGGGTTTGTTGGAGAAGGTGTAGGTGATGCCATGGTCTGGTGTATTAGACAGATACTTGAGTATACCGGTTGCAGCTTCCATGTGGTCATGCAACGGGTGTGCACTGTGCCTGGCCAATCTGTTGACTGCTTGGGCAATGTCAGGTCTTGTGTTAACTGCCAGGTAGTTGAGGGAGCCCACAATTTGGGCAAGTGGTAGGCCTGTGTCTGGGGCATCTTTGCTAGCATAGGGCAGGGGAGCATCTGGTGGGAGAGGCACAGGGAATCTGGTGCTGTTGGGTTCAGGAAGCATGTTGTGGGCACGCAGCAGGTCCTGGATGAACCTTGATTGGCAGATGTGTAGGGTGCCAGCGGATGCATTCCTTGTGATTTCATAGCCAACAAACACTGAGGGGTCACCAAGGTCTCTAGTCTTGTACAGCGTCATGATGGTGTTTTTGTACTTGTCTAGGATGGTTTTGTCAAAGGACAGCATAAGGAAGTCATCAACCCAGAGGAGTACCCAGATGATGGGCTTGTTAGCTGAGCTGGGGAGCACGAATAGACCTTGGTCTACGTCTACTTCTTTGAATCATATAGCTTTCATATCTTCTTTTACCTTGAGGTACCACTGGCGAGAAGCTTGTTTGAGACCATAAAGGCATTTCCACATACGGCAGACCCTGTGGTCCTGTTCGAATCCTGGTGGTTGGGTGCAGTACAGTTCTTCTTCAACTATTCCATTGAGGAAGGCTGTGGAAACGTCTAACTGTGCTAGGTATGCCTTGGGGTTTGCTGCCATTGAGAGGATGTAACGAATGGTAGCATGTTTGGCCACTGGTGCAAAAACTTCATCATAGTCCATGCCTGGGCGTTGGGCATACCCTTTGGCAACTAGTCTTGCTTTGTACCTGACAATTTCTCCATCAACTGACTGTTAGATGTCAAAGACCCACTTGGTTCCTATGGCTTTTGCTCCTGTTGGGAGTTCTGAGAGGGACCAGGTTTTCATCTGTGTAAGTGCTGCTAGTTCTTCTTGCATAGCAGCTTTCCATTCCTTTGGCCTGGGGGCCAGAGAGGGCTCCTCTTTCATTCTTGGGAATGATAACTTGGTCTGCAGCTAAGAAGGCTAGAAAGTTTGGGGAGTTTCTTTCTCAGCCAGTTCTTCTAGGTTCAACTAGGGATGGGTCTACCTCTGGGGGTGGGGGAATATCAGGGCTAGGAGGTGTGGGTTCAGGTAGCTCCTGGCGTGGTGGAGATGGGGGGTTAGGGGGATTTTCAATTTCCTGGGGGATGTGTTCATCTCCTTGTTCTACCGGTTGGTTATGAGGTGTACTGGCTGCTGGTGTGAGAGTGGATGCTGGTGGAGTGAAGGTCGGCTGGTACACTGTTTCTGGGTTAGAAGAGAGGTTGTCTGGTAGTCCCCACACTTGTGGGTTGGTCTGATATTTAGCTTGTCTGGCAAGGATGTACTCTCTTTCTATGAGTTCAGATTGGGTGGGGATAGCAGGGGCAGGTGGTGTAGGGTCATCTTCATCAATTTCAATAGGGATATCGTCTTCATAGTTTCCTAGTACCACAGCGTCTGCACCTGGTAATCCTTTTTGACCTGCCAGGTTTTCAAATTCATTGAAAGTAATATCTCTGGCATCAAAAAATTTGTGTGAGGAGTCTACCACTCTGTAGGCTTTTCTTGAGTCTGAGTATCCAATGAGCCAAGTGATCTTGGCTGAGGGTGAAAATTTGAAATCCCTTGATTTGGGTGGGACATGTACATATGCTGTGCATCCAATTGTCCTGAGGTGATCTATCTTAGGTTTGATACCATGGAAGAGTTCATATGGTGTTTTGTCGGACTCAGAGGTTGGTGAGAGGTTTCTGAGGATACTTGCATTTTTGACCATTTCTGCCCAATACCTGTTGGGGAATTTAGAAGAGAGGAGAAGGGCTGTGGACCTGTCATGCAGAGTTCTGTTCAGGCGCTCTGCTGCACCATTTGTAGAGGGGTTGCCTGGAACTGTGAAATTGAGGGTGATTCCTTTCCTCTTGCACCAATTTTTGAATCTGTTGCAAATATATTCTGATCCATTGTCGCAAAAAATGGTTCCAATTTTGTTCTGGATGAGGACTTCATACCGTTCAAGCTCAGTGATTGTAGCACTGGCTACTGCATCTTTGGTTTTGTGAAATGTAACGATGGAGTATTTGGAGTAATCATCCAGAATGCCTTGGAAGTAGAGGCTGCCATTCAGGCTAGGAACTTTCATCTTTCCACTCATGTCAATGTGAATGATTCCCATGGGTCTGGTAGCTCTGGTGTGAGATGTGGGGTAGGGGTTTTTGTCCATCTTAGATAGAATGCAGATCTCACAGGTTTGCTTACTCATTTCCTAAATGCAGATGAGGTGATGTCGTTTCCAATGACCATGTCTTCTGAGGCCATTCTTGCTAAGGAGCTGTAGGCTAGATGTCCTAATCTGATGTGTTGAAGTTCAGCTGTCATAGGGGTCTTTCTGGAGACAGCTGCCATTGCTACAGCTCTGGTGTATTCTGATCCTCTGATAAGTGTAGGATCATGTTTGACTACAGGAACTAGGTACAGGAGCCGTCTTTTGGATCCTGAGATGATGACTTTGTTATTGATGGTCATGGTGCCTTTGTCAGACGTGAACTTGATTTCCATGTTGGGTACATTTTTGATGGCTGATGCCATTGAGAACAAGTTGGGTGTGTTCTGGTCTGAGTTAAGGTGTACATTGAGAAGGTTGTGAAGTTTCCCATTTTCTCCTCTGATGAGGGCTGTGCCAGACTTTGTAATGTAAGTGTGACCAGAGGCTGTGAGGACTTTTATGGGATTTATGTCTTTTATGTCATAGAGAAGGCTGGAATCTCCAGTCATGTGTGAGGTTGCACCTGTGTCCATGATCCAGTTTTTGTATATGCTGCGTGTGCTGCGTGTGGTAGCATTGAGGGCATACTGGGTGCATGGTTTATTGTCTGGCTCTGGTTGGATAGGACTTGAGCTGGGTTTCAGGGATATGGAATCCTCATCCTTGGTAGGATAAAAGTCCATTTTGTTGAGCTGTGGGTATGGCACAAGATCTGTGCAGGGATCTATGTTTTCAAAATACCAGTCTGCATATACATCTTTGAGCCAATACAATAAGTCTATGTGCCTGAAGTCCTTGTACTGTAGTCTGAGAGCAGGGGACATGTGGTGCATGATGTACATTTTAGATCTAAATTTAGTCAGAGTGTGGGGCTCTCTACTCTCTTCCTCCATCACCTTAATGTCCTGAGAGATGTCCTTGAGCCAGTGGTGAAACTCTGTGGCGTTAGACGCCGACGGTGGATTCATTTGAGATGGGCTGGGACGACTCGTAGTAGAAGAAAGGGGGGGGGGGGGGGGGGGGGGGTTACAGTTGGCTTGCGGGGCCGGTGAGCGAGGTAAGGGGATGGCGGGAGGGGAGGAGAGGGGACGATGGCTTGACGCAGTGGGAGGGGGGGGGGGGGGGGGGGGGGGCTGGTGTTCCAGCGGGGTGCCTAGCAATCAGAGAAGATTCTGCAACTGAGATCCTTTTCCTTTGGTTGTTGCGGCGGCAACTGTAGAAGGCACTGCAGGTGCGCGGGAGCTCGGGATCTACGGACAGGGTAACAGGCTTGATGCGCTCAAGTCTGTTGCAGTGGAACACGGGACGGCAGTGATGAGCGATAACCTTTAGCTTTCCGGAGTATTATATCGTGAGTACTGACACAAGGAATGGACAATGGCGCTGAGCTTACAATCGTGGTAGCTTGTCAAGCGACAAGGGAAGTATAAGAAGGGAAAGGGCGACAGTTCCTTAGGGTACTGCCGCCGGTAGGTGCCGGCCCTAGCGGGCGGAGGCACTACTATGGAAGCTTCCAGGTGGAAGGCCTGGCGCCCCAAGACACTCTAGCTGAGCCGGGAGAACCGGTCTATAACACTAATAGCTCATCATGACTGAGCCGACTTAAGTCGAAGCTTCGAGTACAAAATCGTGCTGGCATCCTCGCCGCAGGCGCAGGCGCTACCTGGAGGGACAAGCTGGGAATGGAAATAGATACTCGCAACTTTCTCGCAACCTCGGACCTCGCAAATCTCTTTCCCCAATCATGCATGCGCAATTCTTTCTCACCAGCGATCTTTGTGCCTAGGCATCCATTCCTCCCTCCCCTGCTCCTCACCCAGACTCTCGCAAGGAGAGCCAGGGGCATTCTCAAAACACATTCTGAGTTCTCATTGTTCTCATCAGGCGCCTTTTCTATCACCAGCGCTCTTCCGCCTGCGAGCGTTGCCACCATTCTTTTCACGCATGCGCCTTTCATCATGATTGCCACCTAATTGTTTCGAGAAATTTGACTTCCTTCAGATCTTCATGGCCATTCCATTTCTTGCGCTTTCCCCGCACATCCCATCTATGCAATCTCTTTTCGTTGTATCGACGATCGTGACATATGACGCTGCGAATTTGCTTCAGAGTATTGACCGGATTTAAGGGGAAGTCTTCCTTACTGTGCCACTGCACGAGTACAAGAATGAAGCTGCAAGTTTGTAGCCTTGCGATCGCACAGATCCGGGGTATGTTCTCGGTATGATCGGAATCAGAGCGTTCGAAACCTGTGGGTAGTTTCAATACCTAGCCTGCACTTTTAGCACGATCTATCTCAGCCCTCAGCTAGAGTGAAGTGTGCAAGGTAGGGATAGGTCAAAGGGAGAGGAGCGTGGAGGGAGAGTGAAGAGGGCTGGGGTGGGGGTTCAGGGGTACGGGTGGTAAATTGGGTGTTTGTGGAGAAGGGCTTTGGGGGTAGGGGGGTGTTTGAGGGGTACTGGGTATCAGGGGTGTGGGGGCTCCCTTCCTTCCGGTTGCTGGTTGGGGTTCCCGCGTAACCGGGGCGGGGTCTGGAGGGTTGTGTATTCCAGGGGATGGAGGGGGCTGGAGCAGAGACTCAATACTTCCTCCGCGAGGTATCTACCAGGCCGGTGTGGGGGGGGGGCGGGGTGGAAGGGGGTAAAATGAGTATCAGGGGAGGTGTGGGTGGGGGGAGGGGTAACGGGTATCTAGGGTGTGGGGGGTGGTACTGGGTATCACAATCAAAGGGGGGGTGGGGGGGGGGGGTTGGAGCGGGAAACTGGGTATCAGGGGGTGCATGGGGGTGGAGGGGTAACACTCGCGTGTTCAAGGGGTGATGGGGGGGGGGGTGGAGGGTACTGGGTATCATGGTGTGGGTGGGGGTGTGGGGGTGTGGGGGGTAAAACACCCCCCTGTAAATGGTATCAGGAGCAGGGGGGTTTGGGGTGGGGGGGGGGGTGGAGGGGTAACTGGGTATCAGGGGGTGGTGTGGGGTGGGGGGCTAACTGTTAACTGGGTATCAGGGTGTGGTGGGGGGGTGGAGGAGAACTGAGTATCAGGGGTTTGGGGGGTGGGTTGGAGGGGGTAAACGTTGGGTATCAGATAGGCATGGGTGTGGGGTGGGGGGGGGTGGAGGGTAGACTGGGTATCAGGGGTGGTGGGGGTGTGTGGTGTACTGGGTAGCAAATCAGGGGTGGTGGGGGGGGGTGGATAGTGTAACTGGTCAGGGTTGTGGGGGAGGGTGGAGGGTAACTGGGTATCAGGGGTGTGGGGGGGGGTTAGGGTAACTTGGTATCCAGGGGTGTTGGGGGGGTGGGAGGGTAACTGGGTAGCAGG
>JACBWV010000318.1:874618-966388 GCA_013435795.1 Chlamydomonas sp. ICE-L | reverse complement strand
TCTGTGGGGGGATAGGGGGGGTAGGTGGATGGTAGGCAGTTGGAAGTTGTTAGTGGGTAGGTGAATGAGTATATGGATATGCGGGTAAGATAACCGTTGCTGTTGAAGACAGCATATTAATCTGCTCACGCACATGAAATTAGTTTTAATGATATAGCGGTGTTGTGAAAAAATAGAAAGCCTGGATGTTTTGAAGCGTTAAGGGGAATTCATTCAGAAATGCCCCCCCTGAACCCCTCAGGCTTCGGGTTTACGCTCCGCAACAGTGCATTACAGCAAAAAAAAGTATATTACAGCAAAATGCAAAGAAACAGTTTTATGTCATGCCTCTTTTTATATTTAAGGGGGGGGGGGCAGACCTCATCAGGTTTTTTAGGCATTACAGGTAAAAACATGCTTTTTACTCCTGGTGCATTACAGCAAAAAGAAAACAAACAGTGCATGAAAGTCGAAGGTAGGGCACAGGTAGGAAAGCTCATCACTGATCCGCTTGCCGGAGACAAAACATAAAGAATGTATCTGCCTTTCTTGCTGAATCCTCGGTGGCGCTGGTTTGTGCAAGGGGTCACACCTGGGGTTTCAATACTGTCAATAAAACATAAATACTGGCAATAATCACATAAAGACATCAAAAAAACATAAATACCGTCAATAAACACATAAATAATGTCAACAGTCACACGAATACTGTCTATACACACATAAACACATCCATAATCACATAAATTCTTTTAATACACACATAAACACATCCACAAACACATAAATACTGTCTATACACGCATAAATACTTTCAATAATCACATAAACATATCCATCATCACATAAGCATATCCATAATCACATAAACATATCCATAATCACATAAACATATCCATAATCATATAAACATATCAATAATCACATAAACATATCCATAATCACATAAACATATCCATAATCACATAAGTATATCAATAATCATATAAACATATCAATAATCACATAAACATATCCATAATCACATAAGCATATCAATAATCATATAAACATATCAATAATCACATAAACATATCCATAATCACATAAACATATCCATAATCACATAAACACATCCATAATCACATAAATACTGTCAATAAATACATAAACACATCCACAAACACATAAATACTGCCAATGGACACATTCATAATCACATTTTCACCACTAGGTAACGGCAACTAATATTAGTGTTTGAAAAACTAAAATCAACTAATATTATTACAGTGCCACAATAATATTAGTTTTTCAAATAAATTCGAATTTCTGGTGAGACGGCTCGTCAGACTAATATTATATTATATTATGTAATATTATTTATTCACTTATGTTATATACCATAGCCGACCCCTACTCACCACTAATCCGCTCTCCAGCAACAAATCGCCAGCCGAGCACCCATGAGCTTATATTAATCTGTACATGACGTACGCGCATTGAGAGTTGGGAAGTCGGGGCGTCGAACCCCCTCTGTCGCTCTGGCTGTGCAGGTCGTCGTCAACCGCGCTGGTAGCTGTCAGTTGGGGTAGGAGCGACGATCCCCACCCGTGTACGACGGGCTCCCTAACACCCACGCCGCCAGGCGTTACCTTACCTTTTTAGCTGGTACATAGTATGCCCCACAGACATACTCAGCAATATGCAACCACCACCGCATCATGTTTGGAAGGAGCATCGCAACTGGCTGGTGGAACTATGAGGAGATTTAATGAGTATGGTCTGGTGGGGCATTGTGTGGTGTGTGTGTGATGTCTGTCGGGGGGGGGGGGGGGGGGGGGGGGGGGGGGGGGGGGGGGGGGGGGGGGGGGGTTAGAGGGGTAGAGTGTGAGGGGTATGGGCCCGCATTACGAGGTGTGGGGGGGGTGTGGGGGGTGGCGGAGGTGAGGGGGTATTTGCATGGTATGCTGGTGGGGATGTGTGGGTCTGTGTGTGGTGTGTGGTGTGGTGGTGGTGGTGGTGGTGGGAGAGGGGCGGTAGAGTGTGAGGGGTATGGGAACGAATAAAGGTGGTGGGGGTGGGTTCGGGGTGGGCGAGCCCCTTCCCGGAGCGGTCTGCGTGGGGGGGGTGTGGGGGGAGTGTGAGGGTCTTTGCATGAGAGCATGGTGGGGCATTGTGTGTGTGGGCCACCTTTGTGCGGTGGGGGGGGGGGGGGGGGGGGGGGTAGGTGTGAGGGGGTATGGGGCAGCATATAGGTTGGTGGGGGGTGGGGTGGTGGGGCAGTGTGAGGGGTATTTGCATGCGTCCTATGCCTGGTGGGGGCATTGTGTTGTGTGTGTGTGTGCTGGGGGGGCCGGGGGGGGGGGGGGGGGGTAGAGTTTTGAGGGGTTGGGCACGGTACAGGGTGGTGGGGAGGATCTTGAGGGGTATTCGCATGAGTATGCCTGGTTGGCGGTATTAACCACGCTAAATGGTTTATGATAAACGAGTGGTGGGCGTTGGTGGTAAGGGAACCGTCGTACGCGGGTAGGGAGCAGCTTCACCTCAACTTGGACAAGTACCCGCGGTGACAACGACCTGCAAACGCAAAAGAGCGAACAAAGGGGAAGCGAACCCTACGATCTTCACCTCAAAGTGATTTGGCTACCACTAGACCAATGATTGAAATTAAATTGTTACATCCGTGTAATGAAGTAACTCACAGACGTTGAAATTTAAGGACACCACCGCGTAAGCTGGTGGAGCCAAGCAAGGAGTACCGACTGACCAATGTATATCACTAAAAGGGGCGTTATTACCATCTTGTTACCAATGTAGATCACTCAAATGGGGCTGTTTATAAAACATCTATGTTACAATTGATATCACTAAAGGGGTGTGTAACCATCTAGTTACCATATATATCACAAAGAGGGGTGGCTGTTAAAACCATCTTTTTACCAATGGATACATAAAAGAGGCTGTTAACCATCTATGTTACCAATGTATATCACTAAAAGGGGCTGTTAACCATCTATGTTACCAATTTATGTTGTCGTAACCAATGCACGTAGTCCAGGGGTAGGCCAAAGAGGCTAAAGGGACTTGCCCAACCGTGATAGGAAGGGCTTAAAAAGAAAAGCATGTGACAATGTGACAGTTTGACAGTGTGAAAGTGTGACAATGTGGCAATGTGACAGTGTGACAGTGTGACAATGTGGCAATGTGACAGTGTGACAGTGTGACAGTGTGACAATGTGACAATGTGACAGTGTGACAGTGTGACAATGTGACTGAGTGACAATGTGACAAAGTGACAATAATGTGACAGTGTGACATGGACTTTTTTAATGATTGTTTGGGGTTCAGTTCGTCAATGTTTTTTTGTATCAGCCCTCCCTGGTTATAAAATGTGTATGTTATTTATTTAGAGATGCCAAGTTCATTTTGCATATCTGGCCATCCCTGGACTGCCTAAAATATACACAGACACCACCTCCCCCCCCACACACACACAGCTTCCACCACCACCACCACACCACACACAGCTTCCCCCCCCCCACCACCACCACCAACACACCACAACACACATACTCCACCCACCAAACACACACACACCGCACACCCCCACCCCCCAATAATTCTGCTGCTCTGGCTGATTCCACGACTCTCTTGCGATGAGTTACTTTGGATGTCTATGCTTGCAGCAACATCGCGATGCAAGTACCACCACCACCACCACCACCTCCACCACCACTATTTTGTCTGCTCTGTCTGCTGATCTAGCTTGCTGTGAGTTACTAAAGATGCATATACATGCAGCTGCCTAGAAGCTGCTAGGTGCAGCTTCTAGGAAACAGAACACATGGACATGATGCTGACAAGGCTCGCGTGCAGTGAGCTGTAGAAGAGGTCTATGCTTGCAGCAACATTGGGATGCGAGTACTGCCACCACCACTTATTCTGCTGTCCGGCTGCTGACACGGCTCATGTGCGGTGAGTTGCTTATGATGTATAGACTTGCAGCAACATTGGGATGCGAGTACTGCCACCACCACCACCACCATCACTTATTCTGGCTACTCAATAATGTCAGCTTCCAGGCGGATTAGCTACATTCAGGTTTGGTCCAAGGACAGGGAAAGGCAGCTGCCTAGATGCTGCTATGTGCAGTCAAACACAGCAGGAAACACACGGTCTTGATGCTGACACATCTAACTTGTGGTGAGTTGCTTAAGATGACCATGCTTGCAGCTGCCTAGAAGCTGCTACAGATGCGTTGCAGCAACATTTGAATGCGAGTACCATCAGCTTCCAGGCGCACTTGCTACATTCAGGTTTGGTACAATGGTAGGAAAATCTGCCTAGAAGCTGGTACGAGAAGTAAAAAACAGGAAACAGAACACATGGACATGATGCTGACAAGACTCACTTGTGTTGAGTTGCTGAAGATGACCATGCATGCAGCTGCCTAGAAGCTGCTAGGTGAAGTAAAAAACAGGAAACAGTGCACATGGACATGATGCTGACAAGACTCGCGTGCAGTGAGTTGTAGAAGAGGTCTATGCTTGCAGCAACATTGGGATGCGAGTACTGCCACCACCACCACCACCTCCACCACCACTTATTCTGCTGCTCTGGCTGCTGACGCGACACACATGCGGTGAGTTGCTTAGGATGTATGTACTTGCAGCAACATTGGGATGCGAGTACTGCCGCCATCACCACCTCCACCACCACTTATTCTGCTGCTCTGGCTGCTGACACGACACACATGCGGTGAGTTGCTTAGGATGTATGTGCTTGCAGCAACATTGGGATGCGAGTACTGCCGCCACCACCACCTCCACCACCACTTATTCTGCTGCTCTGGCTGCTGACACGACACACATGCGGTGAGTTGCTTAGGATGTATGTCCTTGCAGCAACATTGGGATGCGAGCACTGCCGCCACCACCACCACCACCACCACTTATTCTGCTGCTCTTGCTGCTGACACGACTCACTTGGGGTGAGTTGCTGAAGAGGTCTATGCTTGCAGCAACCTAGAAGCTGCTACGTGTATTCGATAACAGGGAACAGTGCACATGGTGATGATGCTGACACAACTAACTTGCGGGGAGTTGCTGAAGAGGTCTATTCGTGCGGCAACATTGGGATGCAAGCACCACCACCACCACCACCATCACCACACACACACACACACACACACACACACACACACACACACAGCTTTCACCACCACCACCACCACTCCCACTAATTCTCTGGCTACTGACAATACTCACTTGCGGGGAGTTGCTGAAGAGGTCTATGCTTGCGGCAAACGGTGATGGCTCTTCTGAGTCTTGGGATCTGATAAACAAACATGTGTATTGTTGGTAGGTAGGTGAGTGGATGGGTAGGTAGGCGGGTGGATGGGTAGTAGGTGGGTGGATGGGTAGGTAGGTGGGTGGATGGGTAGGTAGGCGGGTGGATGGGTAGGTAGGTGGGTGGCTGGTCGAGCTAGGTGGTTGGCTAGGGTCCGGGCCTCGGTGGGTGGCTGGTGGTAGTCGGTTGGTGGGCTGGGCCGTCGTGGGTGGCTGGGTCCGGTAGCGGGTGGATGTGTAGTCGTGGGTGGATGGTAGAGTCGGGTGGGCTGGATGGTTAGGTAGGCGGTGGATGGGTAGGTAGGCTGGTTGATGGGTCAGGTCGGCGAGTGGCCTGGTAGGTCGGTGGGTTGCTCTGGGGTCTGTGGGTGGGCTTGGTGCTCTGTCGCCGGAGTGACTTGTTAGTCGGTGGTGGGTTGTCAGTCGTTTGGTGGCTTTGTACTGTCGGCGTGGATGGGTAGTCGGTGGGTGGCAGTGTCGTAGTGCGTGTGGTGGGTAGGTCTGGCGGGTGGAGGTGATTAAAGTTGGGTGGATGGGTAGGTAGGTGGGTAGGTATATAGGCAGATTGGTGACATAGTTACATGTCAGACGGTTTGAAAAACTACATGTGAAGTAGGTACCATAGGTAGGTGGGGTTCGATGCAAAATACACAAATACAGGTATGCACTTTCATACACAATAGCATATATATACATATAAATAAAATGAAATAAATGCAAATAAAATAAAATAAACAAGTCCTATGCAGCGTCGCAAGCGACGCGGAAAATTGGCGGAGTGTGTTGGCAACGGAACAAAAGGTGGCAACGATGGAGCTGACCGAAGCGAGTTAGTTACCCGACCGTTGGCTGACGTGTTGGGCTTCAATTTTTCTTTTTCGTCGGACAAATGGGTAACCCTGGGGGCTCCCGCCCCCTTGAAGAGGGGGCTCCGCCAAAACTATATATATATGCATTTGTGTAGAATTTAATGCATCGTCACCATCACCACCATCGTCACCATCACCACCATCACCACCATCCTCACCATCATTATCATCATTATCATCATCGTCACCATTTGTGTCACCATCATCATCATCATCATCATCATCATCATCATCATCATCATCATCATCATCATCATCATCATCATCATCATCATCATCATCATCATCATCATCATCATCACAACCACCAGCACCATCATCAATGTCCTGGATATAAAATACTCACATCATGTCTGGGTCCCCCACGGAGGCTCCATAATTGACGACCACAGAGCATTCGGTTGAAGCTGCTGCAGCAGTACGTATCAGCAGTACAGCAAGTATACTGATGATCCAGTGCATCCTATATTTCTCCCTCTGTGTGTGCATGGTAAAATCCAGGGGTGGGTCAAATAAGCTAAAGGGACTTGCCCAGCCGTGACAGGACCTTAGTCTCCAAACTAACTATAGGAGTACTATATCCCTATATATATGTTACAGTCCAGGGGTAGGCCAAATAGGCTAAAGGGACTTGCCCAACCGTGTTCGGAAGGGCTCAACAGAAAAAACACTGATGAGCTGAACCCCAAATAATTGTTTTACCGACGGGGGCCCTGACTTCGTGCTACAGTGATCATGTAATTCTACAGTCCCGGAATCCTGATAGAGCCCTGCATCCAGTGCCAAAACATAACGGGTTGTATTGTATTGTCTCTATTGCAGTACCACTATGTGACCTTTCCTTCACGTTCTCTGTCGGTATCTAATGTTACGTTCCCTAAAGTTATCTAAGTAGGGGCATCTTTCCCTTTCGTTCCCTACGAGACCCTAGAAGGGTCAGATGACGAGCTTCAGAGCACAAGCTGAGCTGAAACATGCCATGGCCGTAGCGATCTGGTGTGATATTGGCACTATCTCCTGCCAACCTGAATGCGTGCAATTACAACACCGTGACGTCAATGTTCACGATTGGTCGATGGTCCATCCATGGACGGATCTCCGGTATCGTTTTTTTATACCACGACTGTTGGATCGATGGGATGGGATGGGATCATACAAATAAGGGTGTGCATAGCTGCTGTATACAATTAGTTAATGTAGCTGAGTCTATCAAGCTTTGCCTAATGCACGGTGAACTTCCGACACTTTTTCGTTGCTTCTACCAGCTTCTATCTCAACATATGCGGCTGTAGCGCACCTTTTTCCTGCTATACAGCCGCCATGCGTTGGTGCACGGTAGCGAATGTAAACCGTTCGTCACTAACCATCAATTCAGACCCACTTTTAGTCTCGACAATGGGGCACGCGGTACACTTATCCGATAAACAGTATAATCCGCTTGTTATGCTCCCTGGCCTCTGTTACTATAACCAGGGGTTACTAGGTATATTGCCCGGAATTATATAATGCCCGGAAATCAATGTTCGTCCAAACTATCTGATACAGAAGTAACGGTAGAAAGAAACGATTTGACTGTCGATAGGAACGTCGAAATTCAGGCTGTTTGCTCTATCCAGCCAAGCCAAGAGGCTATCAACTGAAGCAACGATTAGAAGTGCCATAAAATCATAAGCAGTCTAGTTTCGGGAAGTTGGAGACGAGTCCCGACCAATACTGGAACGCGTTCAGTTTATAACAATACCCCCGGTGCTTGTTGATTCCCTTAACCCCTGCGAGACCCCCGCGATACTATGATCGGTGGCTGACACCTTGTACGTCAAATATTACCGGTAGTTAACACCTTGTACGTCAAATGGTTCGGTCGGGTGATACGGCGTGTTTGTTACATGCGCCATCGCGCCATTATGCTTCGCTTTCTTGCCTGGTCGCTTCTTTGCCTTGTTGCTTGTAGCTAGTTTGATATTTTTTCTATCGGAGAATGGTTGAAAGCAGGCCCCTTTTTTTGACAAGGAGTTTTTTTGCCTTAAATGGTTGGGCCTCCGTACGCCAGCCCTTGACTCAAAGGATTATATGTGGACGGCGAAGACACTACTACATATCATTTATCGCCATTCGAACTGAATCCTGCGGGTTTCTAGTTTGTGTCGGGAGACCCACCTACTGGGGTATGAGTCCTTTCACAACTTTTTTAAAAATGTTTCATTCTGTTCATTGTAACCATTGCACGATCAGTGCTGATAATATATTTTTCAGGATTTGTTAGAAGACCCCTCTCATATGTTGTGGGGCGGGCTTGTCTTGGGTCAACAATGGCCTGTCAATGACAATGTAATGTAATATGTAATCTATTTATAAGGCAGTTCACGCGGGTTACTGATTTATTAGGTCAAGTAACCTTCTTTTTATTGTGGTCTTCGTAGGGGACAAGTTTAGAGAGCGTGTTATTAATATCATCCTGCAATCAGGGATCCTTTTTTCAAATTTGAAAGTGGGTTTTTTCTAGCTTCGTGGTTTTAGGCCTCCTCCAGGGACGGTTTTTTATAGATTTTCATAGCTTTTCATAGCTTTTCAGGTCCAACACTTTTTTATGGCGGCAAGTTGGGTCCAAACGGGATCAATAGTAGCAATCGCTTTTATAGCGGGGAGTCATGAAGAATGAATGGTGATTATTATTTGCATGCGGTATCATGATGTTGTTTTTGCATTGTACAATTAATTTATCATTGTAGCACGAACTCAGCCCCCCCGTTATTAAAACGATTATTTAGGTTTCAGTTCATTAATGCCTTTTATTTTTAGCCCTTCCTACCACGGTTGTGCAAGTCCTTTTAGCCTATTTGGTTGGCCTACCCTTGGACTGTAATGTAGATGCACTGTATATTGGCACGGTGCCAGGGAACTTCAAATGGCCAAATTGGCCAGCGCTTTAGCTCACTTGAAAACAAAAAACTGCGCTTTGTAGTGCAAATAGCACAAAAAATGCTTGCAGCGCCCACAATGGGTTGCAAAAAACTGCGCTTAAAGCGCGGAGGGGGTCAAAAAGTCAGCGCTCCAAAAGCGCAAAAGCGCGCGCTTGGAATTACCCTGCACGGTACACGAGAAGACTTGCATAGTCCACTATTCTTTTTTGTTACGCCCTCTGGGCGCGCAAGAGATGCGGTGATGCTGCCATAAGAAGACTGTAAGCACGAAGGTCAAGATGGCCTGGATCATGCCCATATAGCTTCGGTGGGTTCTGGCGTGGGTCATCAGACGCCCAGGGAAGTCGCTCAGGAT
The DNA here is from genome assembly GCA_013435795.1 of Chlamydomonas sp. ICE-L. Taxonomy (NCBI): domain Eukaryota; kingdom Viridiplantae; phylum Chlorophyta; class Chlorophyceae; order Chlamydomonadales; family Chlamydomonadaceae; genus Chlamydomonas; species Chlamydomonas sp. ICE-L. The sequence goes on along the minus strand of JACBWV010000318.1, from coordinate 956,937 downwards.
CTCCACCTCCACCCACGAGATAAATAAATCACATAAACTCAGCTAAACAATGAAGGTTATCGTGGGTTACGTATATTTGGGTCATCTCAGGCTTATATGTGGCTTGAGGCACGCCCCTCCAATATCCATGACCCAACCTGCCCAACCTTGCCTGGCCGTCCTACCCGCCTGGTTTCGAATCCCTTTTAGCGTGCCCCCCTGCATTCCGCGTTTATCGCTTTTATCATTGATAGCACGGTGAGCAGCCCCAACTTGCCTGCACAACCACGTGGGAACTCTTCTTCTTCTTCATGCTGAGTGGAAGGTCGCGTTTATCGGGCTTGGGCATGCGACTTCCTCGTGCCTGCCTGGCGCCGACAGTCCCGCTTAGCCAAGATCCTCAACCCTGAAAGCCCTGATCTTAGCTGCCAGCCTGGAGCTCACGCCAACTGGCAATGCCACATCGACACTCAGCGCAACGCCGGCCCAACGCTCGGTATCTACGAACTTCAACTCACACCGTCAGTCGACACTACCGATACACAACAGCGTTCGCAGAAAGATTCACAACGATGATGCTAAAGCCAAAGACCGTTGGGGGCGCTGGAAGCAGTAAGGCTGGTCGTGGGTTGGTCGCGGCCAAGGCGAGCAAGCAACATGGCGTGGTCCGGGGCTCCACCTCCCTTGCCTGGCTTCCCAAGGTTGCAGAAGGATTTGTCGCTGGGGTGAGTTCAATATTGGGCATAAGCTATCTACCTCAGGAGTCTTGCACTTGGAGGGGAGGGGGGGGGGGGGGGGGGGGGGGGGGGGGGGGGGGGGGGGGGGGGGGGGGGGGGGGAGAGGCGCATACACGCACGAAGTCTGAGTAACCCGACCCGGGAAAGGTCTCAGCAGGCTTTTCGCAGGGGTGAGTGCAATGGTATGATTGATGGAATTGAGAGAAAGGGGCGAGGGGGTGGGGGGGTGGTAAGAGGGGGAGAGGCGCATGCACGGGCGAGATGCTCGCCCGCTAAGCCATCATGTGCAGAAAGCGCATTTCGAACTTTCGAACCGGGATAAAGTGATCCTAACAAACGTACTCAAGCGCATCCGTCCGAGCATGGGTTTTATCGCGTGCTCGTGATGCATGTGTTGAGCAAAGGACGAGGTTGGAGTTATGGTGAAGCATGCACACTCAATGCTGACACATGGGATCAAGTATGCACAGTGCTGAGCAAGTAATTAACCCAAGCAAACTCAGTGCAGGTCAATGAACTAACCCAAGCGAACCCAGTGCTGGTTAATCAATCAACCCAATCACACTCATTGCTGATCAACAAAACAAATCGAGCACACTTAGTGCATGGGTTTTATCGGGCGCTTGTGGTGCATGTGGGAGTGGGTGGGTGGGATGATTGGTTGGTAAGCTGGTATTTGGGTGTTTTTGAGGGGGATTTGTGTCAGATGTGTGTGTGTGTGTGTGCGGGTGTGGGGGGGGGCGTGTGTGTGTGGGGTAGTTGGGATGTGGTTTAGTGCATGGGAGTTTGCGGGGTGGTATAGTGATGTGTATGCCTTCCTTCCGCTTGTCCTTATTGTGGGTGTGGGGTTTGTATGTTGCTGGCCGTTGTGCTTAGCGAGTGTATGTGGGTTGGTTTTCGAATTTGGTATGCGTGTGTGGATGTGATGATATGACTGTGGAGTGTGGTGCCGTTGGGATGTGTGGGGTGTGCTTACGAGTGATGTGGGTGTGGTACGTCGTTGTTATGCGTGTGGTGGTGTTGATGTGTGAGATTCGTGGGCTTTTCGTGGGACATTGTTGGGTTGTGCTTCAACGAGAGATCATGTTGGGGTGTTGGTTACGTAAGTGGGTATGCTTTTGTGTGGGTGATGTTGATGACGCGTGGTTGGGTTGCGTGTGGATGTTTGTTTTTCTACGGAGTTATTTGGGTGTGGTTACGTAAGTGGGTTGCGTGTGTGGTGTGATGTGTGGGAATTGTGTGGGTGGGTGCGTGGGATGTGTGGGTGTGCTTTCGAGTGATGTGGGTGTGGTTACGTAAGTGGGTATGCGTGTGTGGGTGATGTGTGAGATGTGTGGGTGGGTGCGTGGGATGTGTGGGTGTGCTTACGAGTGATGTGGGTGTTGTTACGTAAGTGGGTATGCGTGTGTGGGTGATGTATGAGATGTGTGGGTGGGTGCGTGAGATGTGTGGATGTGCTTACGTGTGATGTGGGTGTGGTTACGTAAGTGGGTATGCGTGTGTGGGTGATGTGTGAGATGTGTGGGTGGGTGCGTGGGATGTGTGGGTGTGCTTACTTGGATTTGTGTGTTTCGTAAGTGGTATGCGTGTTTTGGGTGATGTGTGAGATGTGTGGAATGTGTGGGTGTGCTTACGCTTGAGTTGGGTTTTGGGCACGTAAGTGGGTAATAGTGTGTGGGGGTGAATCACATGTGAGATATGTATGGAGTGGCGAGTATGCTGGGGATGTGTGGTTAGCTGGGATATGTGGGTGGGTGCGTGGGGTATGTGGGTGTGCTTACGTGTGATGTGGGTGTGGTTACGTAGGATGTGCGTTGGGTCAAAGGGTGTGTGGGTGGTTATGTCGAATGTGCGTGGGTATATGGGGTATGTGGGTGTGGTTACGTGGGATGTGGGTTGGTCCATGGGATATGTGGGTGTTGGTAGATGTGATGTGGGTGTAGGTATGTGGTATTTATGTGTAGTAAGGTGGGATGTGGGTTGGTCAATGGGATATGTGGGTGTAGGTAGCTGGGATGTGGGTGTGGTTTGTGGGGTGTGGCTGTGGGTAGCTGGAGTGTGGGTTGGTCCATGGGATATGTGGGTGTAGGTAGCTGGGATGTGGGTGTGGTTGTGGGGTGTGGCTGTGGGTAGCTGGAGTGTGGGCAGCTATGGTCCATGAGATGGTGGGTTTAGGTAGCTGGATGTGGGTGTAGATTTATGTTTGGGTGTCTCAGCTGTTGGGTAGCTGGAGTGGTTGGGTTGGTCATGGGATTTAGGGTGGGTAGGTAGCTCTGGGATTGGGTGTGGTTTTTGGTCGTTAGTGGCTGTGGGTAGCTTTTTTTTTTTGGTGAGTTGGGGTTGGCATCCATGGGATTGTGGGGTGTAAAGGCTTATCTGGGATGTGGGTGTGGTTATTTGGCATGTGGGTTGGGACAAAGGATGTGTGAGTGGTTATGTAGAATGTGCGTGGGTATATAGGATCTGGCTGAAGGAGGATTGCCTTGCTTGTTTGAATGTTTGAATGTTTGAATGCTGCAGCCTCACCTCCCATGACAGCCCTGCTGATTCCCCCACCCACCCACTGCCTGAGAAGCAGATTCGTATTTGAAATTTGAATGTTTGAAATGCTGCATCTCTTCCCTCACCTTCCATGACAGCCCTGGCTGATGGGATTCCCCCCACCACCCACCTCCCCCCCCCCCCCCCCTCCCCCCACCCACCCCACTAAAAAACCCCATTCTATAATCATCCATTTTTCTTTAAATTTGTGTGAACTTCTTAATCTGGCAGTTTCCCCTCACTTCTATCCTGTCCAGCCCCTGCCTGAATGCCCCCCCCCACCCCACCCACCCACCCCACCCACCCACACACAACCCAAACCCCACCACCCACCACACCCCACACACACACACACAACATGCACACACAACACATGACAACACACACACACCCACCCACCCCACACATACATGTACACACACACGGGTCCTGAGAAGCGACCTCATGTTGGAATGTTGCGCTCTGCCAAGGTCTCCTCACCTCCTAGTCAGCTCCGGCTGAGGCCCCCCCCACCACCCTACACCACCACCACGCAGCACACACACACACACACATGCACACACGGCTGAGAAGCAGAATCATGTTTGAATGTTTGCGCTCTGCAGGTTCTCCTCACCACCTAAGTCAGCTCTGCTGATGCCCCCCCTCCCAACACACACATTCACACACACGGCTGAGGAGCAGAACCATGTTTGAATGTTTGAAATTTGAATGCTTGATTGCTGCAGGTTCTCCTCACCTCCCAAGTCAGCCCTGCTGATGCCCTCTCCCTGACAGAAAGGCAGAACCAGGAGGCTGAGGAGATGGCTGCGATAATTAGGCAGCGTCAGGGAGGTCGTCCCTTGTCTAGCCTCACCTCCTCTCCAAATGCCCCTCCTGCACCCGCTATCAAGGTGGGTGTGGATTTGTGTATGTAGGGATATGAGTCCATATGTATTTGAGTTTGTGTGTGTGTGTGTGAGAGAGAGAGAGAGAGAGAGAGAGAGAGAGAGAGAGAGAGAGAGAGAGATAATTTGGCAGCGTCCCCTGTCTAGCCTCACCTCCTCTCCAAATGCCCCTCCTGCACCCGCTATCAAGGTGGGTGTGGATTTGTGTATGTAGGGATATGAGTCCAAATGTATGTGAGTTTATGTGTGTGTGTGTGTGTGTGTGTGAGAGAGAGATGGGTTTGTGTATGTACCTACATGACTTTGGATAGGTTTAATGACATGATTATTTCACACGCTATCAAGGTGGGCGTGGGTTTGCTAATGATGAAAAAGGTAATGATAACGCCTGACGGGGCGTGGTGTTTAGGGAACCCGTCGTATGCGGGCAGAGAACGGTCTACCACCTCGACTGGACAAGCTACCATTGCGGTTGACAACGACCTGCAGCGCTAAGGGTGACCGTAGGGGGAATCGAACCCCCGACCCTTTGTCGTTAAAGCGATTTGGTGTACCACTAGACCAATAATATCACTGAAACGGGCTTGATGCTTTTGAGAGAAGTATAACAGAAAGCCAAGCATTCAAACGTTCAAAATTTTGAATTTTGAAAATTAAGAAAACAAAGCCCTGTCTGAGAGTCATCTTATGAAAGACCAATTGTATCACTGAAACGGGCTTTGCTAATAATGATGGAGATGATTGAGTTATTCCTGGTGCCCCTTCTGGACTCCAAATGTGCCTGCAGCTTGACGGAGCCAAAGGGGACTTATGAATATCCCCCCCCCACACACACCCACACCCACACACACTCACTCACACACACACACACACGCACACCCACATCCACCTCCCACTCACTCACTCACACACACACACACCTCCCACACACAATAACAGTTTTTTGTATGTGCTAATGTAGAGATATGAGTGCATATGAATGTGACTTTTGTGTTTCCTAATTCAAAATCGACTTCCACCCCAACTTGAATTCAACTTCAACCCCGAGTTCAAGTTTACATTTAAATTCAAATTCATTTTTTCAAATTCAAATTTAAAATGCGCAGATTCGAATTAAAATTAAAATTGATGTTTATTCAGGTGGATGTGGACACCAAAGATGTGATCGCTCTGAAGTCTCAGCTTAAGTCTAAACTTCAAGCTCAACCTATCTACTTCAACTTAATTCCCAAATTCAAAAACGAAAAATAAATTCAAATTCTCGTTCAAATTCAAATTTAAATTCAAATTCAGGTGGATGAGGACACCAAGGATGTGGACGCCCTGAAGTCTCAGCTGGAGGGTGTCCCAACTTCGACTTCAACTTCATGCCCAAATTCAAAAACAAATCAACAAATTCATATTTACGCTTATTCAGGTGGATGAGGGCACCAAGGATGTGGACGCTCAGAAGTCTCAGCTTGAGTGTGTCCCAATTTAAACTTCAATTTCATGCTCAAATTCAAAAATAAAAAACAAATTCAAATCCATCTTTATCCAGGTGGATGAGGACACCAAGGATGTGAGCGCTCTGAATACTCAGCTGGAGGGTGTCCCAACTTTAACTTCAACTTCATTCCCAAATTCAAAAACAAATCAACAAATTCAAATTTACGCTTATTCAGGTGGATGAGGACACCAAGGTTGTGGACGCTCTGAAGTCTCAGCTCGAGGGTGTCCCAATTTTAAATTCAGATTCAAATTTACGTATGTTCAGTTTGATGAGGACCCCAAGGATGTGAACGCCCTGAAGTCTCAGCTTACGTACAAACTTCAAATTCAACATGTCTCCTTCAACTTCATTCCCAAATTCAAAAACGAAAAATAAATTCAAATTCTCGTTCAAATTCAAATTTAAATTCAAATTCAGGTGGATGAGGACACCAAGGATGTGGACGCCCTGAAGTCTCAGCTGGAGGGTGTCCCAACTTCGACTTCAACTTCATGCCCAAATTCAAAAACAAATCAACAAATTCATATTTACGCTTATTCAGGTGGATGAGGACACCAAGGTTGTGGACGCTCAGAAGTCTCAGCTCGAGGGTGTCCCAATTTTAAATTAAATTCAAATTTACGTGTATTTAGGTGGATGAGGACCCCAAGGATGTGAACGCGCTGAAGTCTCGGCCTAAGTTTAAACTTCAAATTCAACTGATGTACTTGAACTTCATTCCCGAATTCAAAACGAAAAATAAATTCAAATTATTGTTCAAATTCAAATTTAAAATCAGGTGGGTGAGCCCACCATGGATGTGGCCGCCCTGAAGTCATGGGGTGCCCGAAACTTCAACTCCAACCTCCTACTTCAACTTCATTCCCAAATTTAAAAATCGAAAAACAAATTCAAATTCAAATTCATGTTCAACTTCAAATTCAAATTCAAAATCAGGTTGATGAGAGCACCAAGGATTCAAATTTAAATTTACATGTATTCAGGTGGATGAGGACCCCAAGAATGTGGAAGCTCCGAAATCCCAGCCCAAGTTCAAACTTTAACTTCAACTTCCTACTTCATCTTCATTTACAAATTCAAAATTGAAAAACATATAAAAAATCATGTTCAAATTCAAGTGAGTCTCACCCTGAAGTTTCATCTCAAGGTGTTTCAATTTCAATTTCAAATTCAAATTCAAATTCAAATTTGCGTGTTTTCAGGTGAATGAGTTCATCCTGAAGGCTCAGCTCAAGGGTGTCCCAAACTTCAAATTCCTACTAAATCTTCATTCCCAAATTCAAATTCAAAAATGAAATTCGAATTCATGTTCAACTTCAAATTGAAATTCAAATTCAAATTCAGGTGGATGAGAGCACCAAGGATGTGGACGCACTTAAGTCTCAGCTCGAGGGTGTCCGAAACCAGCTGCAGCAGGAAAAGCAGGTTGAGGAGGCTGAGGCCCAACAGATCAGGGACCTCAAGGCCAGGCTGCAGAATCAATCGCAGGTGAGTGGGGTGGGGTGTGGGGTGGAGTGTGAGGTGTTTGGGTGGTGTGTGTGTGTGTGTGGTGGGGTGTGTGTGGTGGGGTGTGGGTTAGACCAACTGCAGCAGGAAAAGCAGGTTGAGGAGGCTGAGGCCCAACAGATCAGTAACCTCAAGGCCAGGCTGCAGAATCAGTCGCAGGTGGGTGGGGTGGGGTGTGGGGTGGAGTGTGAGGTGTTTGGGTGTGGTGTGTGTGTGTGGTGTGTGTGTGTGGTGGGATGTGGGTTAGACCAGCTGCAGCAGGAAAAGCAGGTTGAGGAGGCTGAGGCCCAACAGATCAGGGACCTCAAGGCCAGGCTGTAGAATCAGTCGCAGGTGGGTGGGGTGGGGTGTGGGGTGGAGTGTGAGGTGTTTGGGTGTGGTGTTTGTGTGTGGTGTGTGTGTGTGGTGGGGTGTGGGTTAGACCAGCTGCAGCAGGAAAAGCAGGTTGAGGAGGCTGATGCCCAACAGATCAGGGACCTCAAGGCCAGGCTGCAGAATCAGTCGCAGGTGGAAGGGGTGGGGTGTGGGGTGGATTGTGAGGTGTTTGGGTGTGGTGTGTGTGTGTGGTGTGTGTGTGGTGGGGTGTGGGTTAGACCACCTGCAGCAGGAAAAGCAGGTTGAGGAGGCTGAGGCCCAACAGATCAGGGACCTCAAGGCCAGGCTGCAGAATCAGTCGCAGGTGGATGGGGTGGTGTGTGGGGTGGAGTGTGAGGTGTTTGGGTGTGGTGTGTGTGTGTGGTGTGTGTGTGTGTGGTGGGGTGTGTGTGGTGGGGTGTGGGTTAGACCAGCTGCAGCAGGAAAAGCAGGTTGAGGAGGCTGAGGCCCAACAGATCAGGAACCTCAAGGCCAGGCTGCAGAATCAGTCGCAGGTGGGTGGGGTGGGGTGGAGTGTGAGGTGTTTGGGTGTGGTGTGTGTGTGTGGTGTGTGTCTGTGGTGGGGTGTGGGTTAGACCAGCTGCAGCAGGAAAAGCAGGTTGAGGAGGCTGAGGCCCAACAGATCAGGGACCTCAAGGCCAGACTGCAGAATCAGTCGCAGGTGGGTGGGGTGGGGTTTTAGGTGTTTGGGTGGGGTGTGGGTGTGTGTGTGGGGTGTGTGTGGGTGGGGCCCAACAGATCAGGGACCTCAAGGCCAGGCTGCAGAATCAGTCATAGGTGTGTGGGGTGGGGTGAGGGGGAGTAGGGAGGGTTGTGTAAGGATGGGGGTAAAAGGAAAGTGTGTGAGCTCAAGTCTAGGTTGCAGAATCATTCCCAGGTGTGTGTGCGTGTGTGTGGTGTAGTGGTGTGTGTTGGGGTGTGTGTTGTGTGTGCGTGTGGTGTGTGTGGTGTGGGGGTGTGGTGGTGTGTGTGCGAGACCAGCTGCAGCAGGAGAAGCAGCTTGAGGAGGATCAGAGTTGTTCACTACACTGTATACACACACTGGTGTAGGGGTGTGTGGTGTGTGTGCGTGTGGTGTGGGTGTGTGTGGTGTGGTGTGGGTGGGGTGTGTGTGTGTGTGGTGTGTGTGTGTGTGGTGTGTGTGTGTGTGGTGTGTGTGTGTGTGTGGTGTGTGTGGGTGTGGTGGGGTGTGTGTGGTGTGCACGTGGGTGGGTGGGGCTCAACAGATCAGGGACCTGAAGACTAGGCTGCAGAATCAGTCGCAGGTGTCGCAGATGAGGGAGCTCAAGTCTAGGTTGCAGAATCATTCACATGTGTGTGGGGGGGGGCTCAACAGATATCCCATCCCATCCCATCCTATCCTATCCCAAACTCAAACTCAAACTCAAACTCGAACTCAAACTCAAACTCAAACTCAAACTCAAAGTCAAACTCAAACCGAAACCGAAACCCAAGCCCAAACCCAAACCCAAACCCAAATCCAACCCAAACCCCAATCGAACCCAAACCCAACCCAAACCTAAACCCAAACCCAAACCCAACCCAACCCAAACCCAACCAACCCACCCAACCCAACCCGACCCGACCCAACCCAACCCAATCCAACCCAACCCAACCACCCAACCCAACCCAACCCCCCATCCACCCCATTCCACCCCATTCCACCCCATCCCATCCCCCCCCCCCCCCCCCCCAACCCGCATCTCCACTGTGACCTGTACCAGGCCGCAGCCCAGGAGGAGGCACGTGAAATCCAGGACCTGCGGGCCAAGCTGGCAGCTGAGGAGAAGCTGCTGCAGGATATGTCCAAGAACCCAGTCGATGCTGAGGTGTCTGCCAAGCTGGCAGTGCCGCAGAGCAGCTCCACAACCGAGGCCAAAACCGAAACCGACAAGGAGAGTGGTGACGCTCTTGGCTTCCTCAACGTTGTCGGCATCTTCACCGCCGGTGGTCTCGGAGGTTACACTTTCCTTCAGAAGAAGAGTGCCGAAGACTCTCAGGTAGGGCTTTGTTTTCAAAGTTTTAAACTTTTGAATGCTTGGATTTTGGTTACACTGTTCTCAAAAGCAGAGCTCTAATGTAAGGTAGGTCAAAGTTGATAACATTTTAATATTTTAATGTTTTGTTACACTTTCCTTCAGAAGTTGAAAGCGGTAGAATCTCATGTAGGGCTTTGTTTTCAAAGTTCTGACGTTTGAATATTTGAATGTTTGTATGTTTAAAGTTTTGTTAAACTTTCCTTCTGACAATGATTGCGGAAGACTCTCAGGTAGGGCTTTGTTTTCAAAGTTGATAACATTTTAATGTTTGAGGTTTTGTTACACTTTCCTTCAGAAGTTGAACGCGGTAGAATCTCATGTAGGGCTTTGTTTTCAAAGTTCTGACGTTTGAATATTTGAATGTTTGAATGCTCAAAATATATCCGAATTATAAATAGATTTTGACATGTCTATACAGCGTAACATATTATAAATAGATCCGAATTACATACGTCCTTCAGAAAAAGTGTTTGGATGGCTCTCCGATATCTCAGATAGGGCTTTGTCTAAAAAAAAACTTTTTAATTGACAAGTGTATAAAAGTCATACGGTTTGTGTTCACTCAACCCTATCTTCACTAATTTCTTCAAGCCATTTTAAAAACATGAACTACTTTCAATGCTGTACTTTTATGCTGTACTTTAATGCTGTAATTGAATGATGTACTTTAATGCTGTGATTGAATGCTGTAATTCAATGCTGTACTTAAATGCTGTAATTGAATGATGTACTTGAATGCTGTACTTCAATGCTGTAATTGAATGCTGTACTTGAATACTGTACTTTAATGCTGTACTTCAGTGCTGTACTTGAATGCTGTACTTGAATGCTGTACTTAAATGCTGTACTTGAATGCTGTAATTGAATGCTGTACTTGAATGCTGTACTTCAGTGCTGTACTTGAATGCTGTACTTGAATGCTGTACTTCAGTGCTGTACTTAAATGCTGTACTTGAATGCTGTACTTGAATGCTGTACTTGAATGCTGTACTTTGATTCTGTACTTGAATGCTGTACTTGAATGCTGTACTTGAATGCTGTAATTGAATGCTGTACTTTAATGCTGTACTTGAATGCTGTAGTTGTCTCCCACAAGACTTTGCTAACATTGCAAAAAATGTAAATAAATGGATAGTACTCATTAGATTATATTATATTATACCGGTATTGTATTAAATAATTGTATTGTATTGTATTGTGTTGTATTGTATTGTATTGTATTGTGTTGTATTGTATTGTGTTGTGTTGTATTGTATTGTATTGTATTGTATTATTGTATATTATTGTATATTATTGTATATTATTGTATTGCTATGGTTGGCCCCAGTGCAAGCAGACGGGCTTGCCCCCTCAACCTCATGCCTCGTAATAAGGCGTACTATTTATTTATGTAATATTCTTAATTAATTAATTAATTAATGTATTTTTTAAAATTTCACCACTCTATCTTTGCACACCAGGGTGAGCTGAGTGATCAGCTGAGCAAGGAGAAGAAGCTTGTGGAGGAGCTAAAGGTGCAGGCACAGCAGGTGTGTGCTGGTAGTGGAGGAGGTGTATTTCAAGGGTGGTGGTGGTGGTGGTGGTGGAGGAGGTTTATGGAAAGGGTGGTGGTGGTGGTGGTGGTGGAGGAGGTTTATGGAAAGGGTGGTGGTGGTGGTGGTAATGGTGGTGGTGGTTGTAGAGGAACTGAAGGTGCAGACACAGCAGGTGGGTGGTGAAGGAGGTGTATGGCAAAGGTGGTGGTGGTGGAGGTAGTGGTGGTGGTAGTTGTGGAGGAGCTGAAGGTGCAGGCACAGCAGGTGGGTGGTGGTGGTGGTGGTGGTTGATTGGTGGTTGGTGGTAGTTGTAGATTAGCTGAAGGTGCAGGCAGGTGGTTTGTTGTGGTGGTGGTGGTGGTTGATTGGTGGTTGGTGGTAGTTGTAGATTAGCTGAAGGTGCAGGCAGGTGGTTTGTTGTGGTGGTGGTGGTGGTGGTGGTAATGGTGGTGGTGGTTGTAGAGAAGCTGAATGACCAGCTGAGAAAAGAGAAGGTGCATGCACAGCAGGTGTTGGTTGGTTATTAGTTGATTGGTGGTTGGTGGTGGTTGTAGAGGAGCTGAATGACCAGCTGAGAAAAGAGAAGGTGCACGCACAGCAGGTGTTGGTTGGTTATTAGTTGATTGGTGGTTGGTGGTGGTTGTAGAGGAGCTGAATGACCAGCTGAGAAAAGAGAAGGTGCACGCACAGCAGGTGTTGGTTGGTTATTAGTTGATTGGTGGTTGGTGGTGGTTGTAGAGGAGCTGAATGACCAGGTGAGAAAAGAGAAGGTGCACGCACAGCAGGTGTTGGTTGGTTATTAGTTGATTGGTGGTTGGTGGTGGTTTTAGAGGAGCTGAATGACCAGCTGAGAAAAGAGAAGGTGCATGCACAGCAGGTGTTGGTTGGTTATTAATTGATTGGTGGTTGGTGGTGGTTGTAGAGGAGCTGAAGGTGCAGGCAAAGCAGGTGGGTGGCGGTGGTGGTGGTGGGTGGTAAGTAGTTTACTAGTGGTTGGTGGTGGTTGTAGAGGAGCTGAAGGTCAAGCCAAGCCAACTTACAACCCACTCTCATATTCAACTGTGTGTTAATCTGGGACCTGGATGCAGGTGTGTGACAGCCTGGCCGAGGAAGAGAAGGTGATGGCTAAGCTGTGACAAGAGATACTTACCGCTCTTATTTTCAACTATGTTGTAATCTGGGACCTGAATGCAGGTTTGTGACAGCCTGGCCAAGGAGGAGAAGGAGGTGGCTAAGTTGTGACAAGAGATAGTTACCGCTCTTATTTTGAACTTTGTTGTAATCTGGGACTTGAATGCAGGTTCGTGACAGCCTGGCCAAGGAGGAGAAAGTGGTCACCAAGCTAAGGCAAGAGATGTTTACCTCTCTTATTTTCAACCATGTTTTAATCCGGGACTTGAATGCAGGTTCGTGACAGCCTGGCCAAGGAGGAGAAGGTGGTCGCCAAGCTAAGTTTTGACAAGAGATAGTTACCGCTCTTATTCTCAACTATGTTTTAATCCGGGACTTGAATGCAGGTTCGTGACAGCCTGGCCAAGGAGGAGAAGGTGGTCGCCAAGCTAAGTTTTGACAAGAGATAGTTGCCGCTCTTATTCTCAACTATGTTTTCATCCGGGACTTGAATGCAGGTTCGTGACAGCCTGGCCAAGGAGGAGAAGGTGGTCGCCAAGCTAAGTTTTGACAAGAGATAGTTACCGCTCTTATTCTCAACTATGTTTTAATCCGGGACTTGAATGCAGGTTCGTGACAGCCTGGCCAAGGAGGAGAAAGTGGTCACCAAGCTAAGGCAAGAGATGGTTACCTCTCTTATTTTCAACCATGTTTTAATCTGGGACTTGAATGCAGGTTCGTGACAGCCTGGCCAAGGAGGAGAAGGTGGTTGCCAAGCTAAGGCAAGAGATGGCTACTGTCAAGGACACCGGCGCTAGATTGGTGGAGGTGGAGAAGAAGGAGAAAGAGTCTGCCCAGCGTGCGAATGATCTGGCCTCGGAGGCCCTGCAGGCCGAGAAGGCCAGGGTGGCGGCTGTTCAGTGAGTAGCTGAGTTGTAGCTGAGTTGTAGCTGAATGGTAACAGCTTGCACACAGTATGATAGGAAGAAAAGCCAAAGTGGTAGAGGTGGAGAAGAAGGAGAAAGAGTCTGCCCAGCGTGCAAATGATCTGGCCTCGGAGGCCCTGCAGGCCGAGAAGGCCAGGGTGGCGGCTGTCCAGTGAGTAGCTGAGTTGTAGCTGGGTTGTAGCTGAATAGAAGTAGCTTGTACATAGCAGGATAGGAAGAAAATCCCAAGTGGTAGAGGTGGAGAAGAAGGAGAAAGAGTCTGCATCAGCCCCCCCCCCCCCCCCCCCCCCCCCCCCACACACACACACACACACCACACCCATTTCAGAAAGGAAGCTGCTGCCGCACGCAAATTGTCTGAGGCTGAGCGAGCGTCCAAGGCAGTTGCTCAGGAGGGAGCCAAGGGGGTTGAGGCTGAGCTGGCTGCTGCCCACCACCACACCACACACACACCTCCCATCCCCCCACCCACCCCCACCCCCATGAAACCCTAAACTTCTCACCTCCTCCCCTCCACCCCCACTTCAGAAAAAAGCTGCTACCGCACGCCAATTGGCTGAGGCTGAGCGAGCTCCCATGGTGGTTGCTCAGGAGGAGGGTTTGACTAAACTTCTCACCTAACCCCCCCACACACACATGCCCCCCCCCCCCCCACTCCCCCCACTCCCCATTTGAGAAAGGAAGCTGCTGCCGCTTGGGTGGGGCAAAGCGAGCGTCCTAGGCTGTTTCTCAGGAGAAAGCGAAGGGAGTTGAGGCTGAGCTTGAGGCTGCCCCCCTCCCCCACCCCCCCACCCCCCCCACACACACCACACCACCCTGATAAAAACCTAAACGCCCCCCCCCCCCCCCCACACACACACACACACACACACACACACACACACACACACACACACACAAACACTCCCCCCACTCCCCATTTCAGAAAGGAAGCTGCTCCCGCACGCCAATTGGCTGAGGCTGAGCGAGCGTCCAAGTCAGTTGCTCAGAAGGAAGGCAAGGGGGTTGAGGCTGAGCTGGCTGCTGCCCCCCCCCCCCCCCCCCCACCACCACCACCACACCACACACATCCCATCCCTCCCCACCCACCCCGATGAAACCTTAAACTTCTCACCTCCTCCCCCCCACCCGCCCCACCCCCATTTCAGAAAGGAAGCTGCTGCCGCACGCCAATTGGCTGAGGCTGAGCGAGCGTCCAAGTCAGTTGCTCAGGAGGAAGCCAAGGGGGTTGAGGCTGAGCTGGCTGCTGCCCAGGTGCAGCTGGAGAGGGAGAGGGACCTTGCATCAAAGGTGTGTCTGGGGTGCGTTGCTTGGCTTGGCTTGGCTTGGGTGGGTTGAGCTGGAGAGAGAAAGGGACCTTGCGTCAAAGGTGTGTTCAGGTGGCTTGGCTTGGCTTGGCTTGGGTGGGGTGAGCTGGAGAGGGAGAGGGACCTTGTGTCAAAGGTGTGTTCGGGTGGGTTGGCTTGGCTTGGCTTGGGTGGGGTGAGCTAGAGAGGGAGAGGGACCTTGCGTCAAAGGTGTGTTCGAGTGGCTAGGCTTGGCTTGGCCTGGCTTGCCTTGGCTTGGGTGGGGTGAGCTGGAAAGGGAGAGGGACCTTGCGTCAAAGGTGTGTTCGAGTGGCTTGGCTTGGCTTGGCTTGGGTGGGGTGAGCTGGAGAGGGAGAGGGACCTTGCGTCAAAGGTGTGTTTGGGTGGGGGTTGGCGATGGGTGGGGTTGGGGGTGGGAGATGGTTAGATTTGGGGGATGGGGGTGGTTGGGGTTGGGAGATGGTTGGGGTTGGGGGATGGAAGTGGGGTGCTAAGGCTGTTGATTAGGAGGAGGTCAATGGTGGTATGGGGTCATAGGATCTTGCATCAATGGTGTGTCTGGAATGGCTTGGCTTGGCTTGGGTGGGCATGAGGGTGGGATGGGTTGGCTTGGCTTGGCTTGGGTGAGGATAGGGGTGCGGTGGGCATGAGGGTGGGATGGGTTGGCTTGGCTTGGCTTGGGTGGGGATAGGGGTGCGGTGGGCATGAGGGTGGGATGAGTTGGCTTGGCTTGGCTTGGCTTGGGCGGGGGTAGGTGTGCTTGGGACATTCATATTCCCACCTTTCTTTGACCAGATTGGTGCTGATGCTATGAAGGCTCTAAGTCAAGAGAAGAGCATCAAGGACTCCATCAGAGCTTTTTCCCCCACCACCAGTAGTAGTACCAGGGACCCTGTTTTGGCCGCTGTTTTGGCCGTTGTTTTCCCCCACTACCAGTAGTAGTACCAGGGACCCTGTTTTGGCCACTGTTTTGGCCACTGTTTTCCCCCACTACCAGTAGTAGTACCAGGGACCCTGTTTTGGCCACTGTTTTGGCCATTGTTTTCCCCCACTACTAGTAGTAGTACCAGGGACCCTGTTTTGGCCACTGTTTTGGCCACTGTTTTCCCCCACTACCAGTAGTAGTACCAGGGACCCTGTTTTGGCCACTGTTTTGGCCACTGTTTTCCCCCACTACCAGTAGTAGTACCAGGGACCCTGTTTTGGCCAAACCTTTCGCTACCATAACTCCCCCACCAGCCCCCCCACCCCCCCTGGCCGGCCCAGCCTTTCCCCCCATCTTTGTCCAGATTGGTGCTGATGCCATGAAGGCTCTTGATCGAGTGAAGATCAGCCAGGACTCCATCAGAGCTTTTCCCCCCTGTCTTCTCCTAGTAGCAATCACTACCTGGGACCCTGTTTTGGCCAAACCTTCCGCTACCATGACACTCTCCTGCCCTGCCCCCTGGGCCGGCCCGGCCTTTCCCCCCCCCTTCTATGACTTGGGTTGGCTTGGGTTGGCTTGGGTTGGCTTGGGTTGGCTTGGGTGGGGATAGGGGTGCGATGGGCATGAGGGTGGGATGAGTTGGCTTGGCTTGGCTTGGGCGGGGGTAGGTGTGCTCGGGACATTCATATTCCCACCTTTTTTTGACCAGATTGGTGCTGATGCTATGAAGGCTTCTGATCGAGTGAAGATCAGCCAGGACTCCATAAGAGCTTTTTTTCCCCTGTCTTCTACCAGATTCTATTTATTTCCCTTCTTTATTGACCAGATTGATGCCGCTGCCATGATTGCTCATGATCGAGTGAAGAGCAGCCAATGAGTAGCATGAACTACTTTCCATAAACCTCTCCACTCTCCCCTTCATAAAATAAAATTAAAATAAATACAATTTAAATAAATAAAAATAAAATTTAAATTAAATTTAAATTAAATTATTTTTATTTTTCCCTCTTGTGTTTTGACCTGATTGATGCCGCTGCCATGAAGGCTCTTGAACAAGTTAGGAGCAGCCAAGATTCGACAGGCTCCTTTTTATACCATTGCCCTCTCCACCATCCCCTTCATCCCCCCTCCACACACACACTACCACCACCACCACCACCTCCACCACACACACACACACACACACACACCTGTCTGACCAGATTGATACCGCTGCCATGATTGCTCGTGATCAAGTGTAGAGCAGCCAATGAGTGTCAGTAATTACTTTCCATAAACCTCTCCACCCTCCCCTTCATTTATTTTATTTTTTCCCTCCTGTGTTTTGGTCAGATTGGTCCAGATGCCATGGTGAAGGGAAGCTAGTACCCACAAAGCCAGTACCCACAAGCCAGATCTCCTCGGGTTTATGGTTAAGGGTTTAGGGGTTTAAATTATAGGGTTTAGGGTATAGGAGATCTGGCTTGTGGGTACTGGCTTTGTGGGTACTAGCATCCCCCCTCCGATGCCATGAAGGCTTTGGACCAGATAAAGAGTTACTCGATTTTTACCATCACCCTTTCCGCCATCCCCTTCACCCCCCCCCCCACCACCACCCCACCCCACCCCACCCCACCCATACCCACACCCACTAACTTTTGTTTGTCCCAGATTGGTACTGATGCCATGAAGACTATTGAACAAGTGAAGAGCAGCCAAGATTCGATGGGTTCCTTTTCTTACTCGATTTTACCATAACCCCTCTTCTGCCATACCAGCAACCCCCACCCCCACACCACCCCACCCCACCCCACACACACAACAGTTTTGTTCTACCAGATTGGTGCTGATGCCATTGAAAGCTTCTTGAAGCAAGTGAAAGGCAGACATGCTTCATGGGCTTCTTTTCTACTTTTTTAGGAAAAGCACAAAGAGAAAAAATAGAAAGTCCGATAGTAAAAAAGAAGACACAAACAAAAAAAAAAAAAAAAAAAAAAAAAAAAAAAACAAAAAAAAGAAAACAATTGAAAAAAAATAAAGACAGAAAAAAAAAAAAAAAAAGAGAATAAAATAAAAAAAAAGAGAAAAAAAAAAATAATCAGAATAGGAAAAGAAGGAAAAAAAAAAAAAACAGAAAAAAAAAAAAAAAAAAGAGCAAAAAAAAAAAAAAACAAAAAAAAAAAAAAAAGACAAAAAAAAAAAAAAAAAAAAAAAAAAAAAAAAGAAAAAAAAAACCTTAAAAAAAAAAAAAAAACAAAAAAAAAAAGGTATAAAAAAAAAAAAAATACAAAAAAAAAAAAAAAAAAACCAAAAAAAAAAAAAAAAAAAGAAAAAAAAACAAAAAAAGAAAAAAAATAAAAAAACATAAAAAAAAAAAAAAGAAACAAAAAAAAACATAAATATAAAAAAAAAAAAATCAAAAATATAAAAAAATAAAAAAAAAAAAAAAAAACAAAAAAAAACAAAAAAAAAAAAACCAAAAACAACTCAAACAACAAAAAAAAAAATGAAAACAACACACACACACACACTTCTCACACACACGACCTCACAAACACAGCACACATCATCACACACACAACACACACACACCACACACACACACACCACACACTCACACACCCCCACCACACAACACACACACACTCACCCACACACACACCACACACACACACACTCACACACACACAACACACACACACACACACAACACCACCACAACCACACACACACACACTCACACACACACACACACACACACACACACACAGCACACACACATCACACACACACACCACCACACACACACACACACACACACACCACTCTCTCACACACACACCACACACACACTCACACACACACACACACACACACTCACACTCACACACACACACACACACACACACACACACACACACACACACACACACACTTTTGATTGTACCAGATTGGTGCTGATGCCATGAAGGCTCTTGAACAAGTGAAGAGCAACCAGGACTCCATGGGCAAGGCCGTCATCGCTCCACCACCACCACCTACATTTATTTCCCCCTTACTTTGTATCAGATTGGTGCCGATGCCCTGAAGGCTCTAGAACAAGTGAAGAGCAGCCAAGACTCCATGGGCTCCTTTTTTTTACTCTGTTCTTACCCGACCTTTCCGCCATCTTCTTCATCCCCCCTCCCCCACCCCCCCCCCCCACCCCCCCCCCCCCCACCCCCCCCACCCACACACACACACACTTTTGTTTGTACCAGACACACACACACACACTTTTGTTTGTACCAGACACACACACACACACACTTTTGTTTGTACCAGACACACACACACACACTTTTGTTTGTACCAGACACACACACACACTTTTGTTTGTACCAGACACACACACACACTTTTGTTTGTACCAGACACACACACACACACTTTTGTTTGTACCAGATTGGTGCTGATGCCATGAAGGCTCTTGAACAAGTGAAGAGCAGCCAGGACTCCATGGGCAAGGCCGTCATCGCTGCCGAGGTTCTGTCCCAGCAGCTTGCGGTCGAGACCGAGCATTTTGAATTTGAATTTGAATTGTTACATGGTCCCATCAGCTTGTGGTTGAGACCAATAGGACGGAGGATTCAATAATACTCAACCCTACAATCCAAACCCTGAACCTTAACCCTATGTGTTCCCCCCTCTCTTTGTACCAGATTGGTGCTGATGCCATGAAGGCTCTTGAGCAAGTGAAGAGCAGCCAAGACTCCATGGGCAAGGCCGTCATCGCTGCTGAGGTTCTGTCCCAGCAGCTTGCAGTTGAGACCGAGCGGGCAGAAGGGGCGGAGAAGGAGGCTTCGGTACTGAACCAGCAGCTGTCGCAGGCGGAGGCGGAGGTAATGGAGCAAATGGAGCTGGTGAAGAAGGTGAGTGGAAGCTGGGTGGGAGCTGGGTGGAAGCTGGGTGGAAGCAACTCATGTTCTATAAAGTAGAATACAAAGAAATAAAACATAAGGGACAGTAGAGAAAACGAAGTTATGCAAAGGAAAGGATGAGGCTTCTGTACTGAACCAGCAGCTGTCGTAGGCGGAGGCGGAGGTGGATATAATGGAGGTGAAGAAGGTGGGTGGAAGCTGGGTGGACACAACTCATGTAGCTTAGCAAAACGAAACAAAAATTCAAATCTGAGGAATGCAGAGTCGGAGAAGGAGGCTTCGGTACTGAACCAGCAGCTGTCGCAGGCGGAGGCGGAGGTAATGGAGCAGATGGAGCTGGTGAAGAAGGTGAGTGGAAGCCAGGTGGAAGCTGAGTGGAAGCAACTCATGTAGTAAAGCAAAACGAAACAAAAATTCAAAGCTGAGGAAAGCAGAGTTGGAAAAGGGGTTTTGATTATAAAGCAGGAGCTGCTGCAGGCGGAGGTGGAGGTGATGGAGCAGATGGAGCTGGTGAAGAAGGTGAGTGGAAGCCAGGTGGAAGCTGAGTGGAAGCAACTCATGTAGTAAAGCAAAACGAAACAAAAATTCAAAGCTGAGGAAAGCAGAGTTTCAAAAGGGGTTTTGGTTATAAAGCAGGAGCTGTCGCAGGCGGAGGCAGATGAGATGGGGCAGATGGTGGTGGTGAAGAAGGTGGGTGGAAGCTGGGTGGAAGGTGGAGGCAGATGTGATGGAGCAAATGGAGGTGGTGAAGAAGGTGGGTGGAAGCTGGATTGTGAGCCTCAACTAAACATATTACATATAAACCTAACCCTCTGACCTTTCCAGTTCGGCATGGAAGCTACGATGCTTAGGAAGTCGGTGTCAGACTTGAAATCTCAAGCCCTTGAGCTGTTCTAGAAAACAATTAACCTAAAATAAACCAATTTAATTAATGAAATTATACTAAACTAAACTAACTGTGCTTACTAAACTGACTACACTTATTTCCCCCTCTCCACTCCTCAGTTGGGCATGGAAGCCACAACACTGAAAACGTCGGTCGCAGACTTGAAATATCAAGCCCTGGAGCTGTTTTAAAATATATTAACCTAAAATAAACCAATTAAATTAATTAAATTATACTAAACTGACTACACTTATTTCTTCCCTCTGCCCTCCTCAGTTGGGCATGGAAGCCACGATACTGAAAACGTCGGTCGCAGACTTGAAATCTCAAGCCCTGGAGCTGTTCTAAAAAACAATTAACCTAAAATAAACCAATTAAATTAATGAAAGTATACTAAACTGACTACACTTATTTCTTCCCTCTGCCCTCCTCAGTTGTGCATGGAAGCCATGATACTGAGGACAACGGTCTCAAACTTTAAATCTCAAGCCCAGGAGCTGTTCATTGGAGAAGAAAAACTAAAATAACCTAAAAATTACATAAATGACCTTAAAAACAATTAATTAATTGCAAATTAAATAATGCTAAACTAAATGCACTTACTTAATAAACTAAAAAACAAAACTCAACTCTCTGATCTTTCCAGTTGGGTAAGGAGGCGACCTTGCTCAAGAAATCAGTCTTGCACTTGTCACTAGCCCAAGAGCTGTTCTTCGAAGAAGAAGAAACACTAAAATAAACCTAAAATAAATTTAAAATTAATATAAAATAAACTTTAAATAAATATAAAATATGTTTAAAATAAACTTAAAATATACCTAAAATAAACCCAAAATAAACCCAAAATAAAGCCAAAATAAAGCCAAAATAAACTAATGAAATTAATCAAATAAATCAATACCCAAATAAACCCAAATAAACTAATGAAATCAATCAAATTATACTAACTTACTTCACTTACTAATCTGATTACGCCAAACT
Organism: Chlamydomonas sp. ICE-L; assembly: GCA_013435795.1. Taxonomy (NCBI): domain Eukaryota; kingdom Viridiplantae; phylum Chlorophyta; class Chlorophyceae; order Chlamydomonadales; family Chlamydomonadaceae; genus Chlamydomonas; species Chlamydomonas sp. ICE-L. Next base: position 935,791 of record JACBWV010000318.1, on the reverse strand, counting down.
CAACTCTCTGACCTTTTCAGTTTGGCAAGGAAGCCGACTGCTCAAGTCAGAAAAATAGAATTGTACTCAACTTTCTGCGCTCACTAAACTGACTAAACCAAACCAAACCCTCTGACCTTTCCAGTTGGGCAAGGAGGGGGCATAACTCAAGAAATCAGTCTCGCACTTGAAGAGACTAGCCCAGTGGGCTTTTTTTACATATAAAAACCCAACCGAAAGTAAAATACAATTAGTTGTATTAATTCATCAAATAACTGAAGTACCTAAGCCCAAAACAAACTTTACTCTATTAACTATACTAAACGAGTTAACCTAGACCTTTGATCTTTCCAGTTGGGCAAGGAAACCACACTGCTGAAGAAATCAGTCTCGCACTTGAAGTCACATGCACAGGAGCTGTTCTCCGAAAAACTAAAACATAAAATAACCTAAAATAAACCAGTTAAATTAAATTAATCCAATTTTCATAAACTAGCTGCAATGACTAAACTGACTATACCAAACTCAACCCTCTGTCCTTTTCAGTTGGGCAAGGAAGCCACACTGCTCAAGAAATCAGTTTCGCACTTAAAGTCGCAAGCTCAGGAGCTGTTCTCTAAGGCCACGGGTGATGCTCAGGTTGCTGCTGCTGCTCTAGTGAAGGCCAAGGCTGAGGTGGATAGGGTGAATTCTGAGCTGGAGGTTGAGAAAGAGCAGGTGTGTGTGAGGGCCAGGGTGTGTGTGTGGGTGGGTGGGTGGGGGGAGGCTGAGGTGGATAGGGTGAACTCTGAGCTGGAGGTTGAGAAAGAGCAGGTGGGGAGGGTGGGTGGGGGTGGATGGGAGGGGGGTGGAGGCTGAGGTGGATAGAGTGACCTCTGATCTGGAGGTTGAGAAAGAGCAGGTGGGGAGGGTGAGGGCCAGGGGTGTGGTGGTCTTTTTTTTTGGGGGGGGGGGGGGGGGGGGGGGGCGGAGAGGGGAATGGGGATAGAGGATAGGGAGGAGGGGGAGGGGGGGGGGATGGAAGCTGGGAATGAACCCACAAAAAAGGGGGGGGGGATGGAGAGCGGGGGAAGAGAGCGCGGGAGGGATGGAGGGGGGAAGGAATGGAGGGGGGAAGAAGTAAGAGGGGGGGAAGTTCAAGCCCCAGGAGCTGTTCTCCTGAGGCTACAGGTGACGCTCAGGTTGCTGCTGCTGCTCTGGTTAAGGCCAAGGCTGCAGGGGACAGGGTGAACTCTGACCTGGAGGTTGAGAAAGAGCAGGTGAGGAGGGGAGGGGCAGGGTGTGGTTGGGGTGTGGGAGGGTGGGGGGGGGGGGGGCAAGCTGTAGGTGGGTTAGGGTGAACTCTGAGCTGGAGGTTGAGAAATAGCAGGTGGGGAGGGGGAGGGGGGTTGTTTGTGTGTGGGGGGGGGGGGGGGGGGGGGGGGGAGGGGGGGGAGGGAGGGAGGGGGGAAAGGGATGGGGGGGAGGGAGGGAGGGGGGAAAGGGATGGGGGGGAGGGAGAGGGAGGGGGGAGAAGGGAGGGGGAGGGAAGGGGGGAGCTCTTATGCATAGAAGCTGTTCTGTTCTGTTCTGTTCTGTTCTGTTCTTGAAGGCCACAGCAGATGCTCAGATTGTTGTTGTTGCACCTGTGGGGGGCCAAGGCTGAGGTAGATAGGGTGAACTCTGAGGCTGGAGGTTGAGAATGAGCAGGTGGGGAGGGGAAGGGGGGGGAGGAAGGGGGTGGTTAGTGTGTGTGTGTGTGGGGGGGGGGGGGGGGGGGGGGGATTGCGGGGAGGCAGGGGTAGAGGAATAGGGAGGGATGGGGGAGGGGGGGGAGCATGTGGGGGGGGAGGGGGGAGGAAGGGGGGAGTCTTATGCCCAGAAGCTCTACTGGACCCTGGGTGGGGAGGGGAGTGTGTATTGAGAGTGGGGTGAGAGTGGGTTGTGTGTGTGTGGGGGGGGGGTGGGGGGGGGGGAGGGGGGGAGTGATGAGGATGAAATCACGGGGTGGGGGTGGGGGTGGAGGGGGGAAAGGCGGGGGAGGGGAGTTAGGGGGGGGGAGGGAGGGAAGTCTGATGTCCAGGAGCTGTTCTGAAGGCCACAGCAGATTCTCAGATGTTGTTGTTGCACTTGTGGGGGACAAGGCTGAGGTGGATAGGGTGAAGTCTGAGCTGGAGGTTGAGAAGGAGAAGGTTTGGAAGGAGAAGGGACGCGGATATGGGGGAGAGCGTGAGGGGGGGGAAGGATGGGAGCGGAGGGGATAGGGGGGGAGGGAGGGGGGACGGAAGTCTGGAGGGGGGGGGGGAAGGGGGGGACGGAGTGAGGGAGATAAAGGCTGGATAAAGGGGGGGGCGGAGGGGGCTGTCGGGGAGGGGATAGGAGGGATAGGGGTGGGTGTTGGTGAGATGGGGATGATGGGGGGCAAGGGGTGGGTTGTGGTGGGGGAAGGTCGATAGGGGTGATGGGGAGGCGAGCCGGCTGCGAGGGGGGGATGGGAGGGGAGGGAATATGGGGGAAGGGGGAGGAAGAGAAACAGGGGAAGTTCACAAGTAATTGTACATCTTTCTCCCCAAATTCGGTACTCCGCGGTCTTCGGGGGATTCGCCGTGCACTTTTGCTTCCTTCTGTTCTTGTTCCTACCCCTGGTCGGTTCGAGTTCCTTGCGAAGCTGCCTCCTAGGCGGTGGTTCTCCGTTGGGTGAGTTTTTCGTAGTAGGTGGGTCGATGGAGCTATGTGGCTTTGATGGGGGGCGAGGAATGGAGCGAAACCAAGAGGAGGAAAGAAGGGAAGTACCTTTGTCAACTCTAGGGCTGTCAAGATCCTGGCCCAGAGTAGGCTGAAAAACCATGTTCTAATTCGAATTCAAATTCAAATTATAAATGTCTGCCTCGTCTCTAGGGCTATCAATATCCTGGCCCAGAGTACGCTGCAAAACCATGTTATAATTCAAATTCTAATTATAAATGTCTGCCTTGTCTCTAGGGCTATCAATATCCTGGCCCGGAGTAGGCTGAAAATTCATGTAACAATTTAAATTCAAATTCAAATTTTAGATGTCTGCCTCATCTCTAGGGATGTCAATATCGTACTGGTCTCCAAGGTACTCTTCCAACCTTTTTATTTATTTATCTCACAACTTTTTAATCAGTTATCTCTTAACCTTTCAGGTCGCCAAAGCCAAGGGCGAGGCCGACTCCCTTCGCGCTGAGCTGGCAGAGAGTCAGGCTCGTGTTGCCAGCCTGGAATCTGAGCTGTCAAGCCACACTGCCAGCAACAAGAAGATGTCCGACCAGCTGGATTCGTTGAAGGAGAAGGCCAAGTCAACTGAGAATATGTTGGCGGAGGAGAAGCTGACCAATGAAAAGCTGAAGACTGAGGTTCGTGTGACTTTTGTTATATTTTATTATAAACAAGATACTTTTATTATATTTATACGATAATACACAATATTTATATATAAAGGTATATAAAGGTAGGTGGGGCTCGGATGAATGTTGAAGACTGAGGTACGTGTGACTTATGTTACATTTTATTATAAACAAGATACTTATATTAGACTTATTATATACGAGTTGCTTTTGTTATATTTATTATATAATACATAATATTTATATATAAAGGTATATGATAAAGGTATGTGGGGCTCAGATGAAGACTGAGGTACTTGTGGCTTTTATTATATTTATTATAGACAAGATACTTTTAGTATATTTATTGTATAATACACAATATTTATATATCGAGGTTGGTGGGGCTCAGATGAATCTTATCCCCCCCACATCCCACACATCCCACACACACACACACAGGCATCCTCCTTCCAGCAGGAGCTAGCGGGTGTGAAGGATGAGCTCGAGGGCACTAGCAAGGACCTGGCCAATGAGCAGGCTGCAAAGAAAGAGGTGGAGGAACTCTCTCCCCCACCCCACACACACACCCCACACCACACAAACACAAACAAAACAAAACCCTCTATATCCCCAAACCAACTCCCAATACAACCCCCAATCCCCCCCCTCGCCCCCCCCTCGCCCCCACCCAGGCATCCTCCCCCCAGGATCAGCTAGTGGGTGCTAGCAAGGACCTGATTAATGACCTGGAAAGAAAAAGGTGGAGGAACTCCCCCCCCACCCCACCCCCCACACACACACCAAACACACTTTATACCCCTAACCCAGACCAAAACCCAAACCATGACCCCCTCCCCCCCCCCCTCCCCCCCCCCCCCAGGCATCCACCCTCCAGAAGCAGCTAGCGGGTGTGAAGGATGAGCTAGAGGACACTAGCAAGGACCTGGCCAATGAGCAGGCTGCAAAGAAAGAGGTGGAGGAACTCCCCACCACACCACACACACACAGAAACAGACTTTATACCCCCGTAACCCAAAGCAAAACCCAAACCAAACCATAACCCCTCCCCCCCCACCCACCCACCCATCCACCCCTCCACCCCTCCATAACCCCCCCCCCACCCACCCCCCGCATCCTCCCTCCAGCAGCAGCTAGCGGGTGTGAAGGATAAGCTCGAGGGCACTAGCAAGGACCTGTCCAATGAGCAGACTGCAAAGAAAGAGGTGGAGGAGCTCTCCCCCCCCCACACACCACCACCACCACACTCACACAAAAGCATACTCTATACCCCCTAACCCAGGCCAAAACCCAAACCAAACCATGACCCCCCCCCCCCCCCCCAGGCATCCTCCCTCCAGCAGCAACTAGTATGAGTGAAGAATGAGCTACAGGGCACTAGCAAGGACCTGGCTCTCATCCTTCTAGCCCTAACACAAACACAAACTCACCCCCCCACACACACAAAAGCGACCCTCTATACACCCCCCCACCCCACCCCTTTTACCCAAAAGAAACACCCCCACCCCCACACATCCTCGCCCCCCACCCCCACCCCCACCCCCACCCCCACCCCAGGGCATCCTCCCTCCAGGATCAGTTAGTGGGAACTAGCAAGGACCTGGCCAATGAGCAGACTGCAAAGAAAGAGGTGGAGGAACTCCCCACCACACACACACACACACACACACACACACACACACACACACACACACACACTACATACTTAATACACCCCTAACCCAAAGCAAAACCCAAACCAAACCATGCCCCCCCCCCACACACACCTTTCCCAGGCAAGCTCCCTCCAGCAGCAGCTAGCGGGTGTGAAGGATCAGCTCGAGGGCACTAGCAAGGACCTGGCCAATGAGCAGGCTGCAAGGAAAGAGGTGGAGGAACTCCACACACACACACCCTCCCCACGCCCACCCCACCCACCCACACAAAAGCATACTTTATACCCCCTAACCCAGACCAAACCATGATCCTCCCCACCCCCAGGCAAGCTCCCTCCAGCAGCAGCTAGCGGGTGTGAAGGATCAGCTCGAGGGCACTAGCAAGGACCTGGCCAATGAGCAGGCTGCAAAGAAAGAGGTGGAGGAACTCCCCACCACACACACACACACACAGACTTTATACCCCCTAACCCAGACCAAAACCCAAACCAAACCATGACCCTCCCCCCCCCCCGCACACCTTTCCCAGGCATCCTCCCTCCAGCAGCAGCTAGCGGGTGTGAAGGATCAGCTCGAGGGCACTAGCAAGGACCTGGCCAATGAGCAGGCTGCAAAGAAAGAGGTGGAGGAACAGGTGGCGGAGGTGAAGAAGCAGCTGGGTGATGCTAGTGGTAAGCTGGAGAGTGAGAAGGCTGCAACGGCTGAACTGAAGAAGGAGGCAGAGAGCTTGCAGCAGCAGGTGTGTGTGTGTGGGGGGGGGGGGGGGGGGGGGGGGGGGGGGGGGGGGGGGGAGAAGCAGCTGGGTGGTGCTAGTGTTAAGCTGGAGAGTGAGAAGGCTGCAACGGCTGAACTGAAGAAGGAGGCAGAGAGCTTGCAGCAGCAGGTGGGGGGGGGAAAGGGGGTGGGAGGTGGGGGGGGGGGGGGGGGGGGGGGGGGGGGGGGGGGGGGGGGGGGGGGGGGCTAAACTGGAGGAGGAGGAAGAGGAGCATGCAGCAGGTGGGGGGGGGCATGGGGCGTTTGGGGGCCCGGGATGAAGGCGGGGGTGTGGGGGGGGGCATGTGCAGGGAGTGTGTGTGTGTGTGGGGGGGGGGGGGGTGGAGAAGGAGCAGGTGGCAGTGGTGAAAAGGCAGTTGGGTGGCGCTGGTGGTAAGGTGGAGTCTGAGAAGGCTGCAACAGCTGTACTGAAGAAGAAGGAGGCGAGAGCTGCAGCATCAGGTGGGGTGGGGGTGGTGGTGCTGTGTGTGTGTGTGGTGGGGGGTGGGTTGGGCCAAACGAAGAAGGAGGCAGAGAGCATGCAGCAGCAGGTGGGGGGGAGGGGCGTGGGATGGGGCAGGGGGGTGTGGGTGGGTTTGCGGCTAAACTGAAGAGGAGCAGAGGCATGCAGCAGCAGGTGGGGGGGGGGGGTCATTAGGGTTGGGTGGGTTTGGGTTGGGCTAAACTGAAGGAGGAGGGAAAGAGAGCATGCATCAGAGGTGGGGGGGGGGGGGGCGCGGGATGTGTGTGGGGGGGGGGGGGGGGGGGGGGGAGTGTGAGTGGGGGGGGGGGTTGGTTTTGGGCTCTAAAACGAAGGAGGAGGAAGAGACATGCAGAGCAGGTGGGGGGGGGGGGGGGGGGGGGGGTTTAGGGGGGGGGGTGGTTTTGAGGGGAAGGTGGAGTGGGGGGGGGGGGGGGGGGGGGGGTTGTTAGATTTAGGGTAGAAGGCGTGTCGTGGTTGTGGTGTGGGAGGGTGTGTGGGTGTGTGGGGGGGGGGGGGGGGGGGGGGGGGGGGGGGGGGGTAGTAGGTGGGGTATAGGTAGAAGGAGTAGGTGCAGAGGTTGAAGAGCAGCATGGGTGGTTGCTGGTGGTAAGCTAGAGAGTGAGAAGGCCGCAACGGCTGAACTGAAGGAGGCAGAGAGCTTGCAGCAGGTGTGTGTGTGGAGGGGGGGGGGGGGGGGGGTATGTATATGTATAACTGCACCCACCCCACCAGATTGCTGGGGAGAAGAGCACTAACAACTCGATGTACACCTCAAACCCACCCACAAAACCCACTCCCACCCTCCATACCTTCAGTCCCAAACCCAACCCACATGCGTACCCCAACCATAAATCCTCTCACCCAAGCAGGGTGCCGAGGAGAAGAGCGCCAGCAACTTGATGCACACCCAAGCCCCAAACATATCCCCAAAACTAAATCCCATCCCACGCAACACGCAACACCCAACCCAACCAGGTTGCTGAGGAGAAGAGCACCAACAACTCGATGCACACCCCAAACCCCGAACCCAAACCCACCTCCCAAACCCAATCCCCCTCCCCCCAAACTGAATCCCATCCCACGCAACACGCAACACCCAACTCAACCAGGTTGCTGAGGAGAAGAGCCCCAACAGCTCGATGCGTGAACAAATGGAGGAGATGAATAAGAGCTATAACCAGAAGCTTAGCAAAGCCACCACCGAGCTGGAGGCCTCCATAGCAGCCCGTGCAAAGGTAGGCCTCTGTTTTGGTGCTTTTTATATGTAAAGATAGACAGGTAGATAGATGGATAGATATAGTTTTTGTGCTCGTTTATTTTCATGACATTTTCTTTTTGTTTTGTGGAAAAGAGCTACAACCAGAAGCTTAGCAAAGCCACCGTCGAGCTGGAGGCCTCCATGGCAGCCCGTGCAAAGGTAGGCCACTGTTTTGGTGCTTTTTATATGTATAGATAGATAGATGGATAGATAGATGAATAGATACCGGTAGATAAATAGGTTTTTCTTCTTGTTGTTTTTTATAAGAAGCAGCGAAGAAGACCTTTCCATCCACACCCACCCACCCATCCGCCTACACAACAATTTCTTCGATGCAGGCTGAGGAGACATCCAATCAGCTGAGCACTGAATTTTTAGCGGCCAAGCAAACAATGGTGGAATTGGAGTTATCAATGAAGGACAGCAAATCCCAGACTCACCCATCCACCCACCCACTCGCACACCCATCCATCCACCAACCCACCTGTCCATCCACCCACCCACGCACGCACTCAGGCAGAGGAGACATCCAATCAGCTGAGTGCTGAAATTGCAGCGGCCAAGCAAACAATGGCGGAGTTGGAGACCTCAATGAAGAACAGCGAATCTCAGACACTGGCCTTGAAGGCTGCATACCAGAAGGATGTGCAAGCTGCCAAGGACCAGATCAAGAGGCTTGAGAGTGCGGCTAGGGTGGCGGCTGAGTCTGATTCTGAGACTGACAGGAAGGTGGGTGCAACAGGCTGAATCTGGACAATTGGTGGTGGGGTGGTGGTGGTGGGGATTCTGAGACTGACAGGAAGGTGGGTGCAACAGGCTGAATCTGGACAATTGGTGGTGGGGTGGTGGGGGTGGGGATTCTGAGACTGACAGGAAGGTGGGTGAAACAGGCTGAATCTGGACAGTTGGTGGTGGGGTGGTGGTGGTGGTGGGGATTCTGAGACTGACTGGAAGGTGGGTGCAACAGGCTGAATCTGGACAATTGGTGGTGGGGTGGTGGTGGTGGGGATTCTGAGATAACCAACGGGGTGTTTTTGTAAAAACTCGTGTGGGTGTGGATGGGTAGGTGGGTGGGAGTCGGTGGTGGTGGTAGTGGTGGGCCGGTGGTGGGGTGGTGGTGGTAGTTGGGGGGGGGGGGGGGGGGGGGGGATTCTGAGACAGACAAGAAGGTGGGTGCAACCCGGGTGCAGCAGTTTAAAAAATGGTAATGAAGGCTGCATGCTAGGTCGTGCAAGCTGCCAAGGACCAGATCAAGGCTGAGTCTGATTCTGAGACAGAGAGGAAGGTGGGTGCAACAGGCTAAATGAGGACAAATGCAATCGCGTGCTTCGGTGTAAACTCGTGTGGGTAGGTGAGTGGGTACGTGGGTGGGAAGGTGTGTGTGTGTGGATAGGTAGGCGAAAGTGTGTGGGGTAGGTGGGTGGGTGGGTGTGGGTTGGTGGGGGTGGGGGTGGGGTGGGGGTGATTCTGAGGCTGCCAAGAGTGTGTGTACTAGTGGGGTGGGGGTGGGGTGGGGTGATTCTGAGGCTGCCAAGAGTGTGTGTACTAGTGGGATGGGGGTGGGGTGGGGTGATTCTGAGGCTGCCAAGAGTGTGTGTACTAGTGGGGTGGGGGTGGGGTGGGGTGATTCTGAGGCTGCCAAGAGTGTGTGTACTAGTGGGATGGGGGTGGGGTGGGGTGATTCTGAGGCTGCCAAGAGTGTGTGTACTAGTGGGGTGGGGGTGGGGTGGGGTGATTCTGAGGCAGCCAAGAGTGTGTGTACTAGTGGGGTGGGTCTTCCAAACAGCCGGAGGAAACGCCCAGCTCAGAAAATATCGCCAACAAAAATGGTCATCCCATCTTGCCGCACCTAAACCCTAAACCCTACTCGCTGTCCAGGTTGGCGAGCTGCAATCCGAGCTTGATCGACTGAAGGCCGAGAGTACAGCTGCGGCCAGCACCAGGGATGCCAACCTTGCCCAGGTGACTTGCGTCTTTGTCTAATTATATTTAATTATTTTTACATTTTAATTATTTTAATTATTTTAATTCTATTAATTCTTTCTAACTTTCTACTTTATAAAAAATATGTTTAAAATTCTTCTCTACATTTGTTTTTCCGGTGACCCCCCTTCTGGTGCAGCTGCCAAGAAAAATCTGCTGCTGTGACACACATACGTATAACATGTGTTTACCATAGACGTGCAGTCATAATTGATTATCATTTGTTGTCCACATTCAGATAGGCAGAGAAGGCAGCACACGCAACTGCCGAGCGAAAGCTGTAGTTGTGACAACTGTGTTATTTTTAAGCCCTTCCTACAAGGTTGGGCAAGACCCTTTAGCCTATTTGGCCTACACCTGGAATTTAACATACATACATACACACACATATAAGATTTGCATAACATAGATGTACAGTCCTAAACAAACATGCAGTCCCCCCCCCCACACTCTCACCCAACCCATACCCCACCCCCACTCTCACACACACTCATACCATCAGATGGAGTCAGAGAAGGCAGCGCGTACAGCTGCCGAGAAAAACCTGCAGCAGCTCAGGGCGCAGCTGGATGTGATGATGTCGAACAATGAGGGTGCCAAGCAACAGGCTGAGCAGCAGTTGCTGGCTCTGAAGGGGCAGTTTGAATCACTGAGGACGCGCAAGGCAGAGACGGGGGCAGGTGAGAAGTTTTTGTTTTGTTGAAGGTATTTCACCCCAGGGGGTAGGTCTCCCGACACAAACCAGCTACACTGAGGATTCAGTTTGAATGGCGTTGCCACTCCTGCAAAAGAGTAGGCGCACTTCAGGAGATACCGACCTTGACCAAACGAACATTCATTCATGTAGACGGGTAGGGGCATTTCAGGGGATGTAGGGGTGCTGTTGAGTGTGTGTGTGTGTTTGTTTGTGTGCCGGAAGGGGTGTGTGGTGGGGCTGGACAGAACATGCTGTATAAAAATTGCAGGCTTTGAAGGGGCAGTTTAAATAACTGAGGATATGCAAGGCAGAGACGGGGGCAGGCGAGTAGTGAAGGGATGGGGTATGGTGGGGTGGGTGGGGTGGGGGTTCAAACCAAACCAGATACAAACTATCCTCACCCCTTGCATGGTGCAGGGGCACAGGAAGCGCCCAACCAACCCACCCCAAACCACCCGACCCAAAGCAAACTGAACCAAACTAAGCCACCCTCATCCCACCCCCCATCCTCTCATACCCCTTAATTTTGCCATACCCCTCACCCCTCATCCCTCACCCTGCGTCCCCCACCCCTCATCCCTCACCCTTCACCCCTCACCCCTTGTATGTTGCGTGTTGTAGGACGCAAGAAGCGTCCCACCAACCAGGCTGTGGCTGAGAAGCCAGCTGCCGAGGAATAAATAAGTACATGTTCCGACTTATGAGGAGGCGTGAGGTTTAGGGGGGCAGCCCGTTTGCTTTCACACGCAGACATGAACGTGTTGAACTACCTGCCAACCAGCGTCGCTGCTAAGGAATGAACATATAAACCGGGAGTTAGTGGCGACCAGGGTTTTTGTAGACACTGCGTCTTGCATCACTGACGCATATGCGTCAAAACTATTGTTGAAGTTGCGTCGCAGGCGCAGATTTTGAAACCGGTTGCGTCTCACGATGCAGATTTTGGAGTCCCCCAGAAAAAACCTGGCAGCGACGATGATAGAGTGGCTATCGCTAGGAGAAGAATCCTATTGCCTATGAGAATGTCACGGTTGCCTGTGACTAAGTAAAAAATAATTTAATTTGTTATCCTTGTCTGGTTCAGGTCTGGGTCTGGTCTGGCTTGGCTTGGCCTTGCTTGGCTTGGCCTGGCATGGCCTCACTGTTTATCCTTGTCTGGTTCAGGTCTGGGTCTGGTCTGGCTTGGCCTTGCTTGGCTTGGCCTGGCATGGCTTCACTGTTTATCCTTGTCTGGTTCTGGCTTGGCTTGGTCTGGCCTGGCCTGGCCTAACTTTTTATCTTTGTCTGGTTCAGGACGCAAAACGCACCGCTCCAAACAGGCTTGGACTGAGAAGTTGGGCCCAATCATGGTTACATAGCTCCAGCCTTTAAGGCTTCTTGCCGGCAGTAACATAACCAATGCAACTCAAAGCATTATTATCAAAATATGTGTTAGCCAATCTCTTCATACGATCATTGATAAACAAAGGCAACTTGTCACGAACTTCCACCTCTGGATTGCACACCAGGTCATGTACATCACATAAGTCACACAGTCGATATTCCCACTGAGCCAGGGTACTACGTCATCAGTTCGGCAGTTGCGTCTGTTCAGCTAGCTATAGCGAATCCCAGGAATGATAGACACGCACACACCTCAAGTGACACTGTTTAGAACAAACGAAAGACGGCTTGATCTAGTAGCGAAATGACATGATGGAAACACGAACAAGTCGCGCTGAGCACTCAAAGATTATTGTCTAGTTAGCACGAGACTACCAAAATAAGGACGACATTGAAATTGAAATTGAAATTGTTACATCCGTGTAGAACCGTTACTCACAGGACGTGAAGTTAAGGACACCATAGCGTAAGCCGGAGCTAGCTATAGTCACCGTAGGACCATCTCAGTAAAAAGAATTACCACCGATGTCTGAACAACAGGCACCGTAGCCCCATCATGCCAGTGCAGCTTAATACGGGGGTTTTTCACCCCGGTTGGGAAGCACCGGCACAATACAGCTGGTAAGACAAAACCTGAGAGGGGGGACGGTCTGTGTGCTAGTCCCCGGGTATCGACCCGGGCTGTGTTTCCATAAAGCGTCTGCACTGTAAAATACTCTGGAAACTAGTAATGGTGTGAGAGTGGACTGTGTCCGCCAGTTTGAGGGCACAGGATCTCTTAAGTCCAAGAGTGGTCATAGAAGTCAAAAAAGAGGTAGGAATAGTACCCGTTGTACCAACGGTAATAACTTCATAGTGAACAAGGTATCCAGCCGATCGAAGGCCATTGACTAATTCAACGTGTTGGGCATGTTTAGTAATAAACTTAATAGCGTGATTAGTATCAGAGCAGTATCCAAGCTCAAGAACCCAGAGTTCTTTATCAGACATACAGGTAGGAGAGTCTATGTCAGGTAGGACGGCAAGATCAGGTCTCATCCTCTTCCAATCCGCTACAGTAATAGTGGGGGGGCGTAGCCAGTCGGGGAGACGTTTGCCCAGGACCCCCCTGGGAAGGTCCTCTTCCTTGCCAGCGTCCACGATCATTCTGCGAGATCCTAGGGCTCCTGTGCAGATGGCCTTGTGGATGAGTCGCACTGCGGCGTCATGTCTCTTGATGTAGAGCCCCTTGAAAGTCCGGTGTGTGCAACCCGCCAGGATGTGGCCCGCTCCGTCCTCACAGGTGTGGCAGATGGGGCATAGGGAGTTCGTGGGTGGGTGAGTGCTGGTAATATAAGGGAGTTTCCAGCGGAATGCAAGTTTACGGTTCCACAGTCTACCCCAGCGGGCTTTAAGGATGTGGAATTTAGTTTTATGCTGGATAAGGGTTGAGGTCCAAAATTTGTTACTTGCTTGAGGAAGTTGGTGGGGGGTGTTTTCAGCCCAGGTGGTTGCATAAATCCCTTTAAGAGGGTGTTGACCAAGGTGGCAGCTAGTGGGTAGGTTAGAGGTGATACCTTGTGTAAGGTTAGGTGCTAAAATTCTTGGGGGGATATCTCCCATGGGTGTACGAGGAGGTTGAACTGTAGGCCAGTAAACATTGTGGCGGGGGATTTCCCCAGTGTTATCAGTAAAATTAGTTGAGGTAGGGTGCTCAGCTGCCTTGCGTGCCAGAGTGTCTGCTCTGTCATTTCCAAGGATACCTGTGTGGGAACGGACTTTACAAAGGGTGGTGTGTGAGCCATGCAGGATGCGTTGAATGAGGTGTTTTTGAATTGATTGCAGTAATTCAGTATGAATGGAACGGGTTGTTGTGGTGGGGTCATGAATCATTTTTTTTATAAGTTGAAGAGAGCAGAGGCTGTCTGTATGAAGGGTAAGAGATTTGTCATAGTCAATGTTGAGAAGAGCTTGGTGGATGGCTACCAGTTCTGCCCGGTTGTTAGTTTTGGTGGCCCCTATTCCCCCAGGGTTGATGGTGTAGCTTTGTCCTGCAGTCGGTACATATACTGCAGCACCTATTTTGCTAGGATGCCCTGGTTTACCTTTGATTAGGCTACCATCTGTGTAGACCTGGAGGCCAGAGGAGGGGGTAGCAAGGTAAAAACAGGGGTGGGTAATGGTAAGAGGAGAGGGGGGAGGGTGTTGGTGGAGTAGAGGTTGCCAGGGATTTTTGGCAAGAGATTTAAGTTTCCGAGGGTAGGTGATGACAATGTCAGTGAAAGTAAGTGTGGAAGGTGGTGTGATAGTAGAGGGCTCCCAGGATGAGGAGAGGCTTTGCATGTAGTATGTCCATTGGTCAATAAAGTCTGGGAGTTTAGGAAAGTAAGTCTCTTGGCTGTGAGGGTTGCATATAAGGATGAGGTGTAATTTTTGAGTGGAGGGTGGGGTGTGAGATTTGCTGCCAAGCCATATTTCAGAGGTAGTATAAAATTCAGACTGTGGTCTAGAGTCTATGTAGTGGATCCAGGAGTGGTGGAGGAGAGTTTTGTAAGGGGCAGCAAGGTCATCAGGGAGGAGCATCAGGGTGCAAGTAGGGCTGAGAGTATTTTCAGCATGGTCAGCACTGGCTAGAGCCCACCTTAGAGCTTGGTGTGCTTGTGTGGTGGAATTGGGAATGTCCACCAGTGAGCCCCCAGTCCAGATGGTAAGAAAGGGGTCTTGGTTGGAGCCCAAGAGCTGGTCAGCAGGGCTGGTAGAAGAGAAGCTGGTGAGGCTTTGGTCGTAGCTAAGAGGATTGGAGGTACGATGGTGAGTAATGCCCAGAGCAGCTGCTGCTTGGTAGAGGAAGGGAGACAGAATGTTAGTGGCAGCAGGAGCAGCTCTGTATCTGGTGAAGAGGGCAGCTAGGTCAGTGTGGTATGTTCCTCCTTGGGTCAGTTGGTTCCATTTGGTTGGGTGGTGATTTTTAAAGTGGTCATAGTTTTGTTTAAGAGAGGTGAGCCTGTCGTTGGGAATGTGCCCAAGACAGTGACCTGTGGGGTTATAAACATATGAAACGTTGGTATGTAAGGGCGACATGAAGCATCGAAGTGGCATGTCTTGCCGTGGCAGGTAGCGTGGCGCCAAAATGTTCACCCCAACGATCCCGGGGGATCGTGTACATGAAAATCGCTGCCAGGTAGATCCCAGAACTGTAATCCTGGAAAAAAAGATTACAAGGGGCTCATGCCCTAGCAGTGAAACAACACCGCCCTAAAGTCGGACTCAAGAAACCACCCGCCGTCTTCCGGCAGCGGGGCTTGAACTCCGGTCGCCGAAGCCTTAACGACCGGGTCTGGACCATACCGCCCTCCAGACTGGGCTATCTAATCCTGGAAGAAAAGAAAGATTACAAGGGGCTCATGTCCTAGCAGTGAAACAACACCGCCCTAAAGTCGGACTCAAGAAACCACCCGCCGTCTTCCGGCAGCGGGGCTCCTGGAAGGCCCAAAATCGGTAGGTGGAAATACTGCGTAAGTAAGAGAGACGGAAAACTGCCCTGGTATAGCCCGAGTATCGCAATCCAGTTTCGATGGATGGCTCACTGGTGATGCTCTTCGAAACAAGAAGGTGCGGGGTTCGGATCCCTACAAGTGCGCTTTAGCGTTTGGGGTCCCTGTGAACTGCCATGGTAGCTTTGTTCAGGTCAAGTAGCTCGTTTCCTACCGCCGTAAGACGGGGCTCCCTTAAGACCACGCCCTACCAGGCTTTATCATTACCAGAGTATCGTACACCGCACACGGCCTACATTGCACCCTGTTGGTTCTTGCTGCCAATTGGCACTATTGTTTGTCCTAGGTTGCCGGGTATTACCGTTAATACAAAAAAATGATTAGGGAAAAGTGGAATAAAAGGGACATATCTTTCTCAAATTGCATGGGGATTTTTACTGCGTCAACTTAAAGAGAAGTATAACACATTTATTTCGTCCAATAAGCTAGTTTGGGGAGCAGATAGACTCCCCACAATTACATGACACCCACCTACAAGCTTAAGCGCGCTCCTTAGACCCAAATCCCTGGTGTTACACCCACCGACTCCCTACGCCCTACGACAGATATATAGTATTGCTTGCAGCCCTGCATTGCAGGGAAGGACAGTTCCCAGTTGCCTCTGAGCTTTTTGTGGAAGAACCGCACTACGGATTCTTTCACTGAAGTCACGATTTCCCCCAAAATCAGAACCGAAGCTTTAAATTTTGTGTTTTTCTGCGGTGCACCCTATTTGTAGGTGAAATACTCTTGGCACCAAACATGAAGACTCGATTATAGTTTTTTTTCAGGTTTTACGGTACTGGCTGTACTGTAAAATCAGCCTCTCAGCTGCATAGAAGATGAAGGAAGGCAGCGACTCGACCACACATCGCTCAGTAGGTTAATTTAGCTAAAGGCCAGCTTCCCCTCAGGCCCGTGTTCCAGTGGCAGCAGATCTGGTTACAGATCCGCGATTTTTCTGCAGTCAGACCGCAACTTGCCCTTTGGACTGGTTGGTTCCATTTCAGCTAAATCGACAAATAACTGCAGTACTTGTCAGGGGCTCCAGCAACCTAGACGAGTGTGGAGGGAATGAAGGAGTAACTCCGTTTAATCTGTTTACAGCAAAAGCAAGAAAGCATGAAACCAAACTCGTATTGTCTGGGGCCAAAATGGTATGGGGGGAAAGGTATCAGCTCCTTTTTTGTTAGCATGATGGTAAGCTAGTGTTTGGACACAAGCACCTCTCTGGCTCAATTGCCACTTGAACAGACAGCCTTTTGTATGAGGCTCTACAATAAACAAGTACACGAAAGCAAGTATTAAAGTACTTGGCAGTCAATACCTCAAACTTGTAACACTACTTGCACCACAAAAACTCTACAAGGCCCCGTATAGCTGGGCACCATCTCTGCTGCAGCAACAACTAGGGAAGCAGTGCCATTTAGATGGGCTCGCACTAAGCAGCATGACGCTAGGCAGCTCCAGCTCCGGGGGCAGAACCAGGCCTCCTGCCAGCTCCACAGCCCTGAGCACCAGCAGCCTTAGCCTCAGCAACGGCCAGGTTCTTCTTGGCAATCTCAATACGCTCGCAAATGCCCTTCGCCTTCTGGTTGAGAGCTTCCACACGCCTGGCAGGCTTCTGAACACGCTTCTGGATGCCAGCCAGACGCAATGTCATCTGTTCCATGCGGTTGCGGATGTTTAGAACCTGACACAGGCCATCACCCTGCCTCATACCAACACAAGGCTCCATGGCGCCACCCTGTCGCACAGCACCAGCACTAGGAGCCTTGGCCTTAGCAACAGCCACCTTCTGCTGTACAACCTGAACTCGCTCGCCGATGCGGTCTGCCTCCTGGTTGAGAGCCCCCACACGCTCGGCAGGCTTCTGCATGTCGGCCAGAGTCAATGTCATCTGTTCCATGCTGTTGCGGAGCTTCAGAATCTGACACAGGCCATCACCCTGCATCATACCAACACCTTGCTCCATAGCACCAGCATCAGCAGCTTCAGCCTCGGCAAGGGCCAGGTTCATCTTGACAACCTCCATGCGCTCGCTGATGCCCTCTGCCTTCCGGTTGAGAGTCTCCACACGCTTGGCAGGCAAATCAGGCTTCTGGGCAAGCTTCTGGACGTCAGCCAGATTCAGCATCATCTGTTCCAGGCGGTTGCGGAGCTTCTGAGCATGCTCCTCAGCGGCAGCTTGCCTCATGGCAGCAGCTATCTGGCCCATGGCAGCAGGGCCCATGCATGTAACCTCCCCCATAGCACCAGAAGCCTCAGCCACAGCAACGGCCAGGTTTTTCTTGACAACCTCCATGCGCTCGCTGATGCCCTCTGCCTTCTGGTTGAGAGTCTCCACGCGCTTGGCAGGCAAATCAGGCTTCTGAGCAAGCTTCTGGACGTCAGCCAGATTCAGCATCATCTGTTCCATGCGGTTGCGGAGCTTCTGAGCATGCTCCTCAGCGGCAGCTTGCCTCGTGGCGGCAGCTATCTGGCCCATGGCAGCAGGGCCCATGCATGTAACCTCCCGCATAGCACCAGAAGCCTCAGCCAGGTTTTTCTTGACAACTTCCATGCGCTCGCTGATGCCCTCTGCCTTCTGGTTGAGAGTCTCCACGCATTTGGCAGGCAGTTCAGGCTTCTGAGCACGCTTCTGGAAGTCAGCCAGATGCAATGTCATCTGTTCCATGCGGATGCGGAGCTTCTGTACCTGAGCAGGAGCCAGCTTGGCAATCTTGGCCTCTCGAATCGCCTGTGCCATGGCTCTTTTGGCCTGCCTCCTGTCAGCAGCTTCAGCTGCCTTCTCTCCAGCTTCCTTCATCGCCTTGGCCAAGGCAGCCTTATGGTGGGCTGCCACAGGGCGCCTGGCGGGGAGCATCACGTAGGAGTCCACCATGTCAGCGTCAGCTGGCTCGACAGTGTGGTCAGGCTTTATGGGGGTGTCAGCTTCAGGGCCAGAGGAGTCAGACATGACATCTGTGAGGCTGTCGTCCAGCCTGGCGTAGTCCTTGCTCACCATGACAGTATCTGAGCCAGACGAGGCATCCATGTTCCTTCCCTTGCCGTGGGCTGGCTTGACTGCCTTCCTACCCGCCACAGGCAAGGGCTGCACTAGCTTTGCAACCCGATCATAAATCACCTCGATCCGCTCACTGATGCGCTCTGCCTTCACGGTGAGCGCCTCCACCCGCTTGACAGGCAGGTTGGGCTTCTGAGCGCGCTGCTGGACGTCGGCCACACGCACCATCATCTCTTCCATGCGAGCACGGAGCTTCTGAGCACGCTCCGACCTCATAGCCCTCCTCTCATCAGGATCCATCGCCCCCTTGCCTGCACCTCCTAGGCCTAGACCTAGCATGTTGTTGCCAGCCCTGCCAGCCTCACCATGGCCCATAGGCCCCTTGCCAGGTCCCATGTCACCAGCGCCCATGGAACACATTCCACATCCACCATGGCCTCCTACACCAACACCCGTGCCATTAGCAGCAGGGCCTGCTTCATTAGCACCAGCAGCCTTAGCCTCAACAACAGCCAAGTTCTTCTTGACATTTTCAATGCGCTCGCTGATGCCCTCTGCCACTAGGTTAAGAGCCTCCACACGCTCAGCAGGCAGGTCAGGCTTCTGAGCACGCTTCTGGACGTCAGCCAGACGCAGTGTCATCTGTTCCATGCGATTGCGGATCCTCTGAACCTGGCCCTGGCCATCACCCTGCCTCACACCGACATCCTCCTCCATGGCAGCATCATCACCAGCAGCCTTTGCCTCGGCAACAGCCAGGTTCTTCTTGGCAACTTCCATGCGCCTGCTGATGCCCTCCGCCATTAGATTGAGAGCCTCCACGCGCTTGGCAGGCAGATCAGGTTTCTGCGCTCGCTTCTGAACATCAGCCAGACGATGCATCATCTGTTCCATGCGGTTGCGGATCTTCTGAACCTGACCCTGGCCATCACCCTGCCTCATACCAATGCCCTGCTCCATGGCAGCACCAGCACCAGCAGCCTTAGCCTCAGCAATAGCCAGGTTCTTCTTGACAATTTCAATACGCTCGCTAATGCCCTCCGCCATCAGGTTGAGAGCCTCCACACGCTCAGCAGGCAAGTCAGGCTTCTGAGCACGCTTCTGGACGTCAGCCAGACGCAATGTCATCTGTTCCATGCGATTGCGGATCTTTTGAACCTGGCCCAGGCCATCACCCTGCATCAAACCACCACCCTCCTCCATCACAGCACCGGCAGCCTTAGCCTCAGCAACACCCAGGTTCTTCTTGGCGACTTCCATGCGCTCGCTGATGCCCTCTGCCTCAAGGTTGAGAGCCTCCATGCGCACAGAAGGCAAGTCAGGCTTCTGAGCACGCTGCTGGATGTCAGCCAGACGCAATGTCATATGTTCTATGCGGTTGCGGATCTTCTGAACCTGATCATGGCCATCAGCGCACATGCCACGACCACATCGGCCTCCAGCACCAGGGCACTTACCGCCAGCACCGGGACACATGCCTCCACCACTCATGGCGCGCATACCACGGCCACCACAGCCTCCAGCGCCTGGGCCCATGCCACTACAACCACCTGCACTGGGGCCACTAGTGGCAGCATCCTGACCCACAGCAGCAGCAGACTTGGCCTCAGCAACAGCCAGATTCTTCTTAACAATCTCCATGCGCTTGCTGATACCCTCCGCCTTCAGGTTGAGAGCCTCCACGCGCTTGGCAGGCAGGTCAGGCTTTTGAGCACGCTTCTGGACTCCAGCCAGATTCAGCATCATCTTTCCAATGCGGTTTCGCAGCTTCTCAGCCTGCTCCTCAGGTGCAGCTTGCCTCATAGCAGGAGCACCCTGGCCAATGGCAGCAGGGCCAACGTCTGCAACCTCCCGCATTCCACTAGCAGCCTTAGCCTCGGCAACAGCTAGGTTCTTCTTGACAATCTCCATGCGCCCGCTGATGCCCTCTGCCTTCAGCTTTAGAGCCTCCACGCGCTTGGCAGGAAGATCAGGCTTCTCAGCACGCTTCTGGACGTCAGCCAGATTGAGGATCATCTGTTCCATGCGGTTGCGGAGCATCTCAGCATGCTCCTCGGCAGCAGCTCCATTCGCATGAAGAGCTGCAGCATTTTCTATGGCCGGGGTCTCCACAGCCCCAGCATCAGCAACCTCGAGGTCCTCTTCATTCTTCATGTCCTCCTCGATCTTGGCAAGAGCCAGGGTGTCAGGTCCCACACCCTGGGTGAGCTGGTCCATGGGGACAGCAGTGGTGGAGCCAGCTGGCATCATTTCCAGCTCGGCGGGCTGGTACTGGGGAGCAGTGTCATGCTCCACGATGCAGAAGTCATCGATATCCTTAGCTGTCACGTTAGTACTCATGGTGAGTCTGAGAGGGGGGTCACCTGCACAAGGGATAAGTTAGGATAGTCAGTTAGTTGGCTGTAGGCGGGCAGGAATAGATATGGGCATAAGGCAGACAAAAGGAAGGAAAGCTCTGGGAGATACTCATCCCCTAGGGAGAAAGGAAGATAGATTTGTTTGCTGGGAGGTTTCAAGTTGCCTAGATGAGATGAAAAACAGGAGGGAAGGAAACTCCAGAGGATGAGGCAGCTGCCTTAGTTGGGAGGTTTCAGATTGGCCACAAGACGAAGCAAACCCTACCAACAATTACGGCTACTGACACATTTTCTATAGAATCCATCGTTTGCGCAGATATTACTAGCAGGTGCCTGACTAAGCAGTGATGGCAGTCGAATCGATATCCAGGTCAAGGATAGTACGGACTATATCAATTCGTTCAAGGATTGTCTGGCATAGAGCATTCGCTCAGGAGGTCGACAAAACAAATCAGTTCTGACTGAGGACGCAGAACGTTTGCAGTGGATTTGGTTATCTAGCTCAAGGGAATAGTATGCCGTATGCTTCCGCTCGTCGTAGCTTCGCAATATCGGCAGCGAGCACCGTTTCCGACGATTTTTAATCCCAGATCCAGAGGGAGTAGCTGGAGAGAAGATGGGACACCATATTGTCAGATTTACAAGGAGCATTGCAAACAAAGAGCCAGAGCATCAGGTTACAAATGGCGGGCAGAAAGCTGTCGAGAGTTTCACGTGAAGAAACCATAGCAAAGGGGAAACAATCTCGCAGACCGGACGCAAACACCACAAGATATGCGACGCGTGGATGAACAGCACAGCTGTTTGGCTGATTATTGGGCATAAATTATTCGCATATAGAAAGGCAGGCGCGCGTCCGACAGGTCCGTCTGAAAAAGGGGGCAACACGATAGGACGTCATATGCCGATGTTATGCAGATAATAACCTGTTGGTGGAGTAGCAGTTCGAGTATTCGAGTGTACGGCGGAGACAGATAGAGAGCTTCCTGAGATAGAGAGCTTTGAGATTTTGGTGAGGAATTTCCTGAGCTTCTTCAGGCTTCTTATATTAATATCTGTTGGGTTTCAGATCCCCAGCTACTTGGCACCTACTCTGTACCATGTATGTACAGGATGAGTCGGTTGCATCAGTTGGTTGCAGTCGGCTAGCTTCCTTCCGCGGCCCCCCAGCTTCCTTCTCCGCCCCCCAAAATCGCAGCGGCCTGCGGAAGCGGGCAGCGGCGGGCTGCGGCTGCTGGGGCCAACTTGGCGCCACCAACGAAATTGCGTTCTCCCCTCAACCTAGCTGCTCGACCTAAGCACTCGCGAGTGCATGCCATTGGCCCTTTTCCGACTAATCCCTCGTTGCCCCTGCCGATTTGCAAGCCGCAGCCTCATAGGAGCCTTCTCTATTCCACCACATCAGCAACTGCCGAATTTGCTCCCCTCGTGTTCCCTTATCGTCCGCTACTGCACTAAGATGGACAGCACAGCCGAGTAAGTAACCCTGACCTCAGGCCATGCCAATTGCCCCCGCCAGCCTGCCTTTCCTGCTTTCTATGTTGTCTCGCCTCCCTTGACTGCCACCAAGGCCCTATGCGATCGACGAATGGGTGCCATCTGCTAGCTGCATGCGTACACTCGATTCCTTGCCTAATTGTCAGTGCCCGGTCTTCCGTGTCAGTTGTGTCGGCGGTTTCGGGGACAGGGGGGTCCACATGGGGTTGAAGCCCTGAGTGGTGATGGGGCTGGGGGGGGGGGGGGGGGGGGGGCTACTAAGTACTACTGCCATGGAATGTCCCACATAAGAAAACATGTGTTGTACAAGAACAATGGCAATGGCATGGTGAATGACTGCATGCAAGGATAGGGGCAGGTCTGGATGCATGGGGACGTAGCTTTTCTTTTCAGCTACGAGCAGCAGCTTCCATGCAGCTCCCCTGACTGGCTATTCATCCAAACCAGACGCTAACTAGAGTACCTTGAAGCTGGCACACTCAGCTGTTCAGAATCGCTGAAATCTTTGGGCTTAGTCCCGAGGCTTACTCACGGAGTTGTATGATGCATACACAGGAATAGGTGTTCTGAAATGATGCACGGAGATTATTTGTGTGATCTTATGAAAAAAAACATGCAGATCAGGTTAGGGTTTTATGAAATCATGCACACAGATTCTTTTTGGTGGTTTGAAATCATGCATGCAGATTACTTTTGGGATTCATACATTTGGTATCCTGAATATTAGGAAAGGAATGTTTGAATATCATGAACAAGCATAGCTTTTCTTGTCAGCTACGAGCCGCAGCTTCTAGGCAGCTCCCCTGCCTGCCTGTCGAGCCAAACGTAACGCAGTCAACTGCACCTGTACATCATTAGTATCCAACACTTGTCAAAATCTCGGCGCACAGCCCAGTGGATGAGTCAGGAAGCTGCCTAGAAGGTGCTGCTCGTAGCTGAAAAGAAAAGCTATGTGAACAAGAGTTAGTGCAACAATGATTGTATATGATTGTATAGCACATAATGCATCATCCACTGTTTCTATTTTCGTGCGACGCGTTGCAAATTGAGCGACTCAGTGCGACCCCAGTGCGACACCCTGCCCCCGAACCCCCAGTAGCATGAAGCGCATAGTGGGTTTGGGGGAGCATTTATGACTAGTTTAACCGACCCATGCGTCACCAGGCAGTGACAGAATAGCGATGCGTCGCACAAAAAACAGTGGCATAATCCATAGTGCATGCGATCGGATGCATACTATTGGCCTTGTATTATTCGGAAGTATCTAATGCATAATACATAGGACACGCCACTGGATGCATACTATTGGCATGGCATTATTCGGAAGTACATATTATGCATAATCCACAGTGCATTCGATCGGATGCACGGCATTGCATTATTTGGAAGTTCATAACGCAAAATACATAGGACATGCCACTGGATGCGTACTATTGGCCTTGCAATATTCGGAAGTACATAAGGCATAATACATAGGGCATTCGATCGGATGCATACTATTGGCCTTGCATTCATCGGAAGTACATCATGCATAATACATAGGACATGCCACTGGATGCATACTATTGGCATGGCATTATTCGGAAGTACATAATGCATAATGCATAATCCATAGTGCATTCGATCGGATGCATACTAATGGCATTTCATTATTTGGAAGTACATAAGGCATAATACATTGGGCATTTGATCGCATGCATACTATTGGCCTTGCATTCATCGGAAGTACATCATGCATAATACATAGGACATGCCACTGGATGCATACTATTGGCATGGCATTATTCGGAAGTACATAATGCATAATCCATAGTGCATTCGATCGGATGCATACTAATGGCACTTCATTATTTGGAAGTACATAAGGCATAATACATAGGGCATTTGATCGCATGCTTACTATTGGCCTTGCATTCATCGGAAGTACATCATGCATAATACATAGGACATGCCACTGGATGCATACTATTGGCATGGCATTATTCGGAAGTACATAATGCATAATGCATAATCCATAGTGCATTCGATCGGATGCATACTAATGGCATTTCATTATTTGGAAGTACATAAGGCATAAAACATAGGGCATTTGATCGCATGCATACTATTGGCCTTGCATTCATCGGAAGTACATCATGCATAATACATAGGGCATGCCATCGGATGCATACTATTGGTTCATGATTTGGAAGTACATAATGCATAATAGTGTAATACATACGGCCTGTCATCAGATGCATACTGTAGGCAGTGCATTATTCGGAAGTACATAACGTATACCACATGCATTATGTCTTATGTATAATACATGCATTATGTCTTATGTATAATACATGCATTATGTCTTATGTATAATACATGCATTATGTTTTATGTATAATACATGCATTATGTTTTATGTATAATACATGCATTATGTCTTATGTATAATACATGCATTATGTTTTATGTATAATACATGCATTATGTCTTATGTATAATACATGCATTATGTCTTATGTATAATACATGCATTATGTCTTATGTATAATACATGCATGATGTCTTATGTATAACACATGCATTATGTCTTATGTATAATACATGCATTATGTCTTATGTATAATACATGCATGATGTTTTATGTATAATACATGCATTATGTCTTATGTATAATACATGCATTATGTTTTATGTATAATACATGCATTATGTTTTATGTATAATACATGCATAATGTCTTATGTATAATACATGCATGATGTTTTATGTATAATACATGCATTATGTTTTATGTATAATACATGCATTATGTCTTATGTATAATACATGCATGATGTTTTATGTATAATACATGCATTATGTCTTATGTATAATACATGCATTATGTTTTATGTATAATACATGCATTATGTCTTATGTATAATACATGCATTATGTCTTATGTATAATACATGCATTATGTCTTATGTATAATACATGCATTATGTCTTATGTAGTATTACAGCAATTAGTCTTATGGATAATAAAATGCATTATGTTCTTATGATAATAACATGCCATTATGTCTTATGTATAAGACATGCATTATGTCTATGTAGAATACATGCATTATGTCTTATGTATAATTACATGTAGATTTGTTAAGATACTACATGCATTATGTCTTATGTATAATACATGCATGAGGTTTTATGTATAATACATGCATGATGTTTTATGTATAATACATGCATTATGTCTTCTTTATGTTATATTATAATACATGTATTATGTTTTATGTATAATACATGTATTATGTTTTATGTATAATACATGCATTATGTCTTATGTATAATACATGCATTATGTCTTATGTATAATACATGCATTATGTTTTATGTATAATACATGCATTATGTCTTATGTATAATACATGCATTATGTCTTATGTATAATACATGCATTATGTCTTATGTATAATACATGCATTATGTCTTATGTATAATACATGTATTATGTTTTATGTATAATACATGCATTATGTTTTATGTATAATACATGCATTATGTTTTATGTATAATACATGCATTATGTTTTATGTATAATACATGCATTATGTCTTATGTATAATACATGCATTATGTCTTATGTATAATACATGCATGATGTATGTAATTACCACTGCATATGTATGTATAATACATGCATTATGTCTTATGTATAATGCATTATGCTATGTATAATACATGTTTAAGGTATAATACATGCATTATGTCTTATGTATAATACATGCATGATGTTTTATGTATAATACATGCATTATGTTTTATGTATAATACATGCATTATGTCTTATGTATAATACATGCATTATGTCTTATGTATAATACATGTATTATGTTTGTTGTTTTATGCATGAGTTCTGTTTTATGTATTTGGGTGTGTATAATGTATAATACGTATAATGTATAATACATGTATTATGTTTGTTGTTTTATGCATGAGTTTTGTTTTATGTATAATACATGCATTATGTCTTATGTATAATGCATGCATTATTTTTGATGTATAATTCATGCATTTTGTTTTATTTATTATGTATGCATTATGTTGCGAAATGTACTCAATATGGGTACACACTTCATGACTAGGTGACGCACAATGCAATTGGTGCATGCTTGATGGTGCATATTAATAATCATATCTTATCGGTGCATCATTCCTATGCATAGAATACAGAATGCATTGATCAAAGGAAGCTCAGTCTTCTACTGTATGTATGTATTTATACGCACTCATGTATGTATGTATGTATGTATGTATGTATGTATGTATGTATGTATGCATGTATGTATGTATGCATGTATGTATGTATGTATGTACTTGTGGATGTATGTATGTTACAGTCCAGGGGTAGGCCAAGTAGGCTAACTTGCCCAACCGTGGCAGGAAGGGCTGGAAAGAAAAATCATTCATGAATTGAACCCATAACAATCTTCAACTGTTGACTGCTACCATCTTATATTGGTAGGGGGAGGGGGGGGGGGGGGGGGGGGGGGCGTAATGTGAGTGTGGGTCATGACGATGGTTGGTGCCAGTGCCATGATTCGGGAAGTCGAAGTCATATGATAAGGGAACGGCAACATGATATCATATGATGCCGGCAGTCTGAGTAGGCTAAACTTACCATATATATACTATATCATATGATGCAATTTGTATGATATCATACTTGTCTTTGGTCAACATAATATGATATGCCGGTCTGTATATATTTGCCTTATTACGGTGATTATGATGATGACAATGATGACGACGACGATGATATTGACTTGTATTCATGTATGTTTGCGGTTAAAGCCATTGCCAGGTTTCCAAATTTCAGACCTGCCGCCTTGAAAGAAGTAGAGAATTTCCCTCCGTGTTGTCGCGCGGTAGTCCAAGCTCAGGCATAGTAGCGGTCTGCAGAAACCCAAACCCATCAACCATTTCCCAGTGCAAACGAATCTCACGCGCCGTGGCAAGGCATTTTAATTTTTAATTTTCAAATTGTATGTATGCAGGAAACCGGTGCCAGAGGGGTACAGCGAGCTCAAAGAAGGGCAGGCAAGGATTCTTCAAAAAGATGGCAATACTGTCTTTTACAATGAAGCTCAGGTTAGTTAGTGGGTTGGTGGGGGAGTGGGTTAGTAGCCTAGTAGGTTATTTTGATGGTTGCTATGCCAACATGCGGAAATTATAATAAAATATGGCAATGCCATCTTCTACAAAAAAGCTCAGGTTGGTTAGTGGGTTAGTGGGTAACTGGCTTAGTAGCCTAATGGGTTCTTTTGATGGTTTGTCTGCCTCCAGTAGGCAAGAATTATTAAAACATGTGGTCATGCCGTCTTCTACAACGAAGCTTGGGTTGGTTAGTGTGTTGGTGGGCGAGTGGCTTAGTAGCCTACTAGGTTATTTTGATGGGTTTTATGCCAACAACCAGCAACAATGATTCAAAACAATGGTAGTGATGTCTTCTACAATAAAGCTCAGGTTGATTAGTGGGTTGGTGGGTAAGTGGCTTAGTAGCCTAGTAGGTTATTTTGATGGTTGCTATGCCATCATGCGGAAATTATAATAAAATATGGCAATACCGTCTTCTACAATAAAGCTCAGGTTGGTTCGTGGGTTGGTGGGGGAGTGGGTTAGTAGCCTAGTGGGATGATTTGATGGTTTTTCTGCCAACAGGCGACAATTCTTCAAACATGTGGTACTGATGTCTTCTACAATGAAGCTCAGGTTGGGTAGTGAGATCTCTCCATCGCAGTGCTACTCCACGTCCCACCCCACACTACTCCGCCCCACCCCTCCCCATCCGACCCCACCCAATCCCACCCCACCCCACCCCCCTCCCACCAACCCACCCTTCTCCCTCCACCCTCCTCAGGTCACCAACAGGGATCTTTCCATCGCAGTCCTGCCCCACCCACTTCTGCCCCACCCCACCCGCCCCCACCAAATCCCACCCCACCCCACTCCCACCAACCCACCCTTCTCCCTCCACCCTCCTCAGGTCACCAACAGGGATCTCTCCATCGGAGTGCTGCGCCACTTCCTGCCCATTCTCGCCAAGGTAAAGGCAGATGGCCTGATCAAGAAGCGCAGCTACCTATCCCTCTCTACATACATAGATACATACGTACCCCCAACACCCAACCACCCTCCCACCAACCCCTTTGTCTCCATCCACCCTCCTCAGGTCACCAACAGGGATCTCTCCATCGAAGTGCTGCGCCACTTCCTGCCCATTCTCGCCAAGGTAAAGGCAGATGGCCTGATCAAGAAGCGCAGCTACCTATCCCTCTCTACATACATACATACATGCATACATACCCCCAACACCCAACCACCCTCCCACCAACCCTCCCGTCTCCATCCACCCGCCTCAGGTCACCAACAGGGATCTGTCCATCGAAGTGCTGCGCCACTTCCTGCCCATTCTCGCCAAGGAAAAGGCAGATGGCCTGATCAAGAAGCGCAGCTACCTATCCCTCTCTACATACATACATACATACCCCCAACACCCAACCACCCTCCCACCAACCCTCCCGTCTCCCTCCACCCTCCTCAGGTCACCAACAGGGATCTCTCCATCGCAGTGCTGCGCCACTTCCTGCCCATTCTCGCCAAGGAAAAGGCAGATGGCCTGATCAAGAAGCGCAGCTACCCTAAGCAGCAACTTCAAGAGAAGAGGGCGGCAGATGCAGCAGGTGTGACGAAAATATTATTTAATTCAATTGTAGAATTACATATAATGATCACTGTAGCACGAGCTCAGGGCTCCTGTTGGCAAAGAGGGTAGAAGACGCCAGTGATTATTTTTTCAAATCTGAAAGTGGGTTTCTACTAGCTTCATGGTTTCAGGGCTCCTCGAGGGGCAGCGTTTTATAGGTTTGTATCAGTGATTTGTTTTTCAAATCTAAAAGTGGGTTTCTTCTGTCTTTATGGTTCTGAGGGCTCCTCCAGGGGCAGCGTTTTGTAGGTTTGTATCAGTGATTTTTTTTCAAATCGAAAAGTGGGTTTCTTCTGGCTTTATGGTTCTGAGGGCTCCTCCAGGGGCAGCGTTTTAGTGCTTTCTATAGCTTTCTATAGCTCTTAGGGGCCATTTATCTCGTAGGGCAAAAAAAAAAAAACTTTTTTTATAGCGATAATTTCGCTTAAACGGGGTCAAAACTAGCGACCGCTGTATATAGCGGAAATAAAAATCCCTGGAAGACGCCGCAGGTGTGATGAGATGATGATTGAATTCAATTGTAGAGTTAAATGATCACTGTAGCACTAACTCAGGGCCCCCGTCGGCAAAGAGGGTGGCAAACGCAGCAGTTGTGATGAGATGATGATTGAATTCAATTGTAGAGTTAAATGATCACTGTAGCACTAACTCAGGGCCCCCGTCGGCAAAGAAGGCGGCAGATGCAGCAAATGTGATGAGATGATGATTTAATCTAATTGTAGAATTGAACGATCACTGTAGCACCAACTCCAAGAGAAGAGGGCGGCAGATGCAGCAGGTGTCGTATCTAGCTTGGCTATGGGGAGGGGGGCAGGGTGGGGTGTGGTGAGATGGTTATTTAATTAAATGGTAGAATTACATATAATGATCACTGTAGCACAAACTCAGGGCCCCCGTCGGCAAGGAGCGCGGCAGACGCAGCTGCAGATGTGATGAGATGGTGATTTAATTAAATTGTAAATTCAAATTATCACTGTAGCACCAACTCCAAGAGAAGAGGGCGGCAGATGCAGCAGGTGTCGTATCTGGTGTGGCTATGGGGAGGGGGGCGGGGTGGGGTGTGATGAGATGATGATTTAGTTGTATTGTAGAATTAAATGATCACTGTAGCAAAAACTCAGGGCTTCCGACGGTAAAACGATTGTTTGGGGTTCAGCTCATCAATTCTTATTATTTTTAAGCCCTTCCTATCACGGTTGGGCAAGTCCCTTTAGCCTATTTGGCCTACCCCTGGACTGTAACGTACATACGTACATACATATATAAATACGTACATGCATACATACACGCATGCATACATACATACATACATACATATACATACATACATACATACATACATACATACATACATACATACATACATACATACATACATACATACATACATACATACATACACACATACGCAGGTGTCGTATCTGGCTTGTCCATGGGGAGGGGTGCCAATGGCCAGAAGGCCAAGCCTATCGCCAATGATGCAGGACCCTCAAGCACAGAGGACAAAAAAGACAGCACGGAGGTGAGTAAATGTGTGCCACGACCACACGCACACACACATATATACGCACATACAAACAATCCAGGACCCTCAAGCACTGAGGACCAAAAAGACAGCACGGAGGTGAGTACCAACAAACCAACACAAAGACCAGCACATAGGGAGGGGGAGAGCTACCCTCCAGTGAGCTAGCATCCACAAGCCAGATCTCCTATACCCTAAACCCTAAAACCTAAACCCTATATCCTAAAACCCTTAACCCTAAACCCCTAGACCCTAAACCCGAGGAGAATCTGGCTTGTGGATGCTAGCTCACTGGAGGGTAGCTTCCCCCTACCAACACATAGACCAACACATAGACCAAAACATAGACCAAAACATAGACCAACACACATCCAAACAATGTTTTATGCCCTCCTGCATGGAGAGGCCTCTAAATATTTGTCTAACACACAAATATATAAACCAACATATACACCAAAAGATATGCCGACACAAATGAACAAGTTCGATGCAGCGTCGCCTGCGACGCTGAAAATTGGCGGAGAGTGATCGCGAGGGAGCGACAGGTGGCAACGGAAGCGAGTTAGTTACGAGGTCGTTGGCTGACGTGTCGGGCTTCATCACGGTCAGATGGATGGATGGATGGATGGTCGAACGGACAAATGGGTAACACTGGGGGCTCCCGCCCCCCAGAAGGGGGGGCTCCGCCAAAAACCTCCGTCGTATGGTGCACTGGCATAATGTGGCCAACGGTGCTTGCATCGGCGGTGATTCTTCTCAATGTGGTGGTTCTACGGTGACTATAGCTAGCTCCGGCTAACGCTGTGGTGTCCTTTACATAACGTCCTGTGAGTACTGTATTACACAGATGTAACAATTTCAATTTCAATTTCGATGCCGACACAAATGCCGACACATATACCAATACGCGTACAGTGAGAGGCCTCCACAGATTTTTCAAACGCACAAATGCATGAAGCAACACATACAACCACTCCCACACCCACACATAGTTAACATACATGCATACAACGCATGCAGGGCGAGGCCTCCAAAGATGAGTCAAATGCAACAACACACAAACCAACTTATGTGCACATACACACACACGCATGTGCACATGTACCCCCCCCCCCCCCCCCCCCCCCCCCCCCCCCACCCCCCCCCACTCACACACACACACACCCCACACACATAGGTAACATACTTACATACAAACACATACACACACTCCTGCAGGGCGAGGCCTCCAAAGATGAGTCAAAGCCAATGGAGCCCCCTGGTGCTGTCATCCTGGAGGGCCTAGCTGCCTCTGGTCTTCGCTCAATCCGATATGCCCTGGAGGTGAGTAGCTGTGTGGTAGCTCAGTTGCAGCTGATATGTAGCTGCCTCTGTAGCTGTCATCCTGGAGGGCCTAGCTGCCTCTGGTCTTCGCTCAATCCGATATGCCCTGGAGGTGAGTAGCTGTGTGGTAGCTCAGTTGTAGCTGATATGTAGCTGCCTCTGTAGCTGTCATCCTGGAGGGCCTAGCTGCCTCTGGTCTTCGCTCAATCCGATATGTCCTGGAGGTGAGTTGCTGTGTGGTAGCTCAGTAGTAGCTGATATGTAGCTATGTCTCTGTAGCTGTCATCCTGGAGGGCCTAGCTGCCTCTGGTCTTTTCTCAATCCGATATGTCCTGGAGGTGAGTAGCTTTGAGGTTGCTGTGTGGTAGCTCAGATGTAGCTGACGTGTAGCTATGTAGTCTCTGTCACTGTCACACTGTAGGGTTTAGCTGCCTCGGGTCTTTGCTCGAATCAATATGCCCTGGAGGTGAGTAGCTATGAGGTAGCTGTGTGGTAGCTCAGTTGTAGCTGAAATGTAGCTATGTCTCTGTCGCCGTCACACTGTAGAGCCTAGCTGCCTCTGGTCTTTGCTTGATTCCATATGCCTTGTAGGTATGTAGTCATAAGGTAGCTGTGTGGTAGCTCAGTTGTAGCTGCCATGTAGTTATGTATTCTGTGCCCCCCCCAAACCTAAACCTAAGCCAATCCCAATCCCAATCCCAAAACAAACACAAGAACAAACGCAAAAACAAGAAACAGTAGATCAGGCCCATACAGCCCTTGCGGAGATATTCACCCCCTGGGATATTCACCCACTTCTCCTTGTACAGGTCATGCCCCCATGACAGGCCCACAAAGCCCTTGAAGAGATATTCAGCCCCAGGGATATTCACCCACTTCTCCTTATTCCTCTCCATGCCCCCATGCCCCCTTACCCCCATGGCAGGCCCACTAAGCCCTTGCTGAGATATTCACCCCCGGGGATATTCACCCACTTCTCCTTGTACAGATCATGCCCCCATGACAGGCCCACAAAGCCCTTGAAGAGATATTCAGCCCCAGGGATATTCACCCACTTCTCCTTATTCCTCTCCATGCCCCCATGCCCCCTTACCCCCATGGCAGGCCCACTAAGCCCTTGCTGAGATATTCACCCCCGGGGATATTCACCCACTTCTCCTTGTACAGGTCATGCCCCCATGACAGGCCCACAAAGCCCTTGAAGAGATATTCAGCCCCAGGGATATTCACCCACTTCTCCTTATTCCTCTCCATGCCCCCATGCCCCCTTACCCCCATGGCAGGCCCACTAGAGCCCTGGCTGAGATTATTAACCCCCTGGGATATTCACACCAGCTTCTCGCTTGTAAGGTCATTTACCCATGAATGACAGACCCACACAAGCCCAGTGAAGAGATATTCAGCCCCAGGGATATTCACCCACTTCTCCTTATTCCTCTCCATGCCCCCATGCCCCCTTACCCCCATGGCAGGCCCACTAAGCCCTTGCTGAGATTATTCACCCCCGGGGATATTCACCCACTTCTCCTTGTACAGTCATGCCCCCATGACAGGCCCACAAAGCCCTTGAAGAGATATTCAGCCCCAGGGATATTCACCCACTTCTCCTTATACCTCTCCATGCCCCCATGCCCCCATGGCAGGCCCACAAAGCCCTTGCGGAGATATTCAGCCCCAAGGACACTCACCCACTTCTCCTTGCTTTGAATTAAAACAGAAGGTTGTACCAACTGAAGAACAGATCTTGTTCAAGTACAGTGGATACCCAGTTCTCCTTGTATCTCACCCCCCTCCCTTCTCCCTTCTCCCTTCTCCCTTCACCCTCATCAGGTCATCAGGTCATCAGGTCATCAACCCCCCTACCTCCGCCCCACCCCACCCGACCCTACCCAATCCCACCACACCACCCTCTCAACCCAACCCAACCCCATTCGGCCCACCTCCGCCCCACTCAGCCCCATCCAATCCCATCTACATTCCTAGAGTTGCTCATATCTCACTCCCAACCTCCAATCCCATCTAGATTCCTGGAGTTGCTCGCATCGATGCCAATGACCTGGATTCCTCGGTGTGCGCCTCAATGCGTCAGAATTGTGAATTCAATGGCCCTGAGGTCCAGGCCAAAGTGCGCACCCTCTGCAACGACGCACGGCTCGTGATGATGCAGAACCATCAAGTAAGTTCCCCCCCCCCACACACACACACACACACACACACACACACACACACACACATACACACACACATACACACCACCCCCTCACCATCACCCATCACCCCTCACCATTACCCATCACCACATCACCACCAACGAAGTGCGCACCCTCTGCAACGACGCACGGCTGGTGATGATGCAGAACCATCCAGTAAGTTCCCCCCCCCCCCCCCCACACACACACACACACCACACACACACATACACATACACACATACCCCCTCCATACACACATACACACCACCATTACCCATCACCACTTCACCACCACCAAAGTGCGCACCCTCTGCAACGACGCACGGCTGGTGTTGATGCAGAACCATCAAGTAAGTTTTGCCCCCCCCCCCCCCCCCACACACACACACACACACACACACACACACACACACACACACATAGATACCCACCACCACCTCACCATTACCACCACCACCAAAGCGCGCACCCTCTGCAATTACCCATGGCTGGTAATTATACAGATCCATCAATTGTGCCCCCCCTCCCCCCCCCCACCCCCACCCCACTTACCCCACACACACACCACATTACACCACACCTCACAACCACCACCCATGAACCTAGCCCAGCCCAACCTTCCCCATCCCCAGTCCATAATCCAAATTCACACACAACCACACACAACAGGTCCAGCCCCTTCCCTCTTCCAACAGGCAAGACGCACAGCCCTCACTCACCCCCGCCACCAAGCCCACACCACTAACCCACACCAACACAACTTTAACTTATGCGGGGGACTTGGTTACCCTAGCTGCAAGACCAGCCAACTGAGCTACTACCGGCATCGGCAGTAATATCATCGATCCCCGCCATACATATATATAATATATATTATATATATATGATGTTATGGTATAATATATATGATTGTCTTCAAGTACTATGATGTCAATTCAAGACAAAGCACCGCATCAGAATGAAAGTCCCTCTGCACCTCTCTCTTTCCCCTCCGCCTCTCACCACACCCTCACCACCTCCTCCCTCCCCCCCTCTCTACACACCCTCCCCTCAATCCTCCCCCTCCCTCTCTGTCCTTATCCAGGCATTCTGAGTGGTTTGAACGTGTTGGACACAATGGCTACACCGCCAAATCCCTGTTGGGACTCCAGTGTCCCAAGGGCGTCAGTGAGGGTGGAGCATGACTGATTGGTGACCAGGCGCGCAAACAGGTGTGTAACAGTTTGGCAGAGCCCCCCTTCTGGGGGGGGGGCGCAGAAGGGGGGGGGGGGGGGGGGGGGGAGAGCCCCCAGGGTCACCCCGCGTTGTCTGTTGTATGTGCGACGAGTTTGACGCAGAAGAAAAACAACAAAGCCTGTCCAACGTGCAGCAATCGGTCTCGTAACTTATAAGAGCGCCGTTTGAGGTCGTCGAAGTGCGTTGCCAAACAAATCTCCCGACAAATTATCCCGTGTCTCTTGCACCGCTGCTGCATAGGACTTGTCGCTGTATAGTATGCTGCGCTGAACGTTAAGGGAACCATCGGTCAGTGGTGCGTCAGAAACAATTGATATTGGGGTTGTCATCAGTTTTCTTTTATAGCCCCTCCTGTCATGGTTGGGGAAGGCCCTAAACCCTATTTGGTCTATCCCTGTGCTGTAACAAGCATACCGGCTTGAAACCCCGCGACACGCCATGCTCATGCCGTAAAAAAAAAGCCTGGAGGCGCGTGGTTATGTTAACGGGAGCACCCACACCGCAGCCGCAAGCTCTGGGGCGGAAAGCCGCCATGGCCAAAATAGTTAGTGTCATCCTCCAGGCAAGAGTTACAGTCTGAGTACACCACCACCACCACCACCCCCATTCTCGCGTATGTACGGTATATGCAAACGGGACGGATCCTTCAATCTCACGACCTGTGCAAGACAGCTCGTTAGTCATCCTCTGTGACATTCGTTTTTATACCGTCCATGTACCCCCACCAAGCGACTGACACGACAACCCAAGCTTACCAACACAGGACATCAGCCTCTTTACTGCAGAATTACTGTGGCATTGGTGGCGTGTTTCCTTCCTTACCAAACTTAATTAGCTTCCCTACTCATTCAAAGTTAATCCTCACCCCCAACCCCCACCCCCACCTACAATCCCAACACCCCCAACACCACCCGCCCTCAGATATGGCCAACTTGTGTGGCAACAACAGTGTCACCTGCTGGTCCAACTATGGGAGCTTTCCTACACATTCAAATATAATCCTCACTCCCAGCCCTCACCCCCACCCCAACCCCAACCCTCACCCACAAACCTCACCCACAACCCCCGATATGGCCCAACTTGTGCGGCAACAACAGTGTCGCCTGCTGGTCCAACTATGGGAGCTTTCCTACACATTCTAATATAATCCTCACTCCCAGCCCTCACCCCCACCCCAACCCCAACCCTCACCCACAAACCTCACCCACAACCCCCAGATATGGCCAACTTGTGCGGCAACAACAGTGTCGCCTGCTGGTCCAACTATGGCAGCTTCCCCATCCACCGTGCATACAACCACGAAGGGGCTCTTCGCATTCTCCTGGCAAGCTTGGAATCACATGCAAACAGGTATGAGCACTTTGGCTTGGCTTGGCTTGGCTTGGCTTGGCTTGGAATCACATGCAAACAGGTATGACCGTATGAGCACTTTGGCTTGGCTTGGCTTGGAATCACATGCAAACAGGTATGACCGTATGGGCACTTTGGCTTGGCATGGCTTGGCTTGGAATCACATGCAAACAGGTATGACCGTATGAGCACTTGGAATCACATGCGAACAGGTATGAGCACTTTGGCTTGGCTTGGCTTGGAATCACATGCAAACAGGTATGACCGTATGAGCACTTTGGCTTGGCTTGGCTTGGAATCACATGCGAACAGGTATGAGCACTTTGACTTGGCTTGGCTTGGAATCACATCCAAACAGGTATGAGCAGTTTGGTTTGGCTTGGCTTGGAATCACATGCAAACAGGTATCAGCACTTTGGCTTGGCTTGGCTTGGCTTGGTATCACATGCAAACAGGTATGAGCAATTTGGTTTGGCTTCCTTGTCCATACACTGTCAAACATTAAACACTACCCAATAGCTTGTGCTGCTACCCATGCATCTGTAACATACATACTCCACCCCCTTGCTAAAGGTACAAGCGACACATTACCCCGCTCCATAAACTGCTACATCACCAAACACCACCTTTTCTTACCATACGAATTTCGTCTTGCTGGTACAAGCGGTACACCACCCCACTGCTGCCCCGCTCCATAAACTGCTACATCACCACCCACCACAACCAACCACCAACAATTTTACCATACACATTTGGCCTGCAGGTACAAGCGGTACATCACCCCGCTGCTGTCCCCGTCCATTGACTTCTACATCCGCATCTTTGTGCTGATCAGCTCCCCACACTTTTATTTCCGATTTTTTTTTTGCTTTTTTTACCATCCACGTTTTGGCCTGCAGGTACAAGCGACAATTTACTCGATGCTTTCCCCGTCCATTGAATTCTACACACCCACCCACCACCTATCACCACCTTTTTTTACTAAACGAATCTTGCCAAGCAGGCACAAGCGACACATCACCCCGATGCTTTCCCTGTCCATTGACTTCTACTCTACCACCAACCACCACCAACCGCCACCTTTTTTTACTACACGAATTTTGTCTTGGAGGTACAAGCAACACATCACCCCGCTGCTGTTCCTGTCCATTGAATTCTACTCTACCACCAACCACCAACACCACCCACCACCACCCACCACCAACCACCACCTTTTTTTACTACACGAATTTTGTCTTGGAGGTACAAGCAACACATCACCCCGCTGCTGTTCCTGTCCATTGACTTCTACTCTACCACCAACCACCACCACCAACCACCACCAACCACCACCTTTTTTTACTACACGAATTTTGTCTTGGAGGTACAAGCAACACATCACCCGCTGCTGTTCCTGTCCATTGACTTCTACTCTACCACCAACCACCAACACCAACCACCACCAACCACCACCAACCACCTTTTTTTACTACACGAATTTTGTCTTGAAGGTACAAGCAACACATCACCCCGCTGCTGTTCCTGTCCATAAACTTCTACACCACCACCAGCCACCACGTTTTTGTAACATAAAAATTTCTCTTGCAGGTACAAGCGGTACATCACCCGCTGCTGTCCCTTTCCATTGACTTCTACATCCGCATCTTTGTGCAAATCACCGTCTCCTCGAACTTTTTCTTCTTCTTTTTTCTAACCCAATGAATTGTGTCTTGTGGGTGCAAGCAACACATCACCACGCTGCGTTCTCTGTCCATTGACTTCTACTCTACCACCAACCACCACCACCAACCACCACCACCAACCACCAACCACCACCTTTTTTTACTACACGAATTTTGTCTTGGAGGTACAAGCAACACATCACCCCGCTGCTGTTCCTGTCCATCAACTTCTACCACCACCACCAGCCACCACGTTTTTGAACCATACACATTTTCTCTTGCAGGTACAAGCGGTACATCACCCCGCTGCTGTCCCTTTCCATAGACTTCTACATCCGCATCTTCGTGCAAATCACCGTCTCCTCGGAATTGTTTTCTTATTTTTTCTAACCCAATGAATTGTGTCTTGTGGCAAGGTACAAGCGACACATGCGTTCCCTGTCCATTGAGTTCTGCTCTACCACCAACCACAACTAACCACCCCCTTTTCACCATACAAATTGTTCTGCTCTACCACCAACCACCACCAACCACAACTAACCACCCCCTTTTCACCATACAAATTGTTCTGCTCTACCACCAACCACTACCAACCACAACTAACCACCCCCTTTTCACCATACAAATTGTTCTGCTCTACCACCAACCACCACCAACCACAACTAACCACCCCCTTTTCACAATACAAATTGTTCTGCTCTACCACCAACCACCACCAACCACAACTAACCACCCCCTTTTCACCATACAAATTGTTCTGCTCTACCACCAACCACCACCAACCACAACTAACCACCCCCTTTTCACCATACAAATTGTGTCTTGCAAGGTACATGCACACATCACCCCAATGCTTTCCCTGTCCATTGACTTTTACTCCACCACCAACCACCACCAACCACCACCAACCACCACCTACCACAACTAACCACCACCTTTTTTAACCATACAAATGATGTCTTGCAAGGTGCATGCACACATCACGATTTTTTGTTTTTACTTTTTTTTACCATACACATTTTGGCCTGCAGGTATAAGCGACAAATCGCTCGATGCTT
Source organism: Chlamydomonas sp. ICE-L (assembly GCA_013435795.1). Classification (NCBI taxonomy): domain Eukaryota; kingdom Viridiplantae; phylum Chlorophyta; class Chlorophyceae; order Chlamydomonadales; family Chlamydomonadaceae; genus Chlamydomonas; species Chlamydomonas sp. ICE-L. The sequence goes on along the minus strand of JACBWV010000318.1, from coordinate 896,802 downwards.
TCCCTGTCCATTGAATTCTACACACCCACCCACCACCAACCACCACCTTTTTTTCCACACGAATTTTGTCTTGGGGGTGCAAGCGACACATCACCCCAATGCGTTCCCTGTCCACAAACTTCTGTATCACCAACCACCACCAACCACCACCTTTTCTTACCACACAAATTTTGTCATGCAGGTACAAGCGGTACATCACCCCGCCGCTGTCCCTGTCCATTGACTTCTACATTCGCATCTTCGTGCGGGTCCCCACCTCCCCACACTTTTTGTTATGATGTTTATTTATACTTTTTTCTAACCAAATGAATTTTGCCTTGCAGGTACAAGCGGTACATCACCCCGCTGCTGTCCCTGTCCATTGACTTCTACATTCGCATCTTCGTGCGGGTCACCACCTCCCCACACATTGTGAAGGACTCAGCTTGCAAGCTGGCCTACCTGTGGCAAAGCTCTGGATGTGACTCGTTTCATTTGCAAAGGGTGGCCCAGAAGAAGGTAGGCTAGTGCGATTATGGTTATTATGAATGTTGGGTGATGGGTATTAGGTTGGGGTGTGGGATTGGGGTGGAGGCCTTGGCTTGTAAGCTGGCCTACCTTTGGCCAAGTTCGGGGTGTGACTCGTTCTGGTTGCAAAGGGTGGCCCAGAAGAAGGTAGGCCAGTGTGATTATGATTATTATGAGTGTTGGGTGCTTAATCACCCCTGGCACCCCTGTTTGTCACCCCTGGCACCCCTGTTTGTCACCCCTGTTTGTCACCCCTGTCTGTCACCCCTGGCACCCCTGTCTGTCACCCCTGGCACCCCTGTTTGTCACCCCTGCACCCTGTTGGTCCCCCATGGCACCCCTGTTTGTCACCCCTGTTTGTGCACCCATGTCTGTCAACCCCTGGCACCCCTGTCTGTCACCCCTGGCACCCCTGTTTGTCACCCCTGGCACCCTGTTACCCCTGTTGGCACCCCTGTCTGTTACCCCTGGCACCCCTGTCTGTCACCCCTGGCACCCCTGTTTGTCACCCTGTCTGTCACCCCCTGGCACCCTGTCTGTCACCCCCTGGCACCCCCTGTTTGTCACCCCTGGCACCCTGTTTGTCACCCCTGGCACCCCTGTTTGTCACCCCTGGCACCCCTGTTTGTCACCCCTGGCACCCCTGGCACCCCTGTCTGTCACCCCTGGCACCCCTGTTTGTCACAACTGGCACCCCTGTTTGTCACCCCTGGCACCCCTGTCTGTCACCCCTGGCACCCCTGTTTGTCACCCCTGGCACCCCTGTTTGTCACCCCTGGCACCCCTGTTTGTCACCCCTGTCACCCCTGTTTGTCACCCCTGGCACCCCTGTCTGTCACCCCTGGCACCCCTGTTTGTCACCCCTGGCACCCCTGTTTGTCACCCCTGCTGCCTTAAACCCAATGCTGCAGGAACAAGGAAAAAGCACCAAGTACATGGCAGCATCTGGTCCTGTGGTCCCACAGAAGTGCCCTGACACAGGCAGTGGATTTATTATGGGGGGCCCCATCTGGGCTGAGCCCATCCATGACTTCGAGTTTGTCAAGGTGTGTGAGATGGGGTGGTGTGTATATGTGTGCGTGAGAGACAGTGATTTCTGGCTGGCTGAGCGGCTGGCTGGCTGGCTGAGCGGCTGGCTGGCTGAGCTGGCTGAGCGGCTGGCTGGCTGAGCTGGCTGAGCGGCTGGCTGGCTGAGCTGGCTGGCTGGCTGAGCGGCTGGCTGGCTGAGCTGGCTGGCTGAGCGGCTGGCTGGCTGGCTGAGCGGCTGGCTTACTGAGCAGCTGGACTGCAACTTGCTCGTGCAACACAGTTGACCCTCAGTTGCTTGTGTGCACATACTTGACTAGTACCTGAGATGAGAGAGTATAGATCGCGAGAGCTAGCTATATACCTCGAGCCCTCTCTCTCTCCTCTCTAAAAGTAATGGGGGGTTCAATTAGCCGTTCAACATTTTTGTACACCTGTTTCCTTGTTTGCTTCCACACTTTATTCATGTGTTGATTTACAACTATGGCCATCCTCTGTTGCCAGGGCGGCCTGCTTCGGTCTCTGGAGCCTGACACGCCGGCAGGTTACAAGACCGCTTTGAACATAGTTCGGCACATCCATGGCTCACCTTGAGCAACTCTTTGTTTGGAGTTACATGGTTTTCTAACAGAGTTCGACATCTTGTATGCAATGATAATTATCGTAAGAACACAGAGAGTGTTGTGGACTTTATTTCTTAATTATGTTTGAAGAGAGTTTTGAAATACGTTTTGAACAGAGTCCAGAGCACAGCTTTTAATTGTGTTTTGAGAAGTTTTTATTTATATTAATTTATATCTGTTTGGGCAGAGTTTGTAGAGCTCTTTAACCAGAGTTTTTGGCGAGTTCGTAGCGATATGTGTATCATCGAGAGTTTGGAGCGTTGATATGGTTGAAGAGATTTTTGGCGCGTTTGAATCTTTTTGGACCGGTTTACACTACTGTTTTGAAAATAGTTTGAACAGAGTTTAGAAAGTTTGAATATCTTTGCAGAGAATTTTATCTGTTTGGACAGAGTTTGGAGAGTTTGGTTTTCTTTGAAGAGAGTTTTTTGAATATTTTGTTGAAGAACAAATATAAGCAGAGCGTTTGAATATATATTAGAACAGAGTTTGGTAGAGCTTTTGACATCATTAGTTCTGAAAGTAGAGTTTGGTGAAAGTATTTTAATTTGTATGAAGATAGTTTGAATCTGTTCGAATAGAGTTGGGAGAGTTCTAATATGTTTGAATATAGTTTGAATATGTTTCCTGGTTGCTTCATTGCGTGAACCTGTGATTTTGAGGATGATTGGAAGACCCCCCTGGATGTTGTGGAGCCGGCTTGACTTGGGTCAACTAGGTCCTGTCTAGGACAAAGTAATGTTATGTAATATGTTAATGGAGCGGCAATATGATACATTTGTATTTCAGGCCATGTCATGTACTAGGTTGTTTGAATTTAAATTTGTATTTCTTGCCGTGTAATGAACAAGGTTGTTTGAATTCAAATTTGTATTTCATGACATGTCATGAATGTGTTTGTTTGAATTCAAATTTGTACTTTGTGCCGTGTCATGAACAATTTTGTTTGAATTCAAATTTGTACTTCGTGCTGTGTCATAAACAATTTTGTTTGAATTCAAATTTGTATTTCATTCCGTGTCATGAACGAGTTTGTTTGAACGCTGCTCCAGCACCTGCATCGGGTACAATGCGTTCTGCGCAGTAGCCAGCTGCCAGCGCTGTCTGACAGATCCTGATGCGTGGAGGAGTTGCCAGCTGCTAATTACCTAGCGAGCAAGCTGTCTTATCGACAGCACGAAGAGACACAGTCCCTGCCACCAGAAGCGACCAGTGCCAACGCCCGCAAGGTCTGAAGTATCTCAACATCTCTGCCTTTATCAATGCCGGATACAGGTGTGGGTGGTGGGTGCGTGTGTGTGTGGGGGGGTGTATATGTGTGTCGTTAGTCAGGTGTGATGGTGGGAGGGGAGGGGTAACATGTGTGTGTTTATGGGTAGGGTGGCAGTGGGGTGGGTATATGTGATGTGTGTTGCTCTAGGATGCTCACATCTGCCTTCATCAATGCTGGTACAGGTGGGTAGGGTTGTGATATAGGGGGGGGGGGGGAGGGGGGGGCGCGGCGAGGTGGGGAGGGGGGGGGGGGGGTGGGGGTAGTTGCCTGCTGTCACGCAATCACACTCCCTTATTTTTTTGCTTAGTAGAATGGGAGGACTGGAACGGCCTGTGTTGTAGCCATTTTGTGTGTGGTGAGTGAGGTTCTCAAATCTGCCGTCATCAATGCTGGGTACAGGTGCGATCTTGTTTTTGCTCGGTAGACGGGTAGACGGATGGATGGATGGATGGATAAATTGCCTGTTTGCCTGACCATGTTGTGCTAGTTGTGTGAGGTTCTCAAATCTGCCTTCCTTCGATGCTGCGATACAGCGTGCGCTCTCACTGAGCTTGTTTTTGCTCGGATACGGTTAACGATGGATGGGATTGAAGCCTGATTTGGCCAGCTATTCATGTTGTGATCACTAGGGACTGGCTACGACTGATGGACGTATTCTAATGGATGGATGGATGCCTCTCTCTTGTTTGTGTACGTGAGGTGCTCAAATCTGCCTTCGTCAATGCTGGTTACAGGTCTGCATGTGCATATGTATGGTTTGTCTTGTTTCTTGCTCCTTTCTAGCACGTCCTGACTCTAGCTATGCTGGCTCGCTCATCATTTCTTGCTGGCTAGCTGTTTGGCACATGGCTCAGACCACACATCTTGCACGACAGCTTCATGGCTCACTCTTGTCATTGCAGTGGCTGGCAACCGGCCCATGGCTGAAGTGCATCGGACCTACTGCCTGGCGGACGCAAAGAGCTGGTAGCAGATACAGAGTGATGACTGTGTAGTATGTATGTGTTGGCTGACTTTTCATTGCTGCTTGTCTGTGATGCTGGCTAGCAGGATGGCTGGGTGGCATGCCTGTTTGTGTGCTCTTGTTTTTTGCTTGGTAGACGGATGGATGGATGGATGGCCTGTTTGTGCGTTTGAGTGTGGTGTGTGATGTTGGCTCAGAATTTCGCCCTTCCATCAACTTGCTGGGATACCACGGTACAGCCTCTTCCAGTCTTTTGTCTGCTTGGTAGACCGAGAGATGGATGATGATGGCCTGTTCCTGTGCTTGGTTCCTCCCCACTCGTTTTTCTCTATCGTTCTAAACACAAAGACGGATGGAACTGATGGTTGGATCGGGATCGAATTAGCCTAGTTGCTTGTTCGTAGTTGTTCATACCTTTTGTGTCACGGTTTCTTCAAACCTTACTCTCTCCGTCTTCAATCATCGGTTGGCATTGGATCCACGAGGTTGGTTTTTTTCTCGTATTCGATAGACTTATTGATGGATGAATTTCTGCCTGATTTGCCAGTGTTCATGTTGTGTTATGTTTTGATGTGCTTCAAATCGTCTGCCGTCAATCGAATGTTGTCGTTTAGAGCTCTCTCATTTTTTTTTTTTTTGGGCTCGTTGTTTCTTGACACGATAGAACTGATTGTGACTGGACACGGATAGACTTATGGATGGATGGATGGATGGATGGATAGCCTGTTTGTGTGTGGTGTGACATGCTTAATTCTGCCTGCATCAATGCTGGGTACGCGTATGTATGTATGTTACGTGTTTTCATGCTGTCTGTCTGGCAGGACGCTGGCTGGCAGGGTGGCTGGGTGGCATGCCTGTATGTGTGCTCTTGTTTTTGCTTGTAGAGGCCAGGCATTGATTGAGTCATGCCTTTTATTACGCTTTTTGCTTGTGGTGTCGCAGGTGCGGTCATATTCTGTCCTCCTCTTGACGCAGCCAATGCTGGGAGTACGTGGTGTAGGCGGATCCTACGTAAAGATCGGTGGCATACAGTAGATAGTACATGATTCGCGAGGAGGTCATCGTTTTCTTAGTTGTTGTTCTCCCTTAGCTGGCTGGCATGGCATGCCTGATAATGTCTGTACTTGAGAGTGCGCCTGAAGATGTAAGGATCATGCTATCCCACTAGATACATATTTGAATTCAATTTGAATTCAAATTCAAATTCAAAACTCTACTGCAAGGTGCCAGGCTCCTCAATGCCAACGCTCATTTCGCCTGACAAACGGATGCCACCGCTCCTGCCACCACTATCCGTCCTTGACACTGATTCCCCCAACGCTCCCCCCTAACGTTAGTTGGGTCCTGTGGGTCCTTCTCGTTCCCACTGATGGTGTGAGCGATGCCTGCTACCTCGGACCACTAGTTTCCTTTTTTTTTTGTTTGATCTTTGACAAATTCAAATTGTAGAGTTAAAACTGTCTTGCAGGGTGCCAGTCTCTCATGTCAACCTATTCGCCTTGACAACGGATGCCCCCCCCTGACGTTCTTTGGGTTCCGCATGTCCTCCTCGTTCCCTGCTGGGTGGAGGATGCCATCATGGTACCACCGCACCTATTACTCTTTTTTGAATGCTATGTATAATTCAAATTCCAAATTCTACAATCTCTTCCACTCTCAATGTCCTGCAGGGTCGTCACGGCTACGCACATGCACACACCGCATCCCGATTTGACAGACGAGACGTCACCCCTACGTTCTGCTGGGATATCATGGCTCTGCCTTGCCTGGCGAGCTGGTCAGAGTAGCAGGCAAAGCCTGACAGAACAAGCTGAACGTGAAGGATGGGTTGCTCCGGAGGCTGAGGTCTAACGATGATATTCAGGGGTTTTAGTAACCAAGCATAATTCTCTGAGGTTATGAGCCGTGTGTTTTGATTTTTACCTGCAGAGGCTTGAAATCCAAGCTGTCCCACCCCAACCTCCGCCTCTACCTCTCTCCCCGACCCCTGAAAGCTCCAACTTGTTAGGATATAGAGCGGAGTGGGTCAATTTATGTGAAGCCCAACTTACTTTAGAACTTATGATGCAGCAGTCTTGAATATTCCCCAAGAACTTTTTTACTTTAAAATGATGGTTGCACAAATGGTTAAATATTGTCACAACTCTGTTTCTTAGTTAGTACCCGATTGTCTTACAACACTACAATCTTATTATTTATGTATGCGGGCTTTAGATAAGACATTGTTCAATTTCATTAGATTAGAAATTGTTTGCATTTTTGCCCCTATTTGTTTATGGTTTTAGCCATGGGTTTTAGTACACAATTATATTTCTGGTTTAATGAGCCTTGTTTCGATTGTTTCTGCCGAGGTTGAAATCGAGCTCCCCCCCTCCCCCCCTTGCCCCCCCCGCCCCCCTGGCTCCAACTTTTTAGCTCCCATCCTTGCACTTTTTTGCGCCCTCTCCAACCCCACTAATCCCACCAATCAATCCCACCAAACCTTGCAGTCGTACATATACAAGCTCCTGTCGAAGCCGCCAAAGCTGGATGGGAAGGCCCAACTTGTGCGTCACGTACGCTAATGGAGTATCAACTATGTGGTGAAGGCGAAGCTTGTACTGGTACAGGCGGTGGCAACACAGGAGCTCGAAGTACCAAGCACACGAAACTGCACACACACACACATACGGGCATTCCCATACACACACTCCTACACACATACACACACTAGGTACTGAAGCTCCTGTCAAAGCCCCCTTAATTAGGGGTCGCCTTTGCGCGTGCTAAGGGATATATTGTTAAGGATGAGCTCGGAGGAGTCACAAGGTAGGACACAAACACGAACGCACACATGCGCACGGGCATACCAATACACATACATACATACATACATACATACATACATACATACATACATACATACATACATACGCTGTACACTGAAGCTCCTGTCACAAGGTATCACAGGCCCCAGAAAGAATACCAAAACATCCACATAATGCCTGAGAGAGGCACCTCTAGTCTTTTTTTGTAATATTCTTGCTGTGATACCCCCCTTGCTGACAGGATCTTACTTAGTGATCTACATACACTGTACTGACTGATAACACAACTCAGGCCCCGGCGGTAAACACTGATTGTCTTTGAGGTTCAGCTCATCAGTGCCATTGCCGGGATATTTTTTTCGTCTTTTACCACTATATTATGACGCTAGTCTTGAACGCCGTGTTCGGACGAAAGTATCGCTATAAATTAAAAAAAAAGTTTTTTTTGCGTGACCCAAATACCACCAACACGCACACCACACATGCCATAGGAAGCTACCGGCGACAGTTTGAGCACGACGATATCTTATGCTGTCCACTTCAGGAGGCCATCACATACACGAACAAAGCTAGCAAAAAAGACAACTGTTAGCATTGTCTATGAACACAATCACTCTTGTGCACTTGCTTTTTAACTCACCCACTTCACTGAAGATCATGGTTGGGAAGTCCCTTTACCTATTTCTGATCTACCCCACTGAACCCCTGGCACACCAATCTCAACTACATATTGCCGCGTACTCTGTGACCACACGCACAGAATCGAGCGTGCATCTCACGATATATTACAACACCACACACACATCACCAACCAGTCCATTTCTCACATTCATCCACATTATTCTTCCATTCACCATATACATAACAGCTCATATATATTGCTACACACACGACTCTCACCCCTGACCCCCAAGCCACCCCGTCCCACGGCTATCCCTCAGCACCAAAAACGTCTTCCCCGACCCCTGCTCTACCCCTCATTACCGCCCCTCCCATGTGCCATCAGTCTCTCGATCCCCGCCATGCCGCCGGATGACCTCCGCTCTCATCTGCCGCACCCCTGAATGAACTCCCCAACATGACATGTCAATAGACCTAACTCCACCCATCCTATGCACTATCATTCCTGTGTTATTGCCCTGTTGTAATTGTTGCTGCAGCACATGTATGGTGATATGCAATGTGAATGGCTAGCAACTATCCTGCCTTCAGCTGTGTATTCCTGTGTAATTCTGAGCTGTATGTGATATTGCTATTGCGTAGCTAGCAACTATCCCCTACGCTCTCATGCCTGTGTATTGCCCTGTGGTATTTGCTGAGAGGAGCTTTAATGGTGATATGCAATGTGAGTGGCTAGCAACTATCCTGCTCTCCATGCCTGTGTATGGCCCTGCTGTCTGACTGCACAAGCTGTAAATGTGAGCTCACACCTGTTAGTGCAACAACTACGCTACCCTGAGGCCTGTAACAACAATCATACCAGCAGCTCATGCTACCCTTCACAGAATGCGCAAAACCCAGCCTTTAGGCTTTCAACAAATCACCGAAATGTTTTGAAGCACAACCAAGGCCCCCTGTGGGTTTGTTGAGAACCCTGCTTTATAGGGTCCCAAGGCACTCACGGCTCCGACCGCCCACACCCCACTCCACACCCATCAACCCCACTCAACCCATCCATGGCATCATCCTCTCCCGAGCTCGCACTCGTAGGACCTTGGCAAAGAGACGCCCATGCTACTCCTCATGTGCCATCACTGTTGGCCACCTTGCACCACAATCCCACATCTACACATCACTCCCCCCGACGTGGCGTCTCGTTCTGAGACTCACCCTGCTAGCCTATCATAGGGCCCAGCCAGTTGCCCATCCAACGGCCGCCCCAACCCATACCAACCCACCTCAACCCAAATCAACGCACCATACCACCCATCAACACATCGACTTTTCCCCACACATCTCAACCATGCCCTGCGGTTTGTTAGAACCCCCTTTCTGGGCTTCCCATTCATTTCCACCCTCATCGCACCACACCCCCCCCAAAAAATAACCCACCCACCCACCCCTAACCAACCTCACCCCCCCACCCCACCCAACCCACCAACCCACCACAGGCACACACAACATACCAACAACGCACTCATTGGCTTTTCACTTACTTGCATAGCCCACTACCATGTGCCGTCGCCATCGCAGTTTGGTCGTGTACATACAACCTGACACACGCTGCTTTTCAGTGTGGCTCCATAGCATCATTCCAGACCAGCCCGCACCTCAACCGTACCCAACCCACCCTCCCAACCTATGTGCCCCCTGCAGGTTTGTTGAGAATCCTGCTTTCTGGGGACCCAAGTCACGCCACGGCCGCCCACCCATCCCCAAGCAAGGTGCTGCAGCAGCAGCGGCAGGGGACGAGGCTAAAGAGGAGGAGGAGGCCAAAGAGGGGGACGAGGCGAAAGGGGAGGACGAGGTCAAAGAGGGGGACGAGGCCAAAGCAGGGGGGGAGAAGCGTGAGGCTGATGCAGGGGAGGAGGGAGAGGGCAGTGAGGAGAAGAGGCAGAAGGTGGCATGAGGATTAATGCTCTGTAATAGAACAGGGACAGGACATTCTTGTGGGCATGCATGGTGAGGTCCAGGGAGAGCCAGAGAGAGCCAAATAGGCTGAGGGGACGTGCTCCAGGCCTGCTGACTCAGCAAGGTGTGTGTGCGTGTAGGGGGGGGGGGGGGGGGGGGGGGGGGGGGGCTATCATAGCGCCCCCTCTGCCAACCCCGAAATTGCCACTCTGCCCATGCTGAATTTGCCCCCACCCCACACCCCACGCCCCACCCCCCTCTTAGATAACAGGGGGTGGGGTGTGGGGCAAAACAAAGGGTCGATAAGCAAGAACCTGAGGCATGGGAGGGAGAGGGCAGCAAGGAGAAGAGGCAGAAGGTGGTGTGAGGAGCTTAGCTTTTCTGTTAAATATATTAATAAGTGAATCCAGGACCTAGTATGATACCCGATAAGCCATACCGCGGCTGGGTATTTTGTTCCCCAGCCGTCCTCGGTATTTACACAGTTGCAACGCAGGAACAGTCCCGCAAGATGCCATATCTTGATGAACTGCCCCCAACAAATCGTGCGCATGAAGTGTACGGGGGAGGACCTGATTTTGAGTGTTCATAAGGTATTTTCCCGTAGACGTTCTTTAATCAATTAGTCGCACTTCTACATACATTTCAACATTTGATCATATTGTAATATTTAGTTGAACAGGGTATGTATGTTACAGTCCAGGGGTAGGCTGAAGGGACTTGCCCAACCGTCATAGGAAGGGCTCAAAAGAAAAGGCATTGATGAACAAAAAAGTATAACAGGATCTCGAACAGGGTATAATAAACTAGGTTTTGACAAATTGATATTTGGTCAGTCATGTGACTTTAAATGTTGGATTGCCCCCAAGAACGTTGTTATGATATGACTCACGAGTCCATTCACGTCCCTAAATGCGGTTAACCCGAATTGAAGCCATTCGCCAGCCTTGGACATGGGGAGATGGTACACCTGCTTGTGGAAGGGGCGGGGGTGAGTATGAGAGCGGTATGGCCAGCGCACGATGTCGAAGGCACGGCAGAGGTCTTGCACAGCCATTCGAACTGAATCCTCGGTGTCGCTGGTTTGTGTCGAGAGACCCACCTCCTAGGGTGAAAAGTCCTTTCACAACTTTTAAAAATTGTACTGCATTAGGGTTTCCCATGGAATGGTACGATCTCAAGCGCGCTTGCAAGCGCCTGGCCGTCTTGAACCTGGGCTTGACCTGGTCTCGGGCGAAACCTATCGCTACCGGCCCCATGGCTACCAGGCACGCCCAATTTTCGTCCGATTGACATTCGTCCGATTACGTTGATACAAGGCGCCCGGTGGCTATGTAAACCCCAACCGCCAGCCCAGGACTGGATTTCGAATATCTATTCGCCCCAGTCTGCAGGCACTCCACCATACGGTACCTACCAGGTTTTTTCATGACGCTGCGTCCTCCAACGCAGGCGCAATGTCGAAGAGTCAGTTGCGTCGCAGGACGCAGCATGGGGAGGGTGCGTTGACCAGAAGGAAGGGTCCGTTGCGTCCTAGACGCAGGCTATACATTTGGTTGCGTCTCAGGCAGCAGAGCTGGGGGAGCTCCTCCTGAAGTACCCGGGTACCTACTGTCCATGCCTGTAGGGCGCGCAGGGCTTAGGCCTATGGTGCCACTTTTACTTAAGGGCAACGACGCTTTCGGCGATTTTTATCTTCCATACTGCATCATAGCAAGAGTACTTGGGCTCAACTTTAATTGCGTCTTCTCAGACAGCTCTATGTCTAAGGCCGGGCTCGGTGGTGGAGCGAGATCGGAACTCCGGTCGGATCCCGGGTGGTGATCTTTTCCCGGTATGTGATGTTCAAATGGTGAAGTCATCGGACCAAGTTGCAAGCTTTGTCTAGGTAGCCACGAAGTATACTTGGGGGATGCATAGGGTACACCTACATGTTGGGGGGAGGCTCTGGATAGGCCTCATGGGCACCATGAGCACTCCCTACATAGGCAAGCCTTAATGGGGGTGCCTAGGCAGTGTCATGTGGCATATATCTGCAAGTACATGGCACATGGTGCACACCTTGCAGCTCTACCTCGTATGGATGGGTACTCCATGTATCCCCCAAACATGCCACATGGGCATTCAACCATAGCTTGCAACTTGGTCCGTTCACTTGTACGTTTTTAAGTTTCACCCTTGGTTTGTGTGTGTAACGTGAATATTTACATCAAATTTGAGGCATGGGAATACAAGGAGCACCCAGCAAAAGTATGGCCATGCACCACATCATTAAATTACATGTAAAAAAGCCCAACTGCAGCCCATACACAATGTGATGAACCCATCTCTACATAAGATATACAAAAATAAACAAACATGGGCTTAAACCTTGGGGACCCTACTGCTAGCCCAGCTGTTCACCACGCGCGACTCGACGTCTCCACTGCCTTCCTCAACGGGCTCGTCATGTGGAGCTTTACTGTAAGCCAGAGAATCTCTGCTGTAAGCAGCCAGGAGGCAACGAAGAGGGCGCCCTCGTGTGCAGAATGTTGAAGTGTCAATATGGACTTAAGCAAGCCTCTTGCCTGTGGTATGGTATCTCAAATTGCACGTGAACTTGCTCTAGGTTGCATAGCTTAAGCCAGCAATTTGGCTACTCGCCGTCTTCGGCAGTTAATACAAAATAACCAGGTGTAAACGCGAACAAATCATTTTCCATTTTTCATTTTTCTGTATTTTTATATATTTATCAAATTGAAGGCTGGATTGCTGGGTATAGGATTCCATGAAGCGGACGTTGACCAAGGGCTGTACATTGTACTATTATTATTTGTCAAACTTGACCTTGGACTTGGTTACATGGCACCAGCCAGAAATTTGGCCGCTCGCGTCTTTGGCAATAAAATACAACAATGTATAGAGGAGACAATTTATAGAGGAGAATAAGAAAATCTCTGCCCAAGTGCGACCTGCTGGTTAACAGGTGGGCTGACGAGGTAGCTTCAATTTTTTTGTCGGCTGGACAAACGGACAATGGGGTAATCCTGGGGGCTCCCGCCCACCAAAAGGGGGGGCTACGCCAAAAACTCTGCCCAGGTGTGGTCTGCTAGTTAACAAGTTGGCCGATAAGGTCCTTGGGGTGATCAGGAGAAAGAAGCTTTCTACATGGGCATTTGTCCCCTTATGCTATTAAACCCCAACCCTTTTTCTTTGTAAGCCCTTCCTACACGGTTGGGCAAGTCCCTTAACCCCTGGACTGAACATGCACACACACAAAATAGTAGGGTGCCCTGGCGGGTCTCCTGGAGGTCGGCCCCGGGTGTGGTGTAATGTTCGTCGAGCAGCAGTGGCAACCTCCTTGGTGATAGATGCACAAGCAGTTGCTTACTTTTCCGTACAATTTAATATTGGGGGGGTCAAGAATCAATGTAGCATGGCATGGAATTGTAATTCAACTTGGTGGCCTGTAAGGCTAACTTATTAGCTCACTGACTTCCCGAAGTTCCATGGAGGCAGGTGCAGCAACTCCCGAGGCTACAGTTGCTACTTCGCAACCTGCAGGAACTAGTGCGAAAGAGCAAATTTCCTTGCCAAGCACAATGCGCTGATGCAATGAGCTACGAGAGTCACGAAGAAGCGAATTCTTCAAGGGGAAATCGTAGATATTGAGTCCACAGGACAGGAGGGAAACGACAAATGAACACGCCGCGTCCACAGTCCGCAACCCCGAGATACATACGCGAAAAAGTGCCCCCAGAGGTAATCCGCCCCCGACGGGAATCGAATACGAGTCGGTAAGATTTCAGGCCAGTCAGATTAACCGGCAATTTTGACCGGCGTTCTTGGGAAAATGTGAAGATTTGAAGATGTGAAGATTTGACGATTTCGACTAAGTTTCGCATAGGTCTGTCTCCCATAGGGACCCGGCCAACGAACCCTAAAATGACTGACAGTATGACTTTCGCTTGAACGATCAAGGTCTGGAGAGGGTTTCTGAGTTTAAATATCTTGGTTTTTTTTTTTTATGAGAAGGGATGCATGAAACAAGCCGCTGAAAACGCAGCACGACTTTTTTGGCCGGGATCCAGCGCGTTACGGATATGGCCATATGGGTGAAGAGTATGCAGTACCGGTATATGTACTTGACATGCAGACAGTGAGCATATTTACTTGCAGACTGTTGCAGACCACATTTACTTGCAAACAGTGCAAGACTTCAAGTCCAGAAAAAGAGCAAGAAGCGGACCGTAAGCCAGCGACGGCTGTAGATCTGATCTGATCAACGTTCTGCGGCCAGAGAAACCTTTGAATTCGATCTAGCTGTTTTATCAACCCGAAAGTCGCTCTGAATCCAGCACCCACCGACCCCCTACAGTAGAGGGCGGCACTGCCACAGCTTCATCGCAGTCGCGCATTTATTCCTCCTAATAGCACGCTGGTTCAGCTTCAGGACCCGCGCAACAGCCCCTTTCAAACCACCAAATTAGTAATAAGTTGGAAAACGATCCAGACCCTGCCCCCCTCAGTTCGGCTACAGGGCTACTTCAAAAAAGTCGCAACCCCATCCTGCGGGTCAAGTTGACAGCCACTCCGTCCGGTGTCACTTCCCACCTACCTTTAGCCCAAACTACAGTCCTCATTTTAGCTCAACAGGCTCCAGTCTCTTACGAACTAAATCTGTCCTTCCCGTCCTGTCGAGTCAATCCGGCTTAACGACGCCAGCTCGCAGTTTGTATATTCCTATACCCTTCCAGACTTGGTCGCAGTGATTATCGCAGGCGCAAACTCGCACCATGATCAACAAGCCCGTCGAGGAGGAGAGCTCCTTTTTCAAACCCTCCACAATCATCTTTTCATTACTGGCGATCATCAGCGTCATCCTTGGCTTCAAGACTATCGAGTACCTCGCGGTTCCTAGTCTTGCGGATGTTGCGGCCATGACCTGTGAAGCGACCGAATACAGGATCGTGAAGATCGCAGATGAGACCGGTATATCTACGATGAATATGTACGTCTATAGCTGGACCGACGAGGTCTCAGATCTGGTGGCATCTAGAGTGAGTGTGGCAAGAGGCATGCCTATGTGCTGGGGCAGGCATGTGTGTTGTATACAAGATGGCATGTGCATGTGTGTCAGGCACATGGGCTTGAGTTTCACCTACCTACACTCCATCCACACACACACACACACACACACACACACACACACAAACCACAACATGCACCACACACCACACACACACACACACACACACACACACACACACACACACACAAACACACACACACACACACACACATACACACACACAAACACAGATACACACAGATACACACATGCACCACACATGCACAACAAAGGCACATGTGTGTTTGTTGTAAGCCAGCAAGCATTGACATTTGCATTTGCATTTGCATTTGCTGAGGCAGAGGCACGCATGGGCATGTGCATGTGGATGGTGTATAAATATGCATGGACATGTGGACATGCCTGTGGCATGTGTGTTTCAACCTCCTACACTCCATCCACCCACCCACCTACACACCACACACACACACACCACACACCACACAGACACACACACAAACACCTAAACAACACACACACACACACACACACACACACACACACACACAAACACACACACCACCACACCACACAGACACACACGACACACAAACACCATAAACAAACACACACACAGCACACACCACACACACACACACACACACACACACACACACACACACACAAACACACACACACACACCACACCACACAGACACACACACACAAACACCTAAACAAACACACACACACTCACACACATACACACACATCACACACAACCCACACACAACACCACACACAAACACACACATCACTCACAACCACACTACACACAACACACAACACCTAAACAAACATGCACTCTCCCACCCAACTACACACCCAACTACACACACGCACTCACTTACCCCACCCCACCCCCAGCCAGTCTGTACTTCCCTATGCAAACACATTTCCACAACTTCTCTTCTAATCTACGCTGGAGTAACTTGTGCAACACAATTTCAACCACACACACACACCACCAACACGGGACACCATCAAGCACCACACCTACACAGACATCTACAACGCAAACACCCAACACCTACCTACCCCCCCAACCCCCCCACTCAACCCCCCCACCCCCCATCCCTCCCACCACCACCCGTCTGGACTTCCAGGCAACACATTCCGCAATTCTATTCGGAGTACTTTTGTGTAACCACACACACACACACTCACATCCGACACAGGCCACTCACACGCACCCACAGGCACACACACACGCAACTACACCTACCCCCCCCCCCCCACCCACCCCACCCCACCCCACCCCCACCCAACCCCACCCCACCCCTCTTACCCTAACCTCACCCCAACCCCACCACCCCCCAACCTCAACCCCAACCCCCCCCCAACCCCACCCAGTCTGGACTGCCAGGCAACGTATTCCGCAACTTCTACACAGAGTACTTGTGTAGCAGCAGTGCACCGCACGCACACACACCTACATACACATGCACCACACCTACCACCCCCCCACCCTCCCAACCCCCCCCACCCCCCCACCCCCCCCACCCCCTTAACCCCCCCACCCAGTCTGGACTGCCAGGCAACGTATTCCACAACTTTCTACACAGAGTACTTGTGCAACACACACACACGCACACGCACCACACAGACACACACACAAGCACCTACACCTACCCCCCCCCCCCCACCCCCTTACTTCAACCCAACCCCCAAACCCCCACCCAGTCTGGGCTGCCAGGCAACGCATTCCGCAACTTCTACACAGAGTACTTGTGCAACAGCAGTGCTGAGGTGGAGGAGGAGCGCTGCCAAGGCATAATCCTAGATGTGGGAGCCCATCTGGGGGTGCACTCACTCTTCCTGGGAAAGTCAGGCTTTCAGGTGGGTGTGTGGGCGTGTGTGTGTGTGGGTGGGTGGGTGGGTGGGGGGCATGTGTGTTCTCACCCAGACACCAATAGATGTGGGAGCCCATCTGGGGGTGCACTCACTCTTCCTGGGAAAGTCAGGCTTTCAGGTGTGTGTGTGTGTGTGTGTGTGTGTGTGTGTGTGGTTGGGGGGGGGGGGGGGGGGGGGGGGGGGGCATGTGTGTTCTCACCCAGACACCAATAGATGTGGGAAAGTCAGGCTTTCAGGTGTGGGTGTGGGCGTGGGTGTGTGGGGTGGAATTTCAGGCTTTCAGGTGTGTGTGTGGGCGTGGGTGTGTGGGGTGGAATTTCAGGCTTTCAGGTGTGTGTGTGGGCGTGGGTGTGTGGGGTGGAATTTCAGGCTTTCAGGTGTGTGTGTGGGCGTGGGTGTGTGGGGTGGAATTTCAGGCTTTCGGGTGGCCCTCTTGCTGTGTGTGCATGTGTGTGTTTGTGTTTTTGTGGTGGGAAGTGCAGAAGTGGAGGAGGAGCGCTGCCAAGGCGTAAACCTATATGAGGGAGCCCACCTGGGGGTGCACTCACTCTTCCTGGGAAAGTCAGGCTTCCAGGTGTGGGTGGGCGGGCGCGTGTATAGGTGTGTGTGTGTGTGTGTGTGTGTGCATGCCTTGTGTGCATGTGGGCGTGTGTGTGTGCATGCCGTGTGTACATGTGGGCGTGTGTGTGCATGCTGTGTGTGCATGTGGGCGTGTGTGTGTGCCTGCGTGTGTACATGTGGGCGTGTGTGTGTGCATGCCGTGTGTACATGTGGGCGTGTGTGTGTGCATGCCGTGTGTGCATCTGTGTTCTCACCCAGACACCAATAGATGTGGGAGCACACCTGGGGGTGCACTCGCTCTCCTGGGAAAGTCAGGCTTTCAGGTGTGGGTGTGTGGGTGTATAGGTGTGGGTGTGGAAGGTGGAAAGTCAGGCTTCCAGGTGTGGGTGTGTGGGCGTGGGTGTGGAAGGTGGAAAGTCAGGCTTCCAGGTGTGGGTGTGTGGGCGTGGGTGTGGAAGGTGGAAAGTCAGGCTTCCAGGTGTGGGTGTGTGGGCGTGGGTGTGGAAGGTGGAAAGTCAGGCTTCCAGGAGTGGATGTGTGGGTGTGGGTGTGTGGGCGTGGGTGTGGAAGGTGGAAAGTCAGGCTTCCAGGTGTGGGTGTGTGGGCGTGGGTGTGGAAGGTGGAAAGTCAGGCTTCCAGGTGTGGATGTGTGGGCGTGGGTGTGTGGGCGTGGGTGTGGAAGGTGGAAAGTCAGGCTTCCAGGTGTGGATGTGGGGGCGTGGGTGTGTGGGCGTGGGTGTGGAAGGTGGAAAGTCAGGCTTCCAGGTGTGTGTGTGGGTTGGTGGGTGGGTGGGTGGGTACGGTTGGTGGGTGGGTGGGTGGGTGGGGGGGGCATGTGTGTGTGTGTCTGTTCTGTGTTCTCACACAGACACCAATAGATGTGGGAGCACACCTGAAGGTGCACTCGTTCTTCCAGGGAAAGTTAGGCTTCCAGGTGTGGGTGTTAGGGTGTGGGTGTGAGTGTGAGGGTGTGGGTGTGAGGGTGTGGGTGTGGGGGGTGGAAAGTCAGGCTTTAAGGTGGGCCTCTTGCTGTGTGTGCATGTTTGTGTGTTTGTGGTGGGAGGGATGAGCATGATGGAGAGTGCCGAAAAAGGGACAAGAGATTGGGAGGAGTGGGATTCCTTCCATCTGAATTCGCAGTACTGCTGATGCAGCGGTACTGCGGTTAGGAGATCCAATCGTGCTCCACGGAGATTCCGCAGAACCTGGGAGGGACGAGCATGATGGAGAGTGCCGAAATGGGACTCTCTCTCTCTCTCTCTCTCTTTCGTCTCTCTCTCCTCTCCCCCGCCCACACCGCACATCCTTTCAGTTTACTCCAGTGGTTGCATGGTCCGCATTGGTGTTTGGCCCTTCACAAACACACACACAGCACACTGCACTCACTTAAACCCACACAACTTCCACCATCTTGCTGCTCTCGCTCCCTCCCCCTCCCCTCACCCCCTCCCCCCCCCCCCCCCCCCCCCCCCCTCCCCACACACACGCCACACCCCACAGGGCTTCCCCCCTTTGTTTCGGGTGCATGTGTTTGAGCCCTTCACACACGCACAGCACACCACACACCATGCACCACTAACACCACAACCTTCCAGTCCTCTTACTCTCGCTCTCCCGCCCCCCCCACCCCTCCCCCCCCCCTCCCCCCCCCCCCCCCCCACACACACACACACACACAGTGACACTCCCACCTGTTTGGCGGGTGCATTGTTTAAAAGCCTTCACAACAGTCACCACCCACACATGCACCACGCACTAACGACCACACCCTTCACCTGTTCTCTTTGCTCTCGTCTTCCCCCTCACACCTCCCCCCCTACACGACCTCCCCTCCCTCCCCCCTCACACTCCCCCCCCACCCCCCCCCCCACACACACACACAATATGCACCTGTCCACAGTGTTGCGGGTGCATGTGGTTTGAGCCTTTCACAAAACACACACACACACATACACACATACACATACACAAACACACCCACCAGTACACTCCCATACACACATCAACACATACCACCCTCCCTTTTCACTGTGTCTTGCAGGTGCATGCGTTTGAGCCCTTCATCCCTAGTACTGCTGAGTTGTGTTGAGGTGTGTGCGTGGCCTAACAACTACACATACAATTTTTCTGAAAGGCTGTCCAAGTGACTTTGGAGAGGAATGTGAGTGCCCATTACACACGCACACCACATGCGCACACACACACAGTACACTAGTGCACTGCACCAACCCCCGGCTGACCCCTCAACACCATTACCTCCCTCCCCCCCCCCACCCACCCAACCCCCCCCCCCCCCCTCCCCTCCCACAAACACCCTACACACACAGACAACACTGCCTTATCATCTTCATTACCGGCATGTCATGAAAGCGAGAGAGAAAATGTGAGTGCACCACACACAATCATACACAGTTCGCACACCGACGACATAGTCACACACTCTCACTGACGATCGAACACACGCAATCACTATCACCACACAAAATCACACACACCACCAACAACTACGACGTCTATCATATCTGCTGAAGGCGTGTCAAAAAACTTGGGGATGATGTGGGTGAACGCCCACGCATAAATCACCACACTGCAGCATACACAACCGACACACAACGAAATTACATCCCACACACACAATACGACACACACTCAAACACCCAAACAGAATCACTAACACACACTCAAACACACCACACACAATTCACACACAGCAATCACACACACAAGGCGAACTCAATCATACATCAGACCGACATGCACCGATCACAGCACACACCCACACAACGACGAGCACACACAATTCACACCACAACACCCCAATCACAGCACCCACGACAAATCACGCAGCACACACAATCACTGCACACACATCGATCCACCCATCCCACACACCCACTCGGTGCCCCCAATCACACACACCCCCACACACCCTTCACCCACCATCCACCCACACCCCACCACAATGCACTCACACTCAACACACACAATCACACACGATCACAAACACAACACACAACACACACACTTACACCCCCATCACACACAATCACACTCACACAATACATTGGCACGACACCACAATCAATACACCACCCACACACAAAGACACATCAACACCACACACACACCCAATCACGCACACACACACACACACCACACCCCACAATCACACACAAATCACACACACTCACCACACTCATGCACAACCCCACTATACACACCTAAACCCACCACACACCCACAACACTCACACATAGTTTACACCTCCCCCACCCAATCATGTCACATCAGACACCGATCACCATCAACACGCACAATCACACACCACAATCACCACACACAACCATAACACTACACCAGCAACACGACACGCATATCATAATCTCGAAGAGTTGGCAACGAACTGGGAGAGGAATGTCGGAATGCACCACGCATACAATCGCCGACCATAACACACAACCGACACATACACAATCAAACTTACAAACACCCACAATTCTCCAATCTGGCACGAATCACACAGTCCACTTTACAATCACCACCCGGGGACATTCGAGCACACAAGCCACGGCACACACACACACAATCACAGACAACAGTCCACGTACAAATCCACATACACATTGACAATCACACACATCGCCCACATAACACACACACACCCCAATCGCACTTTCCAATCACATAACACACAAGCACACTTACAATCAGTCACATACAACATCGTCATAAATCAAAACAATCCTCTATCGCATAATCGCACTCAACATTGTGTGCACATGACCGCCATCAAACACGCACGACTACACACACCCACAATCACCCACACACACCATCACGCACACACACAATCACACACACAATCGCACAATCAATCGCTCACATACACACACGCCCAATCACACTTACAATCACACAACAATATCTCACATACACATACCATGCTCCTATACCTATACTGAACAAACATCCTAGTTCAAAACACATACCCAAGCCTCGACCCCATCCTACGCGGCCCTCCCCACCCCCCACACAACCACATACCAAGCACCCACGCCCACACACACAGACACTACCCCTAGCACACACACACACGACCATAACCCAATTCACGACACCACACACACAAGCAGGCACACATCATAAACGCACAATGACGCTGACAATCACACATACAGCCACACACAAGCAACACACACCCACACACACTACAAGCAAAACTGCACAATCACCCACACCACAAAGCCTCGACAACACACACAACGCACACAGCACACAATCAGGGCACGCACACAGACAATCAAACTCACAATCACCCAACACACAGACAAACACACACACACACAAGAAGCACAACACAATCAGGTTATGAGCACACACACACTTCCACCTAAAATCACAAAAAAACCATCATCACACACATTTACCGCATGAGCGGCAAGCACAGCACTCAGACACCCACACACCACAGCAACCACAATCCCACAATCTAGCACATTACTACACACAATCACACACACAGCGCGCAGGCACACCAACAACAACATGCACACTTACACTCACAAACCACACAATCCACCTCACACTACCTATCACATCACACAATTTCACTGACAATAACACGCAACACGCACACTCCACTTATCAATCACACACGAACACAGTAGTTCTCCACTTACAATCACACCGCTAGTCACCACACACACACTCAGCCCGCACACATTATCATCACACACACACTACCCAATTCTTTATCAACACACTTATCCCTCTTCCATCACACATCATACACACTACACACCACATCACCACACACACATTTACACACACACACACCCATCCAACACATCACTCAACGACACATCTACATTGTCATCACGCACACATC
>JACBWV010000318.1:805395-867895 GCA_013435795.1 Chlamydomonas sp. ICE-L | reverse complement strand
ACACACACACACACCACACCACACACACACACACATGCAAGTGAATGGCTGAGGTAAGAGACACACACAAACACACAACACACACACACACACACGCAAGGTGATGGCTGGTGATGAGACACACACAACACCACCACACACACACTGCACACGGGATGGTGGGTCGAGACACAGACCACCCACACACACCACACCACCACACAGAACACTGCAAGTGAGGCGGGGTGAGAGGGACACACACCACACACACACAACACACACCCAATGCAAGTGAGGGCTGGGGCGATGAACACCCACCACTACACACCCAAACACACACCCACACTATCCGCTACACACACCACACACACAAACATACACCCGACACTCACACCCCACTAACACACACCACACACACTCTATTGATGGCTGTTTTAGATCCACACACCACACCCCCACACACTGCAAGTGATCGGCGGGTGAGAGATGCACACCACACCCCACACTCATCCCACACACTGTCACAGTGTTGTCTGGGTTGAGAGACACACACACCATTCACACCCCTGCCAGTGACTTGCTGGGTGAGGCACACACACAACACACCACACACTCACACACACACACCACACACCACCACTGCGAAGTGAGTCGCGTGGTGCGACCACACACACCACCACACATACACACACCCCCACACAGCACCACACACAACCGTCCACACACACACACACACACGACTGCAATGTTGCATCGGGTGTAGAGACACTCGCACATCTCACCACACACACACACACAACTCTCACGCACACACTGCATGACTGGCTCGGTGAGACACCACACTCCCACACACACATCACATGCTCGCCACACACTGCAGTGATGGCTGGTTGGAGTCACCCACCACACGCCACCACACACCCCACACACACACACACAACACATGCAGTGATGCTTGTTAGAGACACACCCCCACACAACACACACACACACTGCAAGTTATGTCTGGTGAGAGACCAACACACACCCCACACACATACCACAAAACTGCAAGTGAGGCTGGTAGAGGACACACCACACACCACTGCGAGTGATTGCTGTTTGAGAGACACCACCACACCACAACCACACACACCACAGTGCAAGTGAGGCTGGGTGAGAGACACACACACAACCACACACGCTACCCACTGCAAGTGATCTGCTGGGTGAGAGCACACGCCACCCACACTTCAAGTGATGGTCTGGGTGAGACGACAACCACACAGCACACCACACACGCACACTGCAAGTGATGGCTGGGAGAGACACCCCCACACAGCCAACGCATGATGGCCTGGGTGAGAGACGCCACACACACACCACGGCAATGATGGCTGGGTGAGAGACCACACCACACACAACACACACCACACGCAAGCTCACTACACTTCAAGGTGGTCTGGTGATAGACACACAGCACCACCACACAACACAACACCACACCCACACACACACAACTAAACAGACACACACCCAGCCCGCACTCACCACACACCACACACACACTACAACAGCACACACTACCACACCCACATACCACACCACACACACCTACACACACTCACACGACAACACACCACCACACTCCAACACGACACACACACACACACACACACACACCCACACACCACTACACACCCACACACACAACAACTACACACACAACACCACACACCACATCACTACCCACACCCACACACTACAACACAACACCCACCTACACACACTACACACACACACTACACACACACACACACACACACACACACACACACGCACTACACACACACACACACACACACACACACACTACACACACACACACACACTGCTAGTGATGGCTGAGTGAGAGAACTTGGGGGGCGTATGGGTGGGTGGGGTGGGGTGGGGGTGGGGTACGATGCAGGTGGGGGTGATGTGAGAGGAGGTTGAAACATATTTATATTTAACAGTTACTTAGATGGTGGCGGTCGTGTTGGCAGTGCTGTGTGGTTGGGTGTGTTGGGGTAGGGGTAGGGGTACGATGCTGGTGGCTAATCAAGTCACCTTGAAACCATGATAGAAACGAAACAAAATGCTGCTGTGCTGTACTGCTGTGTGTAAACAATGCTGCTGTGCTGTACTGTGCATGTTGCTGACGAAACAATATACTGCTGTGCTGTACCTTGCAGGTTGCTGACGAAACAATATGCTTCTGTGCTGTACTGTGCATGTTGCTGACGAAACAATATACTGCTGTGCTGTACCTTGCAGGTTGCTGACGAAACAATATGCTGCTGTGCTGTACTATGCATGTTGCTGACGAAACAATATGCTGCTGTGCTGCACTGTGCAGGTTGCTGACAAAACATCATGCTGCTGTGCTGTACTGAGCAGGTTGCTGACGAAACAATATGCTGCTGTGCTGTACTGTGCATGTTGCTGACGAAACAATACGCTGCTGTGCTGCACTGTGCATGTTGCTGACGAAACAATATGCTGCTGTGCTGTACTGTGCATGTTGCTGACGAAACAATTTACTGCTGTGCTGTACCTTGCAGATTGCTGACGAAACAATATGCTGCTGTGCTGTACTGTGCATGTTGCTGACGAAACAATATACTGCTGTGCTGTACCTTGCAGGTTGCTGACGAAACAATATGCTGCTGTGCTGCACTGTGCAGGTTGCTGACGAAACAATATGCTGCTGTGCTGTACTGTGCATGTTGCTGACGAAACAATATACTACTGTGCTGTACCTTGCAGATTGCTGACGAAACAATATGCTGCTGTGCTGTACTGTGCATGTTACTGACGAAACAATATGCTGCTGTGCTGTACCTTGCAGGTTGCTGACAAAACATTATGCTGCTGTGCTGTACTGTGCAGGTTGCTGACGAAACAATATGCTGCTGTGCTGTACTGTGCATGTTGCTGACGAAACAATACGCTGCTGTGCTGCACTGTACATGTTGCTGACGAAACAAAATGCTGCTGTGTTGTACTGTGCAGGTTGCTGACAAAGCTCAATTCTGCTGTGCTGTTCTGTGCAGGTTGCTGACGAGACCACCTTGGTCGCTAACATTTACAGCAAGGAGGAGTGCCGAAAGAAAAGAAAGTCATAAAAGGGAGTGGAGGTAACGATGTCACCCACAAAGTCACTCATTGCAGCTTCACCCTAGCTTCCAACTGCTGTCCTCACACCTCGGTACGGTGCTGTACTGCTGTACCCACGCCGCGGTACTAAGCTGTACTGCTGAACTCACCTCGCGGTACCATGCTGTAATGTTGTACTCACATCGCGGTACTGTGCTGTACCGCTGTCCTCACATTGCGGTACTGTGCTGAACTTCATTACTCACATCGAGTACTGTGCTGTACTGCTGTCCTCACATTGCCATACTGTACTGCACTACATTACTCACATCGTGGGACTGTGCTGTACTTTTGTACTCACATCGCGGTATTGTGCTGTACTGCTGTACTCACATCGTGGTAGTGTGCTGTACTGCTGTGCCCACGTCCCGCTACTGTGCTGTACTGACATCCCATTGCTGTGCTGCAAGTTGGGGAACTAAGCTTGCAGTACAGTACCTGTAAGACATTGCAGTACAGTACCGTGTCCATGGTGTTACTGGAGTAGCAGGTTCAGGTTGGGTGGCTGGGGGTTGTATTATTTTTCATGGCGCTGTGGCATAGTACCACCAGGCACCATTTGCTGTGCACACTTTCAGGTCTTTACAAAAGATCAGATCCTGGCAATAGATCAGATCCTAGCAATATTCCAGCTTTTGGCAATAGATCACGTCCTGGCAAAAGATCAGATCCTAGCAATATACCAGCTCTTGGCAATAGATCACGTCCTGGCAAAAGATCAGATCCTGACAAAGATCAGATCCTAGCAATATACCAGCTCTTGGCAATAGATCACGTCCTGGCAAAAGATCGGATCCTGACAAAGATCAGATCCTAGCAATATACCAGCTCTTGGCAATAGATCACGTCCTGGCAATAGATCAGGTCCTGACAAAAAATCAGATCCTGGCCATAGATCAGGTCCTAGCAATAAACCAGCTCTGGGCAATAGATCACGTCCTGGCAATAGACAAGCCCTCAGCAATACATCAGATCCTGGCAACAGATCAGGTCCAGACAATAAACCAGCTCTTGGCACCATTAGATCCTGGCAGTAGATCAGATCCTGGCAATAAACAAGATCCTGGCACCATCAGATCCCGACAAAAGAGTGGCTGGCTAATAGAGCTGCTAGCCTCTAGGTTTGCAACTAGCAAGATTGGTAGCTAAACAAATTGGCCAGCCATCTATTGGAAGCTAGCAAGATTGGTAGTTAACAAGATAGGCAGCTAGCAAGATTAGTAGTTAACAAGATAGGCAGCTAGCAAGATTGGTAGTTAGCAAGATTGGCAGCTAGCAAGATTGGCCAGCCATATATTGGCAGCTAGCAAGATCTAACTGAAAGAGAGGACAGGCAAGAGGGTAGGGGTAGCTTGGAGGGCCAGAGTGCTGCGAGGTTCAGGTTATGGAGTGGTGTTCGCATTATTTGTGTTGGTACTCGGGCATCATGCCACCAGGGTACTTCAAATGGCCAAATTGGCCAGCGCTTAAGCGCACTTGAAAATAAAAAAGTGCGCTTTGTAGTGCAAAAAGCGCAAAAATTGCTTGCAGCGCCCACAAGGGTTGCAAAAAACTGTGCTAAAAGCGCAGAGGGGGTCAAAAAATCAGCGCTCAAAAGCGCAAAAGCGCGCGATTTGAATTACCCTGCATGCCACCTGCAGCATCTCTTCAAACCCCAGACCTGGGAATCGCGCAGACCAATTATTTTAGTTTAGGCCCAAATCCTTCAAAACATCTCTGCACCTGCTGTGTGAACCATCAGATTATGGCATGCCATCTATTGGCAGCTAGCACCATCAGATTATGGCAAGCCATCTATTAGCTGCTAGCAAGACCTGAAGAGTTTATTGTCTGCTACCACATGCGATCTCTACCTGGGACCCTGTTTGGGCCAAATCTTCTGCTACCTTGAGACTCAAATCTCGCCCCCCACCCCACCCCTTCCGCCTGCCCAAATCACTGCCAGAAAACTCGATATGAAACAAAAAGAAAAGCTATGAAGACCTGACTGAAAGAGGGGAGAGGAGAGGAGTATCTATGAGGGTCAGAGGGCTGCAAGGCCTTGTAAGCTTTTTTATCTAGGATGAATGGCTGCATCTAAGTTGAGACTGTCAGCTCCAGATGAATCATAGACCTCCAGGTTGGATTGCACGTATCGCATATATGAATAATATGGTACAAGTATGAATATATACCGTATGAATCATAGACCTCCACGTACGAATCATAGACCTCCAGGTTTGATTGCATGTATTGCATATAAGAATAAAATAGTAGAAGTATGAAGATATACCGTATGAATCATAGATATATACCCATTATTTATATATTCTGCTATTTGTTTGAGTGTGTTTTCTTTCCCCATTCTTGCCCTTATCAAGCTGTGGGTGGCATTGTTCTGTTTTAGCCATGTGTAGCAGCTTCTTGGCAGCTCCCTTTTGGAGAGAGTTGGAGTGGCTTGGAGGGTCTACAGCTTCTTGGCAGCTCCCTTTCGGAGAGGGTAGGAATGGCTTGGTTGGTCTGCAGCTTATTTGCAGCTCCCTTTCCGAGTGGGTAGGAACGGCTTGGAGGACTGCAGCTTCTTGGCAGCTCCCTTTCGGAGAGAATAGGACTTGCTTGAAGGGTCTGCAGGCTGCAAGGCCTTACAACTGCTTTTGATCTTGGGTGAATGTCTACATCTAGGTCGCTGCTATACATTTTATTATTTTGATCTCGGGTGACTGTCTACATCTAAATCGATACTACATAGAATATATTGTTTTGATATCAGGTGAATGGCTACATCTAAATAAATATTATATATAATGGCTACATCTAAGTATATATTAAATATCATTTATTATATTGATCTCAGGTGAATGGCTACATCTAAATAAATATTATATATAATATATTATTTTGATCTCGGTTGAATGGCTACATCTGAGTATATATTAAATATCATATATTATATTGATCTCAGGTGAATGGCCACATCTAAATCGATATGATACATAATATATTATTTTGATGTCAAGTGAATGGCTACATCTAAGTAATTATTAAATATCATATATTATTTTGATCTTGGGTGAATGGCTACATCTAAATCAATATGATGTAGAATATATTATTTTTATGTCAAGTGAATGGCTACATCTAAATCGATGTTATATATTATATATTATTTTGATCTTGGGTGAATGGCTACATCTGAGTCGATACTATATATAACATATTCTTTTGCTCCCAGGTGAAAGGTCATCTAAGTTGGTACTTTCAACTCAAGAGTAGACCAAGACCTCCAGTTTTGGTTGTCACCAACACCAACTAACCAACACCAGGAGACCGACACCAACAAACCAACACCAACACTAGCAGACCAACACAGTAGACCACCACCAACAGAACAACACCAACAGAACAACACCAACAGAACAACACCAACACTAGCAGACCAACACCAGTAGACCATCACCAACACCTATGTGTTTGGTGTTGAGTTTTTGCTCAGCACTCCCTTCTGGGGGGCGAGAGCCCCAGATTCGCCTGTTGTCCGATTGTCTGTTTGTCCGCATGTTCCAACCCTGGGCCCTACTGGCCTCCAGGGTACTTCAAATGGCCAAATTGGCCAGCGCTTTAGCGCGCTTGAAAACAGAAAAACTGCGCTTTGTAATGCAAAAAGCGCAAAAATTGCTTGCTGCGCCCGCAGCAGGTTGCAAAAAACTGCGCTTAAAGCGCAGAGGGGGTCAAAAAGTCAGCGCTCAAATGCGCAAAAGCGCGCGCTTTGAATTACCCTGCTGGCCTCTGGCCCTGTCGCAAACCCTGGCTCTGATAGGCTGCACTTGACTCTGTTGCCACCTGTCGCTCGGATAACAAACACTCTCCGCCCATTTTCCGCGTCGTTTGCAACACGCGGAAAATGGGCGCTAGGACTTGTCTGCGTGATTGCTATTTAGCGCTAGGACTTGTCTGCATTATTGCTATTGGTCTGATTGTGTGGTCAGGATAATGATAGGGGACCTCTAGAGGGTAGTAATCCAAAGTGCATAATGCAATGACAAGGGTGTAGATAGGTATACCAGGATAATTTGGTGGCTGGCCCCTGCCTACTGAACGGGCTGCCCCCCGAACCTCTTGTCTTGTAATAAGGCGTACCATTTATTCACTTACTTACTTACCAGGATAATGAGGGGATTCCAGGATTACATATTTTATTGATTGATCGATTGACTCAATTACCAGGATAATGAGGGGATTCCAGGACTTACAGATTTATTTACTTATTAACTTACTTACCAGGATAAGGAGGGGCTTCCAGGATGACTGAATTCATTATGAACTCACTATATCACCTGCATGGGCTCAATGGTTCAGGCAATGGCGTTTGAGTAAATAAACGAAGTGACATATAATACATGACCGTCGGTCCAGGGTTCTACTTCTTGCCAAATTGGTCAGCGCTTGAAGCACACAAACGTCAAATTGGTCAGCGCTTTTTGGTGCAAAAACTGCGCGCTGCGCCCACAGGGGGTTGAAAAAACTGCGCGATACGCGCAGAAGGGCTCAAAAAGGCAGCGCGGCACCCTTAGTAGTACCCTGCTTCCGTCCCTTGCGTTGGTTGACAAGTGCGGTATTGTTGATGGACACTCCTTTTCTCAGCAGCGAGTTACAATTAATAAAACATGAGTTACATAGATCAAGCCAGCAATTGGGGAGTATAAGTGATTGTGTTCAACAGTTTTAGGGTGTGAAGTGTGGGCTCCAGACTGTCTGGGTGTAAGAGTGGTAGAAGATGAAATGCATTTTATGTCTGCATGTCCTTGATACTCATAGAATACAAATTTATATTTCAGAAACTGAAAATTGAACCTTAATTGGCTCGATGCGGTCATTTCGGCTGTATTGTATCACACTCAATGAAGATCAAAATAAAGACCAACACTAAATTATCCGTCACAAAGTTAGTATCGCACTTAATGATGACCATCAGGGGGCTCCGGGCACCCTGCTATTTTTTTAATCTCACATGGTCTCACAATTGATCATCTGTCACCGATGCAAAGCAGAGCAGCAACATTCGCTTACATTGCACCGGCACCTTCAGACATTAGTGCGAACATTTATTGCGGTTTTCATTTATGTCGTCAGTAGTCCGAATGTAGCTGTGTAGCTGTTTAACCGGGTAGCCGGCGTCAAAACCGGTAAAATTCAAAACTCCTCGGAACGAGACAAAA
Source organism: Chlamydomonas sp. ICE-L (assembly GCA_013435795.1). Taxonomy (NCBI): domain Eukaryota; kingdom Viridiplantae; phylum Chlorophyta; class Chlorophyceae; order Chlamydomonadales; family Chlamydomonadaceae; genus Chlamydomonas; species Chlamydomonas sp. ICE-L. The sequence goes on along the minus strand of JACBWV010000318.1, from coordinate 859,544 downwards.
CTCCTCGGACTTTCATATTAGCGCTTTTCTCCCTGTGCCTTCTCATTGCATCCCCTCTCATCACGAATGATGGATGTAAATATTTGTAAGCAACGCAGCCCGTACTCTATCGACCTTCGCGAGCGAGTGGTGCAAGGGGGAAACAAGAGAGCGTGAGAGTGTTGCATGAGCGTGAGAGTGTTCCATTCCAAGGGCTTCGCAGGCGTTGGGTTGCGCAGGGGAACAACGGCACAAGGGGTTTGATTTGCAAGAGGGCTACGGGGCAGCACGGAAGCAGGGTAACCTCTGACTGCTAATAATCGCACCAAGCAGGAAGCCTCGCTGAAAATTCCAAAGCGTGACGGAACCACATGAAATACGATGGCTAAACTATGACAAGGCAACAAGTGCGCTAGGGTAACACGAAGCCATCATAAGCATGATGAGGAAGCCTGTGGCCATCATCTACTCGCTAAGTGGCTCACTATGGCTCACAACTCGTACAGACTAAGTGCGAGCGCTGAAGATGCGTCAATTGATACCCGCACCACGAAGGATGCTACAGAGAGGCGTATCAATTACAAACAGCACCTGCAAGCCCTGAGGGAGCGAAAATGACTCTAGGTTGGTGCTAGTAACTCGCTATGGCTCAAAACTCGAACTGGCGAATTACGACTGCTTCTTCCGGTATGCCATATATGCTAACCCATAACAATGCTAATCAGACATGTAGCAATCGCAAAATGCAGCATGCAAGCAAGGAGCGGGAGCCAGATGTTGGGGTCCTGGCTCCAGCTAGATCTAGAGCCCTTAGTATTTGGTTGGCCTTGCGTGGCCCAGGTTTGAGAATACCGCGCAACGGAAGTGGAGAAGGTATCCTAGAAGGCACAGGCAGAAAAACGCTAAAACGAAAGTCTGAGGAGTTCTGTCTCGAGGAGTTTTGAATTTGACCGGTTTTGGCGCCGACTACCCGGCGTAAACAGCTACACAGCTACATTCGGACTACTGACAGCATAAATGAACACCGCTATAATTGATGTACCATGTTCTAGGGTAAAGATCTGAAAAAGACGATGCTACTTTCTTGTGTACCACTTACTAATGTCTATCAAAGTCTGCAATTTTGGTGGGTGCCGAGGCGCGCGTTGCGCGATCCTCGGCCAGGCAAAAATTAAACGGTGCAGTATCCCATTTAGAGACCTGCGGCAGAAGCGGTCCACTGAGTGCAAGGTGGACCACGACTACCAAGAAACCACCTTGGGTCTTGTATCACAACCAGATTTTGGAGGGTCCTTTGCGTCGCTAACACAGATTTTGAAACCGGTTGCGTCTGATGATGCAGATTTTGGAGTTCAGTGAACCCAGGCGGGCAAGACGACTTGCGGCTAGACTGGACGCTACACCCTACGCCCTAGTACCATGTGAGGGTTGTTCAGGAGGCTGCGTCCTGCGCCGCAGACGCAACGTCGAGGGTCCGTTGAGTCCTGAGACGCGACGTGGGGAGGGTCCGTTGCATCCTGAGAAGCAACGTGGGGAGGGTCCGTTGGGTCGCAGACGCAGCTTCAGTGAGTTGGTTGCGTCGCAGGTCGCAGGCTATGTGGGTCGGTTATGGGTCGGTTGCGGGTCGGTTGCGTCCAAGGTACCGGACCCAGCGGGGGTACCCGGGGCTGGGGGCACCCAGAGCCGCGGCTCAGATGCCCGATACTCGGATACTCCGATACTACACCGAGTTTTCTCGCGGTTTTCCTGATAAATTCCGACATGTTATGTGTACCACGGTATGCTAATCCGAAATGCTATTGCATGTTATTCCGACAAGTCCAGGTTGCAGCAGTTCAGTCTGTCAGTTGTTTGATGTGGAGGCACATTGCCACGTGCAACAAAACATGGCAAAAAACATGAAGATAAATTACTAATTTGGTAACTGGCCAGCCCATGACAACGTTACCAGTATGTATGAATAACGTAATTGAGATGTCCTCCATCACGAACTTGCGATTTCTAGAAACCAGGGCACAGAGTGTTTCTTATTTCAGCCCCTCCTGATACTTCATAATCAAACTGAGGAAAAGGGCATAGAAGTACAAGGGTACTTCAGGAGGACCCCCAGCTCTGCTTCCTGAGGCGCAACCAAATTCTGGAAGCCTGCTTCCTGTGACGCAGCGGACCCTTCCTTCTGGCCAACGGACCCTCTCCACGTTGCATCTGCGACGGAGGACGCAGCATGCTGAACAACCCTCACCGGTTCCTAGAAACACATACACGACATCAATAAGTTGTCACTTTCAGTAGGCTTTATTATACCTTATATCTACCTCCACAATATATCACCGCACAATGCAGCAGCACTGCCTGAGTGCCTGCACGCCCAGAACGGTGGGTGGCCAAGAAGGTAAATTAGGCTAAAGTAGGCTGAAAGGGCTTACCCAATCTGGAACACAAACAACAACACTAACACCAACGACAAAAAAACAATGGCAGATGATCAGGATTCGGGAGGGACTAAATAATTTTGTAAGGTCCAGGACGTTACAAACGTAGATGTGGGCCCATGAGTCGTAGACAAGGGCCCATTGAATTTCATGGCATGTTTGGACATAGTTGGAGGCCCATGATACGTAGATTTTCTAAACAGTTACGTTTCAAAAAGTATATTTTGATGTACCTTAGACCAACCCTGGCTACACCTATTTGAAACTGCACCCAGGAGTGTGGTGCACTAGGGTTTATACCGGTACTACGCATGTGCATTCAACCTGCCGACAGTCTGCAGCCTGAGGGCTGATATATTATGATATACAAAATATCTTCTAGTACCTGTTGTTGCTGTTGTTGTTCTTACATTCCTGGAGTATCCAAATAGGGTACAGTGGCTCGTCCAACCTCAAATACCCCCCCCCCCCCCCCCCCCCCCTATTATCACGTTGACGAATCATGCGACCCCCTTATTATCACGTTGATGAATCACGCAACCAAGAACTCAAGACATGTCCTGGCTGGTTATGTGCAGTATGTGTACTTGTGCGACCTGCCGCACATTGTGCGACCCCTGTGCAACTTTCTAGTGTACGTTTTGTGTACGTGTTGGCCGAAATGGACCCTTGGTTGCACCTGGCTAGCACAGGCCCAGCCCAGGTAGCTAGGGTATATGTATGGAGTACACAAGGTCCCAGGGCTGGCAGATATGTCATATGTCAATATGTGCAATCAAGATCACATGATATTGGGTGGTTGGCCCCAGTGCAAGCAAGCAGGCTGCCCCCCTTAACCCCATGCCTTGTAATAAGGCGTAACATTTATTTATCATTATCTTACAGTGTACATCACATTGGATGTACATTGAAACATAATACGACCAGAACTTAAAAATTGAAATCCATCAGCCAAAAATGCAATCATCATCACCATCATCATACACAATTCAAATGGAAGCACAAGCTACGTTCAGCGGTGCGACTTTGTGTGCCCAAAGTGATCCCGGCCAGTTCAGCGGTGTTTCATTTCTGGCTACTCATGGCAGCTTCCTGTCAGCTCCATTAGCCAGCCACTGGGCCAAACCCAAAGCCTTCAGCTGCATTTTAATGCCCTTTATGCTGCTAGCATCCAAGGGATATCAATCTCAAGATATATGCAGACACACACACTAACACTTTCACACACAAACACACTCACATTAGCACACGCTCACACACACACCAACACGCACACACATGGGAAATGCACTCTCAAACTAACACACACACATGTAATGGAAAAATTGGCAAGGCAGTAGGCAGCTGGCTTGCTTCAAGTGGATTCTGTAGTCAAAGGGATAACCTACAATGATCACTGTCTATCTTATCCTTGTCAATCAACCTGCCTATCAAAACTCTGATGACATATTTGGGTTCAGTCCATTGGCTGGCTGAGAGAGCTGTCTAGAAGCTGCTTAGAGAAGGTAGCAGTAGTAGTAAAGAAGGGGATACACAATGTGCACTGATCCCTGTCTATGATATCCCTGTCAATCAATCTGCCTATGAGCACTCTGCTGACATATTTGGGTACAGTGCGGTGGCAGGCTGAGAGCTGCGTAGAAGCTACTTATAAAAGGTAGCAGTGGTGGTCAAGGAGGTGATACACAATGTGTACTGCTCCCTGTCTATCACATCCCTATCAATGAATCTGCCGAATTAAAAAAAAAAAAAATGCCGCATGAATGATATATATTAAAAGAAGTGCAAGTCTCTTATTGGTGGCCCTTCTAAAAAGGAAAAGGGCAGTAGCTTCTAGACAGCTCCCTGAATCATCCACTGCGCTTTGCACCAACATTTCAACAGCACTTGCCCAACCTTGACCGATCAAGAGTGCAGCATGTCTCCAGTGTTTTTCTTTTCAGATACGAGCAGGAGCTTCTAGACAGCTCCCTGACTCATCCACTGCGCTTTGCACCAACATTTCAACAGGTGTAGATTACTGATGAAAGCAGCATCCAGGTGCAGTAGAATGCGTTAGGTTTGGCTGGATAGGGAGGCAGGGGAGCTACCTAGAAGATGCGGCTCGTAGCTGAAAAGAAAAACACTGCATGCCTCGGATACCATTCTCCTCCTCCAACATATTCCAGGGGCTGAGCTGGGAGGCTCCACAAGGCTTGTTGATACTAGAGCATGTGTGTGTATGCATATTCCAGTCTAGGAATAGCTAGATAGGCTAAAGGGACTTGCCCAACCTTGAATGATTAAGAGTGCAGCATGCCTCCATTACCATTCTCCTCCTCCAACATATTCCAGGGGCTGAGCTGGGAGGCTCCACAAGGCTTGTTGATACTAGAGAATGTGTGTGTATGCATGTTGCAGTCCGGGGGTAGCCAGGTAGGCTAGAGGAACTTGCCCAACCTTGACCGATCAAGAGTGCAGCATGTCTCCAGTGTTTTTCTTTTCAGATACGAGCAGGAGCTTCTAGACAGCTCCCTGACTCATCCACTGGGCTTTCTGCCGACATTTCAACATGTGTAGATAACTGATGATGGCAGCTTCCAGGTGCAGTATACAGCGTTAGGTTTGGCTGACTGTAATATCATTATCCTACTCCATGCTATTTAATGGGCCGAGCTTTGCCAGTTCCATTTCTCGCCAAGCTTCTTGTGCAGCTCATGATTCTGGTTCTGGTTCTTGTTCTGGGGCTGTTGCTGGTACTGTTGTTGATGTTGATGCCAAGTGCCTTGTGCAGCTCATGGTGCTGGTGCTTGTGGTGCTGTTAGCGCTGGCGCTGTTGCTGGTACTGTTGTTGATGTTGATGCCAAGTGCCTTGTGCAGCTCATGGTGCTGGTGCTTGTGGTGCTGTTAGCGCTGGCGCTGTGCTGGGATAAGTTGTGATGTTGATGCCAAGTGCCTTGTGCAGTCATGGTGCTGGTGCTGTGGTTTGCTGTTATCGGGGGGGGGGGGCTTGTTTTTTGGCCCCGGGGGGGTTGTGATGGGTAATGGTGTTGATGTGATGCCAAGGGCCTGGTGCAGCTATGGTGCTGGTGCTTGTGGTGCTGTTAGCGCTGGCGCTGTTGCTGGTACTGTTGTTGATGTTGATGCCAAGTGCCTTGTGCAGCTCATGGTGCTGGTGCTTGTGGTGCTGTTAGCGCTGGCGCTGTTGCTGGTACTGTTGTTGATGTTGATGCCAAGGCATGTGAAGCAATGGTGTGGTTGCTTGTGGTGCTGTTAGCGCGGAGAGGTTGTGGTATGTTGTGATGGGGATGCCCAGTGCCCTTGTGCAGCTCATGGTGCTGGGGTTGTGGTGATGTTAGCGCTGGCGTGTTGCTGGTATGTTGTGAGTTGATGCCATAGTGCCTTGTGCAGTCATGGTGCTGGGGCTGTGGTGCTGTGTTAGCGCTGGCGGCTGTTGCTGTTACTGTGTTGAATGTGACGCCAAGAGTGTCTGTGCATGCTCTATTAAAGAGAGGCTCAACGAAACGTTTGTGACTCTGATAAACCCTGCTGTAACAAATAGAGCAATACATTAGTATGATGACTTAAGGAGGCATTGCATTCGAAGTGCGGAAGACACTATGATGCACAATGTGTGAGGTACTAAATGTGAGGTACTATATGTGAGGTACTATAGTCTTTAGGTGAGGTACTATAGGTGAGTGAATATAAGTGAGGTACTACAGGTGAGGTACTATAGGTGAGTTAATATAAGTGAGGTACTACATGTGAGGTACTATAGTCTATAGGTGGGTTATTATTAGGGAAAAGCAATATGATATCATATGCTATCATGTCATCATATGATGACGGCAGTCTGACTACCCACTCCACCCACCCGCCCACCCTCACTCCGACACTGACGTGCCTGAATATTGCTCTAGATTGAAGTACACCACCCCCCAACGCCCAACATCCACCCAACGCACACTTCACCCCCCCCCCCCCCCCCCCCTCCCGCCCCCCCACACACCACCACCCATCGTCCCCCAACACCCACCCACCCCCACTCTGACACTGACGTACCTGAATCTTTTCACGGGTTTCTCGCCCCAACAGCGAGATGACTGACTTTGCTGCGAAGTTGATCGACCCAGGGAGATCGACTAGTGTGAGATTCTTCAATCGGTTTGGGTAGTAGGTGACCAAGCTGGTGCACAGTCGGCGCATGAGGGGGAGCTGCTGGAGCACTTGGCAAGTGTGGGCATCTGTGCAGTGGGACAGAGTGGGGTGTTGGTGTAGTGGAGCGGTATAGTGGGGCAGAGTGGCATTGGGCAGAGCATTAGCAACATCATTCGGCATCGTATCTGTGTAGTGAGACAGACAGACAGTCTTGTTCACATGGGGGTGCACAGGGGGAGCAGGCTGATCACTGGCAGTGTTTTTTTGTAGTGTGTGTTGTAGTGTGGGCAGGGAGCAATTTTTGTAGTGTTTTGTAGTGGGAAAGAGTGGGGGTGTGGTGGTTTTGTTTGTAGTGGGGCGGAGTGGTGGGGCAGAGTGGGATTGTGGGTTGAGTGGGACAGAGTGGGATGTGGTTTTTGGTTTTTTGTAGTGGGACAGCAGAGGTGGGTGGGGGGGTGTAGTGGGGCGGAGAGAGTGCTTGGGGCAGAGCGGGATGTGGGTGTAGTGGGACAGAGTGGGATGTGGGTGTAGTGGGACAGAGTGGGGTGTGGGTGTAGTGGGGCGGAGTGGTGGGGCAGAGTGGGATGTGGGTGTAGTGGGACAGAGTGGGGTGTGGGTGTAGTGGGGCGGAGTGGTGGGGCAGAGTGGGATGTGGGTGTTGTGGTAGTGGGACCGAGGAGTGGGATGTGGGTGTGCTGTAGGGGCAGAGTGGGTGTGGGTTGTAGTGGGGCGGAAGTAGTGGAGGGTGGGGCAGAGTGGGATGTGGGTGTAGTGGGACAGAGTGGGATGTGGGTGTAGTGGGACAGAGTGGGGTGTGGGTGTAGTGGGGCGGAGTGGTGGGGCAGAGTGGGATGTGGGTGTAGTGGGACAGAGTGGGATGTGGGTGTAGTGGGACAGAGTGGGGTGTGGGTGTAGTGGGCGGATGAGTGGTGGGCAGAGTGAGTGGGGGTTTGTAGTGGGACAGAGTGGGAGTGTGGGTGTTTTGTAGTGGAAGAGTGGGGGTGTGGGTTGTTAGTGGGGCGGAGGTGAGGCCCGGAGTGGTGGGGCAGAGGGGGATGTGGGTTTGTAGGGGGACAGAGGGGATGTTGGGTTGTTAGTGGGACAGAGTGGGGTGTGGGGTGAGCTGGGGCGGAGTGGTAGTGAGTGGGGCAGAGGGATGTGGGGTTTGTTGTTGGGTGTAGTGGGACAGAGTGGGATGTGGGTGTACTGGGGCGGTGTAGTTCAGCGTTCAGACCTGGACCCCAAGTTTAACTACTGTTAGAACAATTAGCTGCGCAATGCTTACCTGCACACATGATGCTTACATGGAGCTTGTCCAAGACGGTATGTGGCATTCAGACCTGGTCCCCAAGTTGAATTTATAGTATAAACATTTAACTACACATCGCCTACCCGCGCACACATGATGCTTACATGGAGCTTGTCCAAGACGGTCTGTGACGTTCAGACCTGGTCCCAAGTTCAATTTCTATTATATCATTTAACTACACACCGCCTACTGGTCCCCGAGAACAATTACTAATATCGACATGTAACTACACACCGCCTTCCTGCACAGACAATATTCTTCAGACCTGGTCCCCAATGAATTGCATGAGCAAAAGATCAACAACTATTAGAGTTTACTACACACCGCCTACCCGCGCACATAATGCTTACACGGATGTTGTCAAAGTTCGACATTGAATTTCAGACCTGGTCCCCAACAAATTGCATGAGCACGAGATCAATAACTATTGGAGTCAAGGTAATGATAACGCCTGGTGGGGCGTGGTGTTAAGGGAGCCCGTCGTACGCGGGTGGGGAGCGGTCTCCTACCTCAACTGGACAAGCTACCATCGCGGTTGACAACGACCTGCAACGCCAAGAGCGACCGAAGGGGGAGTCGAACCCCCGACTCTTCATTCTTTAGCGAGCTGGTCTACCACTAGACCATTGTAAATCGCTAAAGAGGCTATATTGGAGTCAACTACACACCGCTTACCCACGCACACAATGCATCCATGGAGCTTGTTTAGGTTGGTCTGTGACTTTAAGACCTGGTCCCCAAGAAACTCCAAGAGCATGAGATCAATTACTATTAGACAAGTTAACTACACAACACCTACCTGCATACACAATGCATGCATGTAGCTTGTCCAAGGGGGTCTGTGACATTCAGTCCTGGCCCCCAAGAAACTCCAAGAGCATGAGATCAACAACTATTAGAGTTAACTACACATCGCCTACCCCCGCACACACAATGTGTGCATGGAGCTTGTTTAGGTTGGTCTGTGACTTTAAGACCTGCTCCCCAAGAAACTCCAAGAGCACGAGATCAATTACTATTATAACCAGTTAACCACACAACACCTTCCTGGATACACTATGCATGCATGTAGCTTGTCCAAGTGGGTCTGTGACATTCAGACTTGGTCCCTAAATTCAATAACTATTTGAAAAATTAGCTGCGCAATGCTTGCTTGCGCACACAAGGTTTAAATGTAGCTTGTCCAAGACAGTCTATAACGTTCAGACCTGGTCTCCAAGTTCAATTACTAATATAAACATTTAACTACACACCATCTACCTGCGCACACAATGTTTAAATGTACCTTGTTCAAGACAGTCTGTAACGTTCAGACCTGGCCCCCAAGTTCAATTACTATTAGAACAAATAAGCTGCCCAATGCCTACCTGTGCACACGATGCGTACATGAAGCTTGTCCAAGTTGGTCCCCAAGTTCAATTACTATTATAAAAAATAACTGCGCAATGCATACCTACGCACACGATGCGTACATGCAGCTTGTCCAAATGGGTCTGTGACGTTCAGACCTGGTCCCCAAGTTCAATTACTATTAGAACAAATAAGCTGCCCAATGCCTACCTGTGCACACGATGCGTACATGAAGCTTGTCCAAGTTGGTCCCCAAGTTCAATTAATATTATAAAAAATAACTGCGCCATGCATACCTGCGCACACACTGCGTGCATGCAGCTTGTCCAAGTGGGTCTGTGACGTTCAGACCTGGTCCCCAAGAGCAATTACTATTAGAAAAATAAGCTGCGCAATGCATACCTACACACACGATGCGTGCATGCAGCTTGTCCAAGACGGTCAGTGACATTCAGACCCGGCCCCCAAGTTCAAATACTATTAGAACAATTAGCTGCATACACAATGCGTGCATGCAGCTTGTCCAAGTGGGTCTGTGACGTTCAGACCTGGCCCCCAAGAGCAATTACTATAAGAAAAATTGGCTGCTCAATGCTTACCTGCGCACACGATGCGTACATGGAGCTTGTACAAGTTGGTCCCCAAGTTCAATTACTATTATAAAAAATAACTGCGCAATGCATACCTACACACACGATGCGTGCATGCAGCTTGTCCAAGACGGTCAGTGATGTTTAGACCTGGCCCACAAGTTCAAATACTATTAGAACAATTAGCTGCATACACAATGCATGCATGCAGCTTGTCCAAGACGGTCAGTGATGTTTAGACCTGGCCCCCAAGTTCAAATACCATTAGAACAATTAGCTGCATACACGATGCGTGCACGGAGCTTGTCCAAGTGGGACTGTGACGTTCAGTCCTGGCCCCCAAGAGCAATTACTATTAGAAAAATAAGCTGCGCAATGCTCACCTGCGCACACGATGCGTACATGGAGCTTGTCCAAGAAGGTATGTGATAGACATGAAAAGGAGGCGGTACTGGTACTGCTTGAAGTCCTCCTGCTACAAGTTGAGGTCCTCCGCAACTCACACACAGGGAGGCTGCGCACTCCATCCACACTGAATCGCACTTTACTCTCCATCTGAGACACAGCAAATAGGAGGGGCTGTAAACATAGGTGTGTGTGTGTGTTTTCGAATGGTGGGGACTCAGTTTCCTTACGCAGTTTTGAGAGCTAATTTTCTACAGCTCAGTGCTGGCCTACCAACTCACACGCCGGGAAACTGCAAACTCCATCCACACTGGATCGCACTTTACTCTCCATCTGAGACACAGTGGGTTTGAGTTTGGTATGTTTGGTAGGTTTGGTAGGTTTAGTAGGTTTGGTAGGTTTAGTTGTTAGGGGTTTTGTGGGTTTGCGTTAGGGTCCACACTGAATTGCACTTAACTCTCCATTTGATACAGTGGGGGTTTTGTGGGTTTGAGTTTGGTGGGTATGGGTTTGGGGTTGGTGGGTTGGGTTGGGGTCCAGGGAACTGGTTGAAGTCCTCCTGCTACTAGTTGAGGTCCTCCGCAACTCACACGCTGGGAGACTGCGCACTCCATCCACACTGAATCGCACTTTACTCTCCATGTGATACATAGCAACTAGGAGGGGCTGTCAACATAGGTGTGTGTGTGTGTATGTGTGTGTGTATGTTCAAGTGGTGGGAACTCAGTTTCCTTACACAGTTTCAAGAGCTGATTTTCTACAGCTCAGTGCTGGCCTACCAAATTACTTAACCCGGAGACTGCGCACTCCATCCACACTGAATCGCACTTAACTCTTTGTATGATCCACAGAGGGTTTTGTGGGTTTGTGTTGGGTAGGTTTTGTGGGTTCGAGTCTGGGATTGTCGGGTTTGGTGGGTATGGGTTTGGCAGGTATGGGTTTGGTGGGTTTGGTTTGGTGGGTTTGGTTTGGTGGGTTTGGGTTCGGGGTTGTTGGGTTTGGTAGGTTAGGGTTTGGGTCCACACTGACTCACACTCTACTCGCCATATGATCCACCGTAAATAGGGGAAATGGAAAAGATGATGATATTGGTCATGATTATATATAATTAGGGGTCGGCTATGTTATATCATATTAATGAATACATAATATTATACAACATGATCTAATATTAGTTGGACGAGCCGTCTCACCAGAATTGCGATTTTATTTGAAAAACTAATATTATTGTGACACTGTAATAATATTAGTTCATATTAGTTTTTCAGACACTAATATTAGTTGCCGTTCCCTATATATGATACTCCTATCATGTGCCAAGTCAAAGGACTAAAACGTGACAATGCGCACTCCATCCACACTGAACAGCACTTCACTTTCTATCTGATCCGCCGCAAATTGGGAAACGAGAAAGATGAAGACATCATGCATCATGATCGTATATTACTTTGTATTACCGGCATATATTTTGGATGATATGAGACATTTATATTATTGTTACACTCTCCATCTCATCCGCGGCAAATTGGGAAACGAGAAAGATGAAGACATCATGCATCATGATCGTATATTACTTTGTATTACCGGCATATATTTTGGATGATATGAGACATTTATATTATTGTTACACTCTCCATCTGATCCGCGGCAAATTGGGAAACGAGAAAGATTAAAGCTTCATGCATGATGACCTTATTACCGGTGAAATGAGAAAGATGAAGACATTACCGGTGAAATGAGAAAGATGAAAACATTACCGGTGAAATGAGACAGATTAAAACACTATTATGCATTATTTTACATTACTTTATTTTCCCGGTGTATATTTTGTATCACATGCCACGTTTATATAATTGTATCATTATCATCTCATTTGGAGACATACGCAAATTAGGAAATGGCAGGGTTGTATAAAGCAGAAGAAAAAAGCAATGGAGGCTCACATGAGTCAATAATGCGGATTGTACGTATATATGAGGGATGGGATGTGGGGTGGGGTGGGGTGGGGGTGGGGGTGGGGGTGGGGGTGGGGTGGGGGTGGGGGTGGGGTGGGGTGGGTGGGGTTGGGTTGAGGTGGGTTGGGGTTGGGTTGGGTTGGGTTGGGTTGGGTTGGGTTGGGTTGGGTTGGGTTGGGGATGGGATGGGGTGGGATGGGGTGGGGTGGGGGTGGGGGGCTGGTAGGGGGAGCCAATGGCCACACGGGCTACCCTACTAGTGCATATATTATGTAATAAAAATAAAGTAGTGGCATCTCACCTGAGTTATTAATGCGCACACACAAGATTCACTTGTGAACCCTTCCCGTGCCACTTTTGAAATGGCCCTGGTGGCATTCAACACCAAGCACTTGGATGGTTCATTTTGGTTTTTTGATACAAGGCAAAACTCCTCCCAACCAAGATTGCAATCAGCCCCAATTTTATCAAGCTCTCTTGGAACAGAAGGGGTAGCCCTTCTTCTCTTACGTTCTGCTCCCGTTTTCCACACCACTGTGGCTTTCAGGACAATAGAGAAGGTCTCTCTTGAGTTGGGTTGAGTGGGGTTGGGTTGGGTTGAGTTGGGGTTTTTGATGTTGGTTTGGGTAACGGCTGAATATGAGTTTTGGTTTTGGTTAGGTTTTTTTGTGTTGGCTGAGCTGAGTGGTTGGGTTAGGTTTTATGGTTGGTGGGTTTGGGATCCGGGTTTCGGGTTTTTGGTCGATAGTCGGGGTTTCGGTTTTTTTGGGTTGGGTGGGTTGGGGTTGGGTTTGGGTTTTGGGTTTGGGTTTGGTTTTGGGTTGGGTTGAGCTGGGTTGAGCTGGGTTGGGTTTTGGTTTTTGGGTTGGGTTTTGGGGTTTTTGGGTTGGTTGGGTTGGATTGGGTTTGGGGTTTTGAAAGTTTGGGTTGGTTGGTGGTTTGGGTTTTTGGGTTGGTTTTTGGTTGGGTTGGGTTTGGGTTTTGGGTTGGGGTTGGGTTTGGGTGGGAGTTGGGTTTTTTGGTGGCCTTGAGCTGAGCTGACTGAGCTGAACTGGAGAGTTAGGTGAGAGGTGAGAGGTGACAAATGAGAGGTGAGAGGTGAGAGGTGAGAGGTGGACAAATGAGGAATGTGAGAGGGTGGGAGAGGGAGAGGTGAGAGGTGGAGAGGTTGACAATGAGGGAGGTGATAGTGGAGAGGTGAGAGGTGAAGAGGTTTAGAGGGTGAGAGGTGGACAAATAAGGTGGAGAGGTTAGAGGTGAGAGGTTAGAGGTGAGAGGTTGAGATGTTGATAGTTGGATGAGATGTACGCAAATGAAAGAGGTGAGAGTGAGAGGTGAGAGGTGAGAGGTTTTATAAGGTTTTTTAGAGGTGAGAGTGAGAAGGTGACAAAATGTAGAGGTGAGATGGTTGATAGGTTGATAGTTGAGAGTGGAGAGGTGGACAAATGAGAGGTGATAGGTGAGAGTTGATTAGGTGAGAGGTGACAATTGAGCAGGTGAGAGTGAGAGTGGAGAGGTGAAGGTGACAAAGAAAATTGAGAAGGTGAGAGTTGAGAGGTGAGAGAAGGTTAGAAGTGAGAGTGACAAATGAGAGGGGGGAGAGGTGATAGGTGAGAGGTGACAAAGTGATAGGTGACAATGAAGGTGAGTAGGTGATAGGTGAGAGGTGACAATGAGAGGTGACAAATTATAGTTAGATGTGAGAGGTGAGAGGTGGAAAATGAGAGGTGAGAGGTGAGAGGTGAGAGGTGAGAGGTGACAAATGATATGTGATAGGTGAGAGGTGAGAGTGGAAGAAGGTGGAGAGGTGAGAGGTGAGAGGTTACAAATGGAGAAGGTGAGAGGTGATAGGGTTGAGAAGTGAGAGGTGACATGAGGAGGTGAGAGGTGGAGATGGAAGAGGGTGATAGTGAGAGTGACAAATGAAGGTGACAATGAGAGGTGAAGAGGTTAGATGGTTTAGAGGTGACAAATGAGAGGTGCAAATGAGGAGGTTATAGGTTGGAGATTTGGCACAATGAAGAGGTGACAAATTAGGGAGGTTGAGGGTGAGAAGGTGACAAATGAGAGGTGACAAATGAGAGGTGAGAGGTGAGAGGTGAGAGGTGACAAATGAGAGGTGAATAGGTGAGAGGTTAAGGTGATAGGGTGACAATGAGAAGGTGAGAGGTGAATTTTCGATTCATGGTCCAAATATGTTGCGTCAGGTCCCACGGCACTAGGCATGAAGGGGAGGGAAGGACGAGGCTGAGAAGCTTCTGTTCAAGTCAGGGGTTATAGACAGGGGGCATGTAGTCGGGAACATGGCACTAGGAATAAAGGGGGGGGGAAGGAAGAGGCTGCCCAGCCTCTGTTAAAGTCAGGGGTTATAGACAGGGGGCATATAGTCAGGGGGCATGGCACTAGGCATAATGGGGAGGGAAGGAAGAGGTTGCACAGCCTCTGTTCAAGTCAGGGGGTACAGAGTTCACGAACCACAGTCGGGGTTGCAAAGAACATACTGCACCAACGAATATACATATGATATATCTTTAATATTGTATCTCATATATCGTATACATTATATCTTATATGAAATAACATATATTATACATTACATAATACATAATATATACCGGTATAACATATAATATATAAGAAATAATATATAATAAATAATACATACCGTAATACATAATACATAACATATATGATATGTAAGATATAAGATATAAGATATGCAGCATACAACAAGACGCAGTATGCACAGCTCTTACAGCCCGCCCAATAAAATTCAACCGCTTAAACCCAAACCCTAGACCCGACCGCCCACAGCTCAAGTAGCCCGCCATCAAGGCCCAAGTATCAGGGATTTTTATTTCCGCTATATACCATAGTGGAGCTTAGGGTTCCCGGGGGTCCGGAGACTGTAATTTATTTTTTACTTCCCGGGGGGGTCCAAGAGTTTTCATATCGTTCCCAGGGGGGGATTTTGAATTTAAAACTACATCCCGGGGCAAACATTGGGAATAATGGAGGCATGTATTAAATGACAGAAGAACTGCCAAGTCATTGTTTTGGGGCTGCAAACCAATTCCTCCTGATCTTCTTAGGAGTTGCCTGATCTGCCGGTTGAGCCTGTGATGGATCTGGAGACGTGACGGGCGAGACAGAAGGGACTAGGAAACGCAATTTCCTAGGGCGTCCTGGTGTCCTCTTGCTGGCAAGGGCTGCCTGGTCACGAGCAAGCTTTGCATGGGCAGCCGCTGTTGCTTCCTCCTTGCGCTTCGCCTCTTTGGCTTTCTTCTTCTCCACCTCTTCAGCCGTAAGCGTCGCCTTGAAAAACATGTCCAGCTTTGTCTGCTTCTTCTGATTGCCATCCGAGTCCTTCAACACATTCACGATCTTCACTACTCGAACATCGGGGCTTTTCTCACCGGCTATTTCGAGATCAGGAGTGTCAGATTCGACTATTACAAGATCAGGCGTGTCAACTTCGGCCTCCATGTTGAAGGCGGAGCAGGAGCAACAATTTCAGACGATGGGAGGAGGAACCCCTTGAAATATGTATTGGCAATCAGGCAGTACTGCCCCAATTCTAGTTCCTGGGTGCTGGTGCTGATCTGAGGCCGACCCCATTTTTTAATCGTACCGCGGGGCGGTAAAAAATATTATTTTCCCATCGCTAATGCCGGTTCGCGGGGGGGGCAAAAACGATAATTATTCGGGAACCCTAACATTTTCTACGGTATAGCGGTCGCGAGTTTTGCCTCCGTTTTATCGATAATATCGGTTTAAAAAAGTTTTTTTTTTTTGCCTCAATGGCCCTGAAAAGCTACAAAAAGCTATAAAAAGCTACAGAAAGCACTAAAACGCTGTCCCTTGAGGAGGCATAAAACCATGAAGCAAGAAAAAAACCACTTTCATGTTTGAAAAACAAATCACTGCCAAGTATGAGTATTGCCGTCCAGGGCCCTACCAAAGCCCAAGTATGGGTGTTGCCGTCCAGGGGTAGACTACAAGGCTAAATGGACTTACTCAACATCCAATAATGAAGGCACGTTCCCGGAGCCCGTCTTTAAGGCAATCCAAGGCGCTGCTAAAGCCTATGCATAAATGTAACGACACCAATAACACCAAGAACAGTCCACCACCAGGCTTGGCATGCCTACCTCCCTCACCACCACCACTACCACTCCTCCTCACAGGACTACTGATCATCATACTCATCATCATCATCATGACCACCACCACCAACTTCCTCCCTTGTCCTCCCTATACCCATGTATGTATGTTACAGTCCACCACAGGGCTTGGCATGCCTACCTCCCTCACCATCACCACCACCACTCCTCCTCACAGGACTACTGATCATCATACTCATCATCATCATGCCCACCACCACGACCTTCCTCCCTTGTCCTCCCTATACCCATGTTTGTATGTCACAGTCCACCACAGGGCTTGGCATGCCTCCCTCCCTCACCACTACCTCCCTCACCACCACCACCACCACCACTCCTCACATGACTACTGATCATCATACTCATCATCATCATGACCACCACCACCACCTTCCTCCCATGCTCTCCCTATACCCGTGTATGCATGTTACAGTCCACCACATGGCTTAGCATGCCTACCTCCCTCACCACCACCACAACTCCTCCTCACAGGACTACTGATCATCATACTCATCACCACCACCACCACCACCACCACCTTCCTCCCATGTCCTCCCTATACCCGTGTATGTATGTTACAGTCCATCACCAGGCTTGGCATGCCTACCTCCTTCACCACCACCACCACTCCTCATCACATGACTACTTATCATCACACTCCTCATCATCATGACCACCACCACCACTCCCTCCCTTGTCCAACCTATACCCATGTGTGTATGTTACAGTCCAGGGGTAGGCCAAATAGGCAAAAGAGACTTGACCAACCGTGATAGGAAAGGCTAAAAAGACTTATAGACACAAAAAAGACCTATAGGCTTAGAAAGACCCACAGGCAAAAAATTCCCGTAGGCAAACACCTTCAGTACACTACAGTACAATACCTATACCCACAGGCGCACACCTTCAGTATGGCTGCAAGGTGCACAGGGTCTTGCTAATGGCGACAATCACAGCCTGCTGCCATGGCAGTTGACAGTGACCGCGAACACTAAAGCGCACCCGTAGGGATTCGAACCCTGCTCTTTCTTGTTTCAGTGAGCTCTAGCAATGAGCCATTCGTTGAAACGGGATACGCACGGTAATACTATACATACACATAGGCACAAACCTGCAGTATGGCTTCAAGGCTGGCCAGGGCCTTGCTTATGGCGACAATCGCAGCCTGCTGCCATGGCAGTTGACAGTGACCGCGAACACTAAAGCGCACCCGTAGGGATTCGAACTCTGCTCTTTCTTGTTTCAGCGAGCTCTAGCAATGAGCCATTCGTCGACACGGGATATGCACTGTAATACTATACATACACATAGGCACCTACCTTCAGTACAATACAGTACAATACATATACCTTTAGGCACATACCTGCAGTACAATGCAGTACAATTCCTATACCCATAGGCACCTACCTTCAGTATGGCTTCAAGGCTGCCCAGGGCCTTGCTAATGGCGACAATCGCAGCCTGAGGAGTGGTGACCTGAAATTCATGAGGGCCAAGGTGGGCAGGGTATTAAGAGTCTTTTTATGCCAGGAGGTAACAGTTTACAATTTTCTAATTTCCTGTCTAACCTGTCCAGTTGGGAAGTTGCTAGTTCAACCTCGGATTATATTTTATCAGCCTTGCAGCCTGGGGGGGGGGGGGGGGTGAACTGAAATCACGAGGGCCCAGAGTGGCAGGGTATTAAAAGTCTTTATGCTAGGAGGTAACGGTTGATTGTTTCCCATTTCCTGCCTAACCTTTCTAGTAGGGAGGTTGCTGGCTCAACCTTGGATTCTATCTGATCAGCCTTGCAGCCTGGGGAGTGGTGAACTTAAATTCATGAGGGCCCAGAGTGGCAGGGTATTAAGAGTCTTTATGCCAGGAGGTAACGGTTGATTGTTTCCCATTTCCTGCCTAACCTTTCTAGTAGAGAGGTTGCTGGTTCAACCTCGGATTCTATTTGATCAGCCTTGCAGCCTGGGGAGTGGTGACCTTAAATTCATGAGGGCCCAGAGTGGCAGGGTATTAAGAATCTTTATGCCAGGAGGTAACGTTTGATTCCTTCTCATTTCCTGTTTAACCTTTATAGTCTGAAAGTTGCTGGTTCAACCTCGGATTATTTTGTATCACATTGCAGCCTGGGGAGTGGTGCCCTGGAATCATGATGGCCAGGGTGGCAGGGAATTAAGAATTTGTAACCCTGTTTGATTTTTCTCATTTCCTGTTTTCCCTTTCCAGCAGGGAGATTGCTGGTTTAACCTCAGATTATATCTGATCTGTTTTGCAGCCTGGGGAGTGGTGAATTGAAATTCATGTGGGCCAAGGGTGGCAGGGTATTAAGAGTCTTTATGCCAGGAGGTAACGGTTGATTGTTTCCCATTTCCTGCCTAACCTTTCTAGTAGGGAGGTTGCTGGCTCAACCTCGGATTCTATTTTATCAGCCTTGCAGCCTGAGGAGTGGTGAACTGAAATCACCAGGGCCAAGGGTGGCAGGGTATTAAGAGTCTTTATGCCAGGAGGTAACAGTTGATTTTGTTCAATTTCCTGTTCAACCTTTTCAGTAGGGAACTTGCTGGAGGGGTGGTTGCCTTGGGTTTTGACCCCTCTCCATGTCTCTACCATGTCTACCTACCTTGTGGATACCAGCAGCAATCAGCTGCCCCTACCATGCAGGCTGTAAGCCGCCTCTTTTCACCCTCTCACACTGGTTGCCATATGTTGTCATAGCCCCAGCCCCCCCTCCCCCCCCCCCCCCATGTCTTCCCCCTCCCATTTCCCTCCCCTTTCTCTGTCATGCCGACATGCCTTGTGGATACCAGCAGCAATCAGCTGCTCTTACCATGCTGGTTGTAAGCTAGTAAGCCACCGCTTTGATCCTCTCACACTGGTTGCCTTATGTAGTTATGTTGCCAAAGCCCCAGGGCACTTCACCTGTTATCTCCTACTTTACTTCATCAAAAAAAATGCAGGATCGATAAAAACAACGGTACCATGCAGGCTGTAAGCCGCCTCTTTTCATCCTCTCACACTGGTTGCCATATGTTGACATAGCCCCAGGCCCCCCCCCCCCCCCCCCCCCCCCCCCCCCCACACACACACACACACACACACACACACCTCCACACATGTCTCCCCCCTCCCATCTCCCTCCCCTTTCTGTCATGTCTACCTACTTCGTAGGTACCAGCAGCAATCAGCTGCCACTACCATGCAGGCTGTAAGCCGCCTCTTTTCATCCTCTCACACTGGTTGCCATATGTCGTCAAAGCTTCAGGCAACCCCCTCCACCCCACACTCCCTCCACCCCCCTCCCCCCATGTCTCCCCCCTCCCATCTCCCTCCCCTTTCACTGTCATGTCTACCTACTTTATGGGTACCAGCAGCAATCGGCTGCCCCTACCATGCTGGTTGTAAGCCACCTCTTTTCATCCTCACACTAGTTGCCATATGTTGTAAAAGCCCCAGGCGACCACCTCTTCCCCCCTCCCCCATGTCTCCCCCCTCCCATTTCCTTTATTTGCCATGTCTACCTACCTGTGGATACCAGCAGCAATCATCTGCCGGCACAACTCCAACCCGTCTACGTCAAAGTTATCTGGCAGATTCAGGTTTCTTGCAGCCATCGTTAGTCTAGCAAGGTCTACCCACTCGCGATATCTGAGTGGGGTAAGGTAAGGCGGGGTGGGGAGGGGAGGGGTGGGTGGGTGGGTGGGTAGGCGGTGGGAGGGTACGGTGGGGGTAGGGGGTTGGGTGGGTGGGGAGGGGAAGGGTGGGGGTTGTGGGGGGTTGTGGGGGGAGGGGGGGGTATGTGGTGGTGGTGGTGGTGGTGGTGGTGGTAGGGGGGGGGGGGGGGGGGGGGGGGGGGGGGGGGGGGGGGGGCAGCCCTGAGAAGGGGGGCAATATCTGCAGAGGCAAAGTTAGAAGGAGGAGCATTCAGCGGCGCTCAAAACAAGTCGCCTGCGGTACTGCAATGTGGTTGTTTACTTGCCATCCAAAGTTGCAGGGGTGTTGCTTTCGGAAACGTTTCAACTTTTTTGACCCAATGAGCCCGCCATGAGGGAGGTATTTTTGCAACCTCCCGCATTGGGACTAAAAAAACATAGAGGCAATAAGGACATTAACAATAAAATAAGAAAACAAAATTATTGGCATTACCTTACTGCCAGGTCAGCAGTGCTCATGGCCAAGAATGTATCGAAAGGCAGTGGAGGGGGGAGGGGGGGATACACAATCGTTGCATCTTTCTTCTTGGAGTTGGACCTCCTGCCAGCTTGTTTTGAGCCATTCTCAGTATGCACATCTGAAAGTAGGAGCGGGGGATATAATTCCATGAGCCCATAGCATGTGTGTATGTTACAGTCCAGGGGGAAGCTAATGATGCTAAAGAGATGTGCACTTCCATGCGCATATAGCATACTTGTATGTTACGATCCAGGGGGCAGCCAGTTTGGCTAAAGGGATGTGCACTTACATGAGCCTGTAGCATGTACGTATGGTTCAGTCCAGGATGTAGAAAATGATGCTAAAGGGATGTGCACTTCCATGCGCATATAGCATATTTGTATGTTACGGTCCAGGGGGCAGCCAGTTTGGCTAAAGGGATGTGCACTTACATGAGCCTGTAGCGTGAATGCATGTTACAGAACAAAGGGTGTCTAATTAGGCCCATACCTAGGGAACGGCAATATGATATCATATGACGTCGGCAGTTTGACTATGCTAAAGTTACCATTTATAAACAATAGCACATGATGCAATTTGTATGATATCACATATTCATATGATATCATACTCGCCTTTGGCAAACATCATATGATATGCTAATCCCTACCCATACCACATCTCAGGTTCTCTGTCGCGTATGTTACAGTACAGTGGGTATCTAAGGCTGAAGGACAACCATGTGTACCCGTACCTCATATCAGGTACTCCGCTGCGTTCTCACGATTGTTAGGGGACCTGTTCAATAAGCTCTTGTTGTAGCCCCTTGAAACTGTCCACAATTATCTTGATTATTTGAGTTTGGGCAAGTTCCTCTAGCCTATTGGGGTACCCCCTGGACAGTAACATAACATACAGGTAGCATAACATAATATACCGGTCACATCACATCACATCGCATAACATAGCATAGCATAATATAACATGACATAGACAACATACCTGGTGCTGTTTTACTGCGGGGCCGCCTTCTCTTTTTATAAACGTTGGATAAGAGCCGAATGGTCCGTGCAACGAGTATGGTGGTCAAAAAGGCATGGGCTCCCCATCGAGAGGTCTGCTTCCCTCGGATTCTGTTGGGCAAGAAAATAAAACACACTCAGTTTCACAACAAGCATGCCACATGTACTGTGATGACAGTCAGACAGGCAAGGGTCACCAATCCTATCATGCATTACAGTGAGTTGATTCCAAGGTGTTTGCCCCTCCAACCACCCAACACAACCAAGCACAACCCAACCCAGCATCACACAAACCCACCCACCCACTCAACCCCACCCAACTCAATCACCACCACCTCCCCCGAATCCAACCCCATATAAGCTAGCTGTATCCCACCTGTGAGGGAGTGACAGGCCAATGACCAGCAGCTCCGCCCAGCCCGAAACCCGCCGTGAAATCTTCCGGCACACTCCAACGACGAGCACCTGCGCACAGCCGGAAATTACGGGAAAGGCGTGATTCAGCAGCATCGACGAAGCCATGGCAGAAGTATGGCTTACTATGCTCGCTGGTTTCTGTGGGTGGGTATCGCGCGGGGGCAGGGGGGGCTTGGAAATGGATACGGCGAGCAGCCCTGAGTTGCTGAAAAAACATGTTGCAATCCAATCCAATTCAATTGATGGCAGAAGCCGATGGATTCGTAACCCAGTGTGCCAGCTTCCCGGCCTGCAATTGTCCTAGGTACCAAGTGAAGCATAGGACCTTTTACAGCGACTAACACGAGAAGTGCGGACGGACCTTGCCGAGGATATCAACCACCATCGTTAGTTCATGATTAATACAGGCTGTTCCTTTATCTTAGGTCGAAAGAGGTATAGAGATGACTCAAGAGCTGCTTGAGCTTGTTTTGCCTAGTCCGGAAGATCTTCCTCTTCTAAGAAAGAGGAAGGCGTAGCACCTGGCCTATGTGCCCGTGGATGATGGGTGATGCAAATTATGAACAGTGCTTCGCGAACATGGGTTTGTGGATGATGGATGATGCAAATTATGATAAGTGCTTCGCGAAATTTGTCTCAGTCCTGAAGTCTTCGCGAAATTTGTCGAAGTCCTTCAGGCTGGCTGGCGCTTTCGATCTGTCGAGCTGGCACTTCGCCCACATGCAGGGTATCGGCAGGGGGTATGGGCAATGCGGGTGTTACTGTACCGTCCGCGTTCAGGACCTGCCTCAGCCGGCCTCGGCCGGCCTCACCCTAAATACGGTATGGAGTTACTCCGAAACTCGAGGTGACGTTCCAGAAGTGTGTGGGATCAGGAATTCAGGAAGATGGCTAGGCTGCAGGCTAGGTTGATTCTAGTATTCTACCTGCCAGGTTATCACCATGAATATTTAAACACCTGTGAGTCTGTGACCATTTCGACCTTGTTGACAAGATGTATTTCTAGCTACCGGTATTGGTCGATTAGTGTTCAGAGCTAGCTATAGAAGGCTATTTTTCTACACGGAGGATTTGGGAAAGGGTGGGTTACTTGGTTTCCCTATGCTAGCCCTAGGCTCAACATATTATATGTGAATGAAGGATTTACTCCAACTAGATAACGAATTCATCATTACCGATAGTTCATTAGAGATGATAGTTGGAACTTTAAAGATCGCCCTGGAAGATATTTTATGTGCTACTCTATATATTGTTAGTAGGACATGGCGATGCTCTCTTCCTCGAATCCTCGAATTCAGCGTTTTCAAATTTCAATTGTTCTATCTCTAAGGCTTCTTAGTCTAAGTGACTTATTACAATATAATAAACAGAAGCTAAAATAAACTGTCTAATAAAATTGAAGCTACTTAATAAATTTCTATCAAACCCGATATATTAGTAGGATATCTTGGGTGATCGTGTCAACACTTTACTGTCTATGTCCCTATGAGGGTTTTAAATTTTGATGTTATTTGATGAGGTGTATACTAATGTAACATGCACACACATATAATTGACAAAGGGCGCATGCAATAAATCAATGAAGCTTTACAGCAAAAATGAAGGCAGGCCCCCACTATTTCCAGCCAACTTATATAGGCTGATTGTCCGTTGCTTTTAAGTTCCAACCCTTCTTCGAATAAGAAACTAAGAAAGTAAGAAGCGAGACACCAGTGATTATGAGTTCACACTGCATGCAATGCATTCATATTGTATTAATACCACATGTATACATACACAAATGCACACTGCATGAGTATCAGCTTGGATAACACTCCGGAGAGTGGACTTAGTGTGTGCAGCACGCCAATCTATAAATGCGGAGACGAGAATAAATATTACAAAAGATAGTGGAACCATAAAGGGACACCAGCGGAGGAAAGGGGGGCGGTAGCCTGGAACCTGATCAGGGTACAGGTTAGACAGCGCGTGTCAGAAGAACCGATGACGCAGTCAACAGTAAGCTGACATAGTACTGTCAGGACCGATAGTTCTAAGGAAGTACATAAGTAGTCACCAAGTCATAAAACGCGTGAGAGCACCGCAATTCATGCTGACACTCCACCTATGACACAGGTGACATACAATACTACTTCTCCACCTATGGCACTGGTGACATAGAACTATATGTAACAGATTGAAAAAAAAAAAATCAAAGAACTCCGAAAATTCGAGAGAACTTCAAATGGAAACCCAAAGGTTTATAGGGAGGAATGAAACACGGCAAAAACAAAAATTTGCCAAGTTAGAAAAGGATGAAAACCGAATATCAAAGATGGGTAACAACGGTATAGAAAACCCGATCCGGGAATAGGAACCTAATGCCATACAATGATAACCAAAGAAACCGATGTAACAAAAAAAAAATTATATACCCTAAGAAGAAGCGGTCATCCCAAGCATCCGCATAAACCTCCAGAACACAGCAGGATCAAGGGGCTTGGTGAAGGGGTCAGCACAGTTGTCCTTGGTGTTAACATAGGCAACATCTAGTGAACCGTCCTCCACCAGCTCCTTGATGTAGTGATGAATAACATCAATGTGCTTGCTGCGAGGGAGGAGCTGCCAGTCATTGGCCCATCTCAGAGACCCTATGTTGTCACCCTGAATGGTCACCCTGAATGGTAACTAAATCACAAGGCAGACCCAGATCCACCCTCAACTTCTTCAACCATTGCACCTCCCTGTCAGCCTGAGACAGGGCCTGATACTCAGCCTCACAAGAGCTAATGGCAACTGTAGGCTGCCTCTTGCTCATCCAGTTCACTATGCACCCTCCAGCCAGGACAGCAAAGCCAGTCTGAGATCTCCTGTCAGACCCATCATCAGCAAAGGATGAGTCACTAAAGACAGTAAAAGAGAACTCAGGGCTGTGTGTGTAAGTGAGTCCCAGGTGGGAATGTGACCTCAAATACAAAAGCAAACGCTTGGCTGCCCCCCACAGGGGGACGGTAGGGTGAGCAGAAAACCTGGACAGGTAGCTCACAGCAAAGGCAATATCAGGCCTGGTGCAAGTAGCCAGGTATAGCAAAGCACCAACAAGAGAGAGGTACTGGCTGTTAGAGGACAGGGGTTCTCCAGGTGGGTCAGTGACGGTGGACTTGTCCATGGGGGCACCAAACCTGGGCTTGGCAGCAGCAGTCAGACCAAACTGCTCCACCAGATCAACAATGTAGGAGTGCTGGGAGAGGTTGATCTGAACACACCTGCCGTCAGAGTCAAGTGTACAAGCCATGTCCAAGGAGAGGAACTGAACCGGCACACCCATCTCTTTGACCTCACAGCCAGCTTTCTCCATAGCCTTGATCAGCAAAACATACCTATCCAGCTCACTAAAAGCACAGATAAAATCATCAACATAGGTTAGGACATAGCTCCACCCACCATTAGAATCCCTCCTAAAATACAGAGCAGGTTC
Source organism: Chlamydomonas sp. ICE-L (assembly GCA_013435795.1). Lineage (NCBI taxonomy): Eukaryota > Viridiplantae > Chlorophyta > Chlorophyceae > Chlamydomonadales > Chlamydomonadaceae > Chlamydomonas > Chlamydomonas sp. ICE-L. The sequence continues at coordinate 834,185 of JACBWV010000318.1, read as the reverse complement.
CGCCTTGCACATAATAAAACCATGTGCAACCAAAACCCGCTTGACATCCATACTCCAAGCCCTGGGCGCCTGTTTCAAACCATAAAGGGACTTGATCAGCTTGCACACAAGGGGAACACCGTTAGGACCAAGTACCTTAAAGCCCTCAGGCTGGTGGCAGTACAGGTCCAGACCAGGTTCAAGGGGAGCATTCAGAAATGCAGTCTTGATGTCCAGCTGCCGAACAAACATCTTCCTATGAGTGATGGCAGCCAGGAGCACCCTCAGACCTGCTTTAGAAGAAACGGGGGCATATACATCATGAAATCCAACCCAGGACGCTGCAGAAAACCACGAACCACAAAACGTGCCTTGGAGCGAATAGAACCATCAACCCCAACCTTCTTCACAAATAACCACCTGCCAGACAGGACCCTCTGTTTAGGAGGCAGTGGAGTGAGCGCCCAAGTGCCATGGGCATGTAGGGACGCCATCTCATCCTTCATAGCAAGGAGCCATTGATCCCTGTCAGGGTTGGTGGGAAGCATGGCAGCTTTGAAGGTCAGTTCAGTGGAAGTGGAAATGTATGCTCCCACGTACAAGCAGTGTACTTGTACATGAGCAGCGGGGATATCAGCAGTATCAGCAGTAACCGGTAGTATAGCCCCCAGTGCAGAACTACTGCCTGGTTGAACAGGGCCGGCCTTATTTGCCTCTATATCAACGAAGCCTGGGTCGACCGGAACACCCCAGCCATACGCAGTATCGGAACCCGACCAGTGTTCCAGATCATCACTTGCACTATCGGCGACGGCTACATCATCACATGGGCTTGACCCGAGTAATCCACCAGGGACGACAGGAGGCGTCTGAATGAACGACACCCGCGAGCCATCCGAGGTGGTCGGAGGTTGGCGACTATTAGTCAATGGACCTGATCCAGGTACCACTATGATCGAAGGCTGTCGTAATCCTAAATCTTCACCGACGAAATGTGGCGCAGAGGAGGGCCTGGCGACCCCCTGCGATTCGGCTAAGATTTTATCTGAAAGAACTGCAGAATCTCGCCCGCCCAGTGCCTTCACACACAATACAGCACCATCAGCCCCTGACCTGGGACGCAAGGTCATCCCATGATCAGGGCAGCGGTCGACAATTGGGTTTAGCAAAGGGTCAAGGGAATTAACCGTAGGCACAGGCATATGTCCGTTGATAGCGGCAGGGATGCGAGAGACATACGGCGACCCGTCATAGGGAGATAGCCCAGGAATACAGTTATGATCAAACTGCTCATAGAAGAGTACATCACGACTCTCTACTACCTGGCGCAACTTAGGAACCCAAACAAAATAACCCTTACCCACCAGGGAATACCCAACCAGTCTACCAGATAACGCCCTTTCGTCCAGCTTGTTGCGCTTCTTCCCATTGACTAACGTAACGTAGCAAGGGCATCCGAACACGCGCAACATCGACACATCAGGCTGAACCTCAAAGAAAAGCTCATGAGGAGTCTTATCTCCCTGATTGGGCAAGCGATTACGAAGGTAACACGCAGCTAGGAAGGCATAGGGCCAGAAAGACTTAGTTAGCTTAGACTCCAGGTGGATGCTCCTAGCTATAGACTGTAAGACCCCATTGTACCTCTCCACAGTTGCATTCTGCTGTGCAGTGTATGCCAAAGATAACTCATGCACTGCCCCAACCGATATCAGCCAATCCTCAAACCACTTTACTATAAACTCCTTAGCCCTGTCAGACCTCAGGCACTTAAAGGCAAACCCGTGCAGCTGATTCATCCATCTGAGGATGATAGTCTGAACTGCTAAGGGAGCTTCATCCCTGGTCCTCAAGCACAACACTTCAGCATAGCCAGAGTGTTGGTCTGTGAGGCACAGAATATAAAACTCCCCACGCAGACCTCTAATATGAACTGGCCCCATGATGTCCAAGTGAAGGCGTTGGAGAGGTGCATTGATCGGAGTAGTGCTTGCTTTAGGAAAAGGGAGACGTTTGCCCTTAGCCTTTTGACAAGCATCACAAGGGATCTTAGCCAGTTTTTGGACCTGGTTGAGTGAGAGGGGTAAGTTCTTAACCATACCCTTCTTGACAAGTCTGTGCATGGCATCATAGCCGGGGTGACCCAGCCGCCTATGCCACAGCCATTCAGGAGTGGTAGGGATAACAACTCCACCGTCCTCATCAACATCAAGTGCAAAAGCTGGGTAATTGTCAGCACCAAACGAACAGCCACTGGTGGTGTAACAAGGCCTACATGCAAACTTGTAAACACCATCACCGGAGGCAGGGAAGGACCAGAGAATAGAAGAGCCCTGGGTGGCAGTGCAACTAATACTATCAAAAGAAATCTTGCAGTGGAGAGAATGAGCCACAGCATTTACTGACAGGAGGTTCACCGGACAGTGAGGTATGTAGAGAACATTAGTTAGAATGATTGGTGTTGGTAACCAATCACTACATAACTCAATGGATCCCTTACCTACTGCCCGTTGAACCACACCATCACCAAATCGAACTGATGGCAGATTCAGTGGAACATCAAACACAGTGAACAAAGATCTATCACATGTGATGGACATTCCAGCTCCAGAATCCACATGCCAGACACCCTCAGACAGGCTCGGACTACACACATTTGAGAACCTAGAGGTGCAGGAGAATAGGACAGGGCTTACCTGCTACTTCTGCATAGCAAACCCATCAATTTGAGCCTGAAAGGAAGACAATTCCTTTGGAGTAAGGTGACCTGGAAGGGCCAGGTTAGCAGGCAACGGTGAAGGAAGCGTTGGTTCTGCACGACCAGGGACCCTTCGCAGGGCAGGGAACTTCGTCCAGCAACGGTCCTCCGAGTGACCATCCTTGTGGGGGCATGGTCCCCAGGTGCATTCCAGGCGCCTCTTGTTCGACCCAGAACCACCACCAGTCTTCTGCCGCCGCTGAAATGCAGCATTAGCAGGAAACTGAGGAGCGGTCCGGGACCAACCAGGATGCCTGGAATCCGACTGAGGGAGCGCTATGTTAAGAATATCTAGCTGCCTATATTCCTCTAGACAGGACCAGTACTCAACAGGTTGCTGGTCGTATATCAGGATACCATACTTAATCCGCAGCGTTTCGAACCGGGGCAGACTCCCACCTTGAACTATAATGCCCATGGCGTGACGCTGAGTCTGCGGAAACCCAGCACTGCGCAGGTCAGTGCACATACCGCGAACCCGACGAAAGAAAGCGTCAACGTGCTCATGAGTGCCCATGACCGAAGCATGATACTCCTTCAGCAAGAGAGGGACACGCGAGGCAAGGGCATCGGACTGCTGCCTCCGGATATGCAAAAAGATATCCCGAGGTGAAGCAAAGTCCCTATACACCTTGACTAGGGCATCCGTCATGTTGGCAAGCATCATGGATAAGATCATGAACTCTTGGCGGGGTCGGGTAAGCGCACTGAAACCCAACAGTGCAGGATCGACACTAGACTCACCATGAGAGGCCGAAGTTCCAGCAGCAGGAGGAGCACACCGAGGAGCTAAAGGCTCACGAATCGCCAGAAAATACTCAGCAGCAAGACCAGCGTCATAAGCGCGCTGGTCATCTAAGTTCCTGATGAGATCTAGGGAACGCGCAACACGCACGATGAGCTCGAAATCAGGACGAACAGGACAGAAAGGGAGTGGCACCTTAACAAACTGGTAACCTCGCAGGTCACTGTTCCTACGCCCAACCCCTCCAGAGGTCACACCATTAGCAGGAGGGTAGTTAATCCCTGGCATAACAGGTCCCAGAAAAGCCCGACACTCTAGACCTAGCTCAGAATAAGCTCTAGCTCAGAATAATCTCTAGACCTCTAGACAGAATAATCTCTAGACCTCTAGACAGAATAATCTCTAGACCTCTAGACAGAATAATCTCTAGACCTCTAGACAGAATAATCTCTAGACCTCTAGACAGAATAATCTCTAGACCTCTAGACAGAACAATCTCTAGACCTCTAGACAGAATAAGCTCTAGCTCAGAATAATCTCTAGACCTAGCTCAGAATAAGCTCTAGACCTAGCTCAGAATAATGATATTCGCCTCCGCTACCAGAATCTGTTTACAGATATTTATAGGCATGTCCATGAGGATACCGACTTAACCGTATGGAATGTGGAATTCTGCGATTCCACATTCAGAACCTTTATGAATGGAAATGGCACTAAGTCTTTTTGGAGCAACCTAGCCGACTATCTTTCTACTTGTAGAAGAGCAAGACAGGAAGCCCTGGACTGCTTAGTGGCACCGTAATTTATTATCCCTTTTTTTTCTTCTTGAGACTTCTCATTTGTTAGCTTCTTACCTCCGCCACTGTAAGTGGTTGAGATCTGGGTCCTGCTCTAAGGGGTTTAATACCTACGCCACCAAAACGGTGGTTGGGAGTTTGGTTTGTTTGTCCTCGACACACCCCTGATGTAATGGGGTTTTTTGCTTTGTGGGTGCTTTTTCTTTTTGTTTAAAGCACAGAGTCTCATACACCCTCGCGGTGTCAAGTAGACTTTAACATGTAATGTAATGTAATGTAAAGCCATCACACGCCTAGGCCTAGGGCGACCCTTGCTATCAACCATAGCCTGAGTGGCAGTCATATCCAGCCTACCGTACAGAGTGCGGTCCAAGGATTCCCCAGCATGTTGAGCTTGGCGGATAAGACGGCATTCCTGCAGGGATAGACGCAGAGGATGTCCGCCATCGAGCAGATGCTCCCAGGAGTCGCATGACAGCGAAGGAGGCACATATGGTGGAGGGCCAGGAGCAAAGGGCTGCTCCACAGGCGGAGGCGGGGGTGGAGGGGGCTCCTGCGAAGGGCCAGCAAAGGATGCGCGGCCAGCAGCAGCAGCAGAAGCCTCTCGAGCACGAGTATTGTAGCCAGACAGACCTCGGTCCGGAGGCAAGGTGAAAGACGCAGACTTCTGCATCAAAGACGGCCTGGCCACCTCCGGGTGGACAGGTGGAAGGGGCGCAAGCAGAGGCGCAGAGACTGGATCAGGCTTAAACTCCGGGGAAGGCGCAAGAGCAGGTGCCGACAGAGGCTCATACACAGGAGAGACGGTAGAATTGAACACTCGAGTAGCAGTGGAAGGAGTGACTCCACCGAAGTCACCACTCATAGCACTCTGCAGATCTTCATCACCATCATCAGAGCCATCAGCATAGCCATCTGCACGGCGATGACGAGCAAGTTCTTGATAGTCGTAGTCAAAACGGGCATCAGGAGGTGGAGGCGCCCTTGCGTACTGGATAATCTGAGTGGAAGCACAGCAGAGTCGCATCACGTCCTCAATCTCAGGAGAGAGACGTCGGACAGTAGCAGAAGGAGCCGTAAAGGTGGAGGATTGATTGGGGGGGGTTACTTCCACGATGGCGGAAGGACTCTCATGACCGCTAGCAGAGGCAGCTGGTGAACAGACGTCTAGCCAATCATCAAGAGGACCCGGGTCCTCCTTAGGAAGGACACGGTCGCAGCCATTGCTGATAATGACACTGCGCATCCCGCGCGTCCAAGATTCTCCATTCTTGTCGTGGAGTTTCTCAAAATTAGCGTGAGGCCCTCGCGGAAGTTGCATCGCAAAGCAGTGGTAGTAAATGAGGGACCGTATAACCTATCAGCTTGGATAACACTCCGGAGAGTGGACTTAGTGTGTGCAGCACGCCAATCTATAAATGCGGAGACGAGAATAAATATTACAAAAGATAGTGGAACCATAAAGGGACACCAGCGGAGGAAAGGGGGGCGGTAGCCTGGAACCTGATCAGGGTACAGGTTAGACAGCGCGTGTCAGAAGAACCAATGACGCAGTCAACAGTAAGCTGACATAGTACTGTCAGGACCGATAGTTCTAAGGAAGTACATAAGTAGTCACCAAGTCATAAAACGCGTGAGAGCACCGCAATTCATGCTGACAATGAGTACAGCAATACAGCATGCATACATAGATGGAAACTTATTATTATAACCGGAATACCGCATTCCCCAACCTCAGCCCCACTCCCATCACTGGTCGTCACCCTGAAATGGGATCCCCCTCGTTGACGATATGCACAATTACATCAGCAGGCTTTTGGGGTAGGTGTGGGTTGTTGGGAGCCTAGGGGGCTATGGGTAGGACCTAGAGGGATAGCCTCGTGTCGTTGGTCTAGGTGTACACTGTACAGACCTGGACATGTCTATCATCGGTCTGATTTCGAACCCTGACCACTCTCCATGGTTTCGGTGCGACGCAACGTACCCGCCGACGTTGCGTCTGCGACGAAGGACGCAGCTCCCGGATCAACCCTGGTCCCAACCTCCCCCCCCACACCCACACCCACACAAACACCATTCTGGGATGGGTCAATAACAGCAAACAGGATTTTTCAAGGGTGCTTCAAATCTACGCCTACAACCCGTTACCGTAGGCGCATGATATGTTAAAGAAAGAAAGATTACAATGGCCACTTATCCTGGCAGTGGAATCACCACCGCCCCCGAGGGATCGGACTCGAGACACTCACTGCCTTCCGGCAGTGAGGGTCGAACTCCTGCAGGCGTAAGTTTTCCCTGTGGTGTCTGGACCATGTAGCCCTCCAGACTGGGCAAATGTTTCGTTTGCGGATTTTATGTTATGTTATGAATGCGGATGATGGCGGACAGGTCAACGCCATCAATGATTCAGGCCAAACGGGGAGCGCTGGTGGATTGGGCCGTGCGCCAACATTTCGCCAGGGACACAACAATTACAGTATACACTGTACAGTACACTTGGGTCGAGGGTTCGACGCCTACAAGCCGCAGTTCTCTGCTAACACCTTTTTGAAAACTCGCACACGCTCTCGAGGGCACCACGGCACTGCTATTTCTCCACTTCATGTCATGTAGCTATTGGTGTCATAAGGGGGGTTAGGGGCTTCAAGTGGGGGTGAAGTTGTGGGGAATTTATATTTTAGGGGGGGGGGGGGGGGGGGGATGAGCCCTCCTCAGTTTTTCTACACAGGTTGACAGGTCCAATATTTTGTACACTCCTGCTTATGCCCAGAAAGACTCAATTTAGTCCCACTACTTGAATCTGGTTTGAATTGGAAAAAAATAAAAAGGATTCCGCCATCCGCCATTGGTAACCCCGGCCAATTTATGGAGCACCCCAAATCTGTAACATCCGCCAACCTTCAAATCCGCCATGATTTTAGCCCTTTTTGGGTGCCATCCGCCATCTCTATTTTCCGCCAACATATGATGGGCCTACGGTAAGTCGGTAACAAGCAAGCAAAAACGTGTAATGTTCCAGAATCTATGCACATCATGAGCCAACATATACGTAACATGAGCAAAAATAGAAGAAAACGTTTGAGACATGAAACGTTACGTTTTGAACAATCCTGGTTTCCAAGTCCCTTGTCAGTCTACCGTATTTGATCGATGGAGCATTAGGGATCCAGGGCCCCGTGGGGCAGCAATGGCCTGTCCAAATAATGAAATTATTTCATTGATGAATTTCTAAGCATCTTCTATCTGGCCGAAACTATTCTAGAAACAGTTTTCCCACTGGTGATCATCTGGAAGCTGAAAAAAAGATGGAGAAATCTAGTACCTACCACGTCAGCTGGGGTGGCCTCACCTTTCTGATAGACAAAATTATCTATACCTAGCGCGTGTAGAACCATCATTTTTATCTGTGACGGAACTAGACCGATGGGACATATCGAAAAGAGATGTCAAGATAGATAGACTAGCAGCAGGCTATCCTACTACACCTTCGGGGTAAATCAATTTTATGGTACATTTATTTCGAAGACGGCGAGCAGCCAAATTGCTGGCTATGTAAACAAGTTCAAGTGTAAGGAAAATACTCTGGGTCTAGCTAGGTCACGCCCAGCCTGGATGTACCTTCCAGGAGATCCACCAATGATCCTGGGTGTAACTTACTAATAACGACACCAGGTTCACACTCAACTCTTCTAAACCTAGTCATTAGTGTACCTCACGCTCGAAAATTCGCACTAACAAGGAATTTACACAAAGTACAAATTAAGTTGAAAAAACAGTCGGACCCCCCCCCTACACCTCGCATCTCCTACCCCCCCCCCCCCCCCCCCCCCCCAACACCCCCACCCCCCAAACACACACCCCAACCCCCTCGATAAAATCTACGAGCAATAACGCAATGTCCAACAGTCCAACCCAACCCAACGCGCACGTGCATGCAGGTGAGGTACGCAGTGCAAGATAAGGTGGTTGGCTTCATGGCCCCAACAAACCTAGATCCACCCGCCTTAACTGCCCAGCTTTTTGCCAACTTGTTTGGCCATGCAGGGCGATGAATGCCATAGACCGGATATTGTAAGGGGTTACTGGGTTTGAGGAAAGGGCCTATCCCCCTTGATGCATGCCGTCTACAGGCATAGTGGACATGGTTGGTATAAATAACACCCATGGAGCCTCCTGCATTCACTACCAAGCTGTTTGGCCATGCATGGCGATAATTGCTTAGGATTGTCGGGTTTGAGGTTCACAAGTGTCAACACAGATTGGACATGAAAAGCATTGCAAAGACACCATCGGCTTTCTTTTCGGCTCCGAGTAGTAGCTTCTAGGCAGCTCCTTGAGCTCGCCACTGAGCTGCACCCAAATCGTCCAGCAGTTTTGCACAGCAGATTGCGTCAGCTTCAAGGTGCACCAGGTTATGTTAGGCTTGGCTGAATTCCTAGTCAGGGGAGCTGCCTAGAAGCTGTCGGTGGTAGATTAGAATATAATTTAATTTATTCTATCACAGTTGGGCAAGTCCCTCCAGCCTATTTGGCCTCCTCCTAGACTGGAACATGTATACATTGATCAACTCTCTTCATAATTAGCTCTAATAGCTTCAATATCGTAACCATTGTGTGGCATTCCAGATTTCGTGCCTGTCCGTGCGTTGAAATCTCCCTTCAAAAGGATGCCTCCAAGTTATGAGAATCTTTTAACCTGATCATCTAGTATAGCGAAATGAACACACCGCCATGGTAGCTTTGTCCAAGTAAAGTTGCAGCCCGTTACCTACCGCCGTAAGACGGGGCCCCCTTAATAATACCACACCCTACCAGGCGTTATCATTATCAATGAGTCTCCCCCCTACGTTCCAGCCCACCCTAGAATAAGCTTTCTGATGAGAGGAGGAACATTGGAATGATCTAGTGGCAGCATCGGGGATCAGGTTCTCCAATTCCAACCAAGTTTCTGTCAATGGCACTATGTTGCTGTTGCTACAGTCCAGGAGTAGGCCAAATATGTTTAAGGGACTTGCCTAACCCTGACAGGAGGGGCTCAAACGAAAAGGCCGCCTGAACTGAACCCCAAACAATCGTTTTACCGATGGGGGCCCCAAGACCGTGCTACAGTGAAAATGTACAATAGCCCCAAGTCACTATGATTGATTGTGCCCCTACTTCTGGAAGAAGATACATTTTTGGATTCAGCCCAAGAACATTCTACACATGAACACACACATTCAACAAAGGAACACACACACATTCTACACATGAACACACACATTCAACGAAGGAACAAACATACATTCTACACATGAACACACACATTCCACACATGAACACACACATTCCACAAATGAACATTGCATCTAAGTCAGTTATACCCATTTCTTAGCAAGGGTTGAGCTTGCATGGGGCTTGCCCACCCATGCAAGGTAAACCCCTGCTTCCTTTTCCTTTTTTGTTGAGTGCTACGACCCGTGATACAATCAGCTTCCCCTTGGTCATCCATCCCAACATCATTATCGTCCTCTCCACCATCAGTAATGTATCGCACCAACATGGTGCCAGGGTGGCTTGGGAGCAAGCGTGGCAACAAGGCGCCTAATCGTGCCAATAGGGTGCCAGGGTGGCTAGGGTGCCACGGTAGCTATTCGCACCAATAGGGTGGCTATTCCCCTGTATTGTGCAAGAGGTCTATGCCTTGACCCTAAAAGGAGTTGCTACGTGGAAGTTACCCTATATGTAGCTGCTAGTAGGGAGGCATACTGGCTCCACTCACCATCGATGGATATCCCACGATTCCTAACCAATAGTCATTTTTTACAATATCCAGTTGCAATTGTGTGCGAGCCTGTAAAGCTCGTACAAGCAATTTTTGCATGTCATCAGATACTCTTAGGAGCCGCAAAGCAGAACACCTTACCAAGCCTGAAAGCTTTCGAATTTTCTTGCATCTACACAAGTCAAGAGACTGCAATTTAGCGCATGACCCCAAAGCTGACACATCTGCAAGTGACTCACAATCAGACAAGTGCAGTGTCTGCAGGTTGGCACATGACCCCAAAGCTGACACATCTGCAAGTGACTGGCAACCAGCCAGATTCAGAGAGTGCAAGTTAGTGCATGGCTCCAAAGCTGACACATCCACAAGCGACTTGCACCAAGACAGGTCGAGTGTCTGCAAGTTAATGCATGACCCCAAAGGTGATACATCTGCAAGTGCCTCGAAACGAGACAATTTCAGTGTCTGCAGGTTGGCACATGACCCCAATGCTGACACATCTGCAAGTGACTGGCAACCAGCCAGATTCAGAGAGTGCAAGTTAGTACATGGCTCCAAAGCTGACACATCCACAAGCTGGTTGCACTTAGACATATCGAGTGTCTGCAAGTTTGCGCATGACCCCAAAGCTGACACATCTGCAAGTGACTGGCAACCAGACAAGTTCAGAGAGTGCAAGTTAGTGCATGGCTCCAAAGCTGACACATCCACAAGCGATTTGCACGACTGCAAGTCCAGTGTCTGTAAGTTGTGGCATGACCCCAAAGCAGACAAATCAACTAGTGGAAAGCAACAATTCAGGGTTACAGTCTGCAAGTTAGTGCATGACCCCAAAGCAGACACATCCACAAGCAAGACGCAACCAGTCAGTTTGAGCTTCTGCAAGTTAGTCCACGACCGCAAAGCAGACACATCCACAAGCTGTTCACAACCAGACATGACTAGTGTCTCTAGGTTAGAGCATGATCCCAAAGCTGGCAACTCCTCAGCATCATAGCAACCATCCAACTGCAAAGTCTGCAAGTTAGGCAATGACCCCAAAGCGGACAAATCAACCAGTGGATTGCTTACATTCAAGGTAACAGTCTGCAACTTAGTGCAAGACCTCAAAGCAGACACATCCGCTAGCGAGTTGCAGTAAGACAGGTCCAGTGTCTGCAGGTTAGCGCAGGACCCCAAAGCTGACAAACCCACGAGTGACCTACAATCGCTCAGTGTTAGAGACTGCAGAGTTGTGCATGAGTCCAAGAAAGAAACGTCCTCAAAGCTCTTGCATTCATAGTTCTCAAGGGCATGCGGATCTGACAGCACACCCAAATCGGTCAATTGAGACAGACGTTGGATACCTGTCAGGTTCAACTCCTTCAATGATTGGATACATAGATGAGGCCCAAGGAAGACAGCAGGGTCCTCCCTACAAGGCACTTTGACTGTCAAAGCTTGTAGCTTGTCTGGTAAGCCATCCAAGAGCAGGACGTCCTGGCTATTCTTAATACGAATGACCAAGCGCTCAAGTTTACGGCATTTGTGGAGAATGCGGTGGTCCGATAGGTCAAGTTGAGCCTGGAGGAACAGGGGAGGGGCAGGTGTTGAGGTCAGCACTGTTTTACCAAGATCACATAATATGTGATATGTGGTACGCGATGCATGGTACGATACATAGAGGCACTCAAAAGTAGAGCTTTTACTTCCGTATCTCGTTGTATTTACGTATACATTTGAATGATCAAAGAGCAGGAAGACAACAGAAGTTAACTTAACAGCACACAACTAAGATGCAAATGCAAATGAATATATAATTATTCACGTACATATTTATGTGTCATGTAACCAGGTGTAAATTTGTTTTTATTTTCGGCTATGCATAGCAGCTCCTCGGCAGCTTCCCTGGCTGACTATTCAGACAAGCGTAAAGGAACTTAGTGCACTAGGCATCATAGCCTTCCAGCACTGGTCAAATATTTTGGATCAATCGAGTGGCATGGAGCTGCCCAGAAGCTTCAGCTCGTAACCCAGAATAAAAACAATGGAGGTCAGGCTATCAGCATCCATTCTTGAACAGTTGAGCAACACATCAGCTACTCAATCCACAGCAGCTATGCCGAAAATGTGTTATACAGTCTGGTGGCGGCCTCGTGGGCTAGATGGGAGTTGCAAACCGTAACACCTACCCCTGCACTATTGGTAGGGCTATAACGTTTCAGAACCGATTATGATTTCCTCTGTCTTGGTGAGATTTCCTGTATAGAGTAGGATCAGAAAGCAAATACTCAACACAACTGCCAAAAAGCACAACAAACATGACAAACAGCAAGAAGGTAGCCATCTTGGCCAGACCTAAGATCCAAGGCAGGAGCGAGGGAAGAAAAGAGAAAGAAAAGAAAAACCTATCCAATGCAAAAGATCCAATACTAATCCAATACCTAAGATCCAATACTAGTCCAAGACAGATCCAAGACCAATCCAAGACCTAAGATCCAAGACCCTTCCAAGACCTATTATTGAAGACCAATCCAATACCAATGATTGAAGACCAATCCAATCCAAGACCAATCCAATCTAAGACCAATCTTAGACCTTAGATCCAATACCAATCCAAGGCAAAAGATCCAATCCAAATCCAAGACCTACAATCCAAAACCGATCCAAGACCTAAGATCCTATACCAATCCAAGACGGATTCAAGACTAATCCATGAGTGACCTAAGATCCAAGACCAATCCGAGACCTAAGATCCAAGACATGACCTCGTTCCTTCCCCTGAAATCTGTCAAGGCGAGAGGCTTCCAGCATCAAGGCAACAGACTGTGGTGTGGTAGTGTTCATAATTACCATGTTGACTCACTGTCTGAGGTTAGCAGCCTGCAGGCTGATAGACCATGTAATCAAATAAACCCAACCCAACCAGCTTACCCAAGGCACCGGATTGACTTCACCCATTAAACAAGGCGCACCTTCTTCTCCCCCCTCTCCGGGAATACCAAGGTCAGGCACCGAGTGTAGGCATCCACGTCCTCGCGCAGCTGCTTGCAAGTTAGTCTTAAAATCTGGCGACCTTTGACGTCCAAGAAAGCTGGAAGAAGAGGCCCAAGTATCCCAAGAATAAAGCTCGCTACTTCCAAGTCTTTAGAGGCTGCTAATTGTTTCGAGGTAGCTCGCGTCTGGTAAGACTTTCGGGGCTCCATCGCACCATGATCTGCTGGCTTCGAATAAATTCCTTTGTCGAAGCTTTAATCTCTATTTGGTTGGTCTTCGCAAAAATGGCGCCCAATTGTTTCGTGGATAAGCACTTGTCCCCTGATGTCAAGTCAATATTTGATGCCGTAGATCTGAGCCCGGAGAGTTGCTATATCTCAGTTGTAACGGCAGTTGGTTAATATTATTCCGCCAAGGTTGTAGATGAGAAGAAAGAAACTTCCTGCCGAGTTGCAGTTCCCCGTCCGTTCCTATGCCATCTCGGATCGAGGAGGTGCGTAGTTTCGGATCGGTTCTTAATCCAACATCGTCCTCCTTGAGTTGGAGCTCCTTGAGTTGGAGCTGAATGAGAAGAAAGAAACATCCTGCCGAGTTGCAGTTCCCCGTCCGTTCCTAAGCATTTCGGATCGAGGAGGTGCGCAGTTTCGGATCGGTGCTTAATCCAACATCGTCCTCCTTGAGTTGGAGCTCAAGTATTACTTCTGTAAGGGAATTGTCCTTGCTGTCGCCCAATCCCGGGCTCATCGCCAGCTCAGGGAATACCTCCCATCAGTGAGTCCAGCATTATCATTACTCATAGACATAGACATGCCATTGTTGACCCAAGACGAGCCTGCTCCACAACATCATGTGTGTGTGTGGGGGGGTGGGGGGCCCGGTGGGGGGTGGGGGGGGGGGGGCAAACAAGGATAGAACTATACAAGCAATATAGCAAAGAAGAAATAGAGCAAAAAAAAACATGTAAAGTGTGCCAAAAGCACGTCTACTTCAGCCATATCCTTGTGAAAAGAACAGGCCATAAGATCAAGCGTGTGCCTTATTACGAGGCGTGAGGTTGAGGGGGCCAGCCCGTTTGCTTTCACTGGGCCAACCACCAATAGGGGGGGGGGGGGGGGGGGGGGCCTATCATCCCCCTGGACGAGGGTTTTGGGCCTGTTCCATGTGTCGTCTGCACGCGACAATGGACTGCAAGGAGTCAGTGGCATAGGTGTGAAGTTTGGTGCAGAGCTTGAGGGTGGCTACTTTGGAGATACCTAAGCGGGTGGGTTTGGGAAGTGCACTGGAGGGTATGGTCCCGGTGGAACACAATGTAATAACTGAGTATACCACTTTATATCCTTGATCTTTCAGAGCCTGTGATAGGGTCTTGTGCTGATTTCCTTTCTCTACATATTTTTATTGGTTGGTATCAGAGCAGTAGCCGACTTCAACTATGTGGATGGGGGGACATGAGGTGGGATTGTAGCATGTTCGTTGATCTGGGGTCAAGAGGATGTCTGGTCTCAGTTTGTTTCAGGGTTTGTCCCTGGGAAGGTCCTCCAGTTTGCCCCAGAGTTTGTCCCCGGGGAGGCCCTCCAGTTTGCCAGTGTCCATATGCATGAGTTTCCCCCCTTGATCCCTTTGGGCACTGCTTTCTGTATTCATTTTACTGCAAGGTTGTGCCGATTAATATACATCCCAGTAAAGGTTGGGTGCTTGCAGCCCACCAGCATGTGACTAGCCCCATCTTAGCATGTGTGACAGATGAGGCCGCAGGCTGCTCTGAGAGCGAGGCTGTGGTGGGGGGGGCTACTGCCATGGCCATTTTCCATCGATAGCGCAGCCATTTCTTTTCCTATAGGCGGACCCCTATACCTAGCTCGCTATGCCGATTTGCATCTTCCCGCCACCAGGAGACGCCGATTGCCCTGCACTCCCAGTAGCTGGTGGCTAGTGTGCAGGAAGGTGCCTCGCGCGGGATTGCCTGCTCGGGGAATGCCCTGTGCGCTCCACAGCGAGAGAGAGAGAGACGAGAAAGAGAGCGCGAGCAGGCCATAATGCCATGCATGCTTCAGCCGATCCCCCCCTGTGCGCCGGCATTTTGGTGCGGGGAGCTTAGCCCTTGAACCCCCAGGTGAGCGTATGGGATGTGCGATCTAGGAGGCAGGCGTCAGCCGGTGCCGCAGATGCCACCGGGGCTGGACAGACGGAACCAATATGCGTTCATGCTGAGGCCACCTCTCCTACATGAGTCAGTGCCGGAGGTATTTCAAGGGAATGTGGGCGGCTTTCTTAGCCTGCTAATCTGCCCTCCTCATTGCCCATGGATTACTGCATGGGACCCTACACTTGGCCAGAGGTGGTGGGCGAAGTTATTGCCACTAAGACCTCTGCCAGAGAGGTGTTCTCCAATGGCCTCAAGGAGTTGCCTTCGAGTAGTACATTCGTCGACGATAGTGGGGTTAGGGCGTTATGGATAAGTCTCCGCAAATGAGATGGAGGACTACAAAGCTATCGGTTTTTGATATGTTTGTTTGCTAGATGGTGTGGCCGGGCGGACTCTTGGCGCGGTGATTTTTGCTAGGGCCTGGATGTAGATTAGCCCGCAATAGTTCTGTTCCATTGTTGATTGGATTCTGGTGAGTCAATACCCCCTGGGTTTGAATTGTAATGCTTTTGCCCAGCAATGCCCGAGAGTATACCGACAAGCCGCGAGGAGGGCCTGCGCCCCTCAGGCCCTGGGGGATAGGCCATGCCCACGCGTTGATATTGCCTATGCGCATACATGTATGAGCTGGTGTTTTGGTTGTTGCAGAGGTAAGGCTGCCTGCCGGGGCCTTCCTTCCCGGTGGCGGTGAGGGTGGGGCCGATAGCGTACTTATGGGACGGCGCGGATGCGGGGGTGGCGGGGGCACTCCAGGGGGCGCCTGAAGGATGATGTTGGACATGACAGCCTTGCGTGGGTACGGGGCGCGCAAGTAGGGGGGGGGGGCCTGCGGCTGATTGGCAGGGTGGGGATGGTTTGGATTTTTGTATGAGGCACCGATGGAGAGGTGATGACATAGCTTAATTCCATGCCTTGGGTAAAGGGCCGGGGGAGACGGACCGCGCTGAAAGAGCGGGGGCGGCGTGGGGGGCTGGCGGGCGGGTGAGCACCAGCGGGGTTGGCGATATAAGGAGGAGTTGTAGTTTGTGCCCGTTGTCCTTGCAGGTGGACCTGCGACGGTGATTCCCCCCCAGTCCAGATGCGACATCGAGTGGATAATGGGCCCAACCCCCCCGACTGGGATAGTATCTAGGCGACATGCACCCGACCCATGCGGGTGGGTGGTGCGGTGCTTTCCGTAGGACCTGCTGTGCCTTTGTGAGATGTGCGGACCAAAAGAGAGGCCGTGCGGCGTTGGGTGTGAAGTGAGTTTGGGATGCCTTGGCACTGCGTGGCTGCCCATCGATGACCTCTGACGCCTCCCGTGGAATCCGACAGCGGAGTGTATCACTGATGCCTTGTCATGGGCATTGAGAGTATGGGTCTGCGATTGCCCTGTCGCACAGCATCTCCGCATTCCAGGTCTACATCCATTCGAGTCAGTCGATGGGCAGGGCAAACCAAAGATCAGACAGCACGATCACATCCATCAAGCTGGCAGGCACGAGTAGCCATGCAGCTGGCAATCAACAGAACGTGCGCACTCCATCCACCTGCCATCTGCAATCCTCCCGCTCGCTCCACTTATGTCGCGAGATCACACTGACCCCACTCAACGCACATGCCTGACTCGAGCACTTGAGGGTTGGCCATCCATCACGCGATGCCACTCCAAAGTTGTGCATTCCAATCCATCCATTCGCGCAGCCCCAATACGACATCCATCCGACATCACATCGCATGTACGCGTGCCATCCAGCCCATCCACCAATGGCCATGCGCTGGGCAGGGGGATGTTCTTGAAACAGTGTGCGAATAGGCTGGATTGGAATAGGCTGTGAAATGAGTTGTGACCCATGCGATTGCCCTACCCCCTGCCGTTGCCGGATGGGCGTTTGTGGCGGTGTGCTTTTTTCCTAGCAGGCGCGCGTAAAAAGAGGGGTTGTTTAGCCCTGGTGTGGGTGCTGAAGCTGTTTTATGGGCCCTCTAGGAGCGGCGGCGGTGGCGCTGGTTGGCTTGGTCTCATATGCGCTCAACAACCTCTGTTTTGCAATGCTAATAGACCCCCGTTTTTCCAGTGAGCCTGGGTTTGAGCCAACCATGCCCGTAGGCGGTGTGCGCTTTGTCTCATGCTTGAAGCCGAGTACTCCTAGTCTCTAAGTAGGATGCCCGCCTTAGATATACATCCCAGCTAACGTTGCCGCCGCTCGCCCTGCCAGCCCGCCAGCATGGACTCGCCCCATATTGGCCATGCATGGACGATGCAGCAGCAGGTGTGGATGGCGCGGTTACTGCCCCCATATGGCATTTTCCATTGATAGGCAAGCCTTCTCGCTTCCATAGGCCGGTCCCCACACCTAGCTTAGAGTTTGTTATCTTCTGCCACCCGGGACGGAATTGCTGACCCTGCCAGAAGTGAGTTGCGCTAGGATCTGCGGAACCGAGGTTTACTTGCGGCGGATGATATTGTCCACAATGAGGCCCCCGTATAATATGCCATGATATGTTGTTCCCTCCGTGTGCGGTTTTGGTGAGGGAGGTTAGCCTCTGAGCCCCCAGTCTGAATTAAGGGGTTGTGTCCCTGGTGTACGCCAGGGTAATGGGGTGGGTGGCAGAGTAGAGTTGCAAGGTGAGCTTGGTGTGTATGACTTGTCTCGTGGCAGTGAGGTGTTTCTTGAGGATGGGGAGGGTGGGCCGGGGGGGCCTGGGAGGTGCTGCCGTGTTGGGGGAGTGGTGGAGGGGAAGCCTGGTAGTGGCTATTTTCTGAGTAAGGAGCAGGTGATCCATGTTGGCCCCTACTGATGTGGATTGATTTGTCAAGGTATGTGTTGGGGGGTAACGTCGGGTATCGGAAGATATTGTCTATATATTATAATAAAGTGAGCAAGTTGCAAATGCTCATAGCAGTGGTAGGTGTGGTCCTCTGATGTGGGGCATGGGTGGGAGGGGCATACGACAAGAGTCTGGGGGGGTTTTGATGACTGCGTTCCAGCCCAACTATAGGTGTGTTGGGGAACCCAGGCGTGTGGGCGTGGTGGGTCGCCTCTGATGTTTGGATGTTGCTGTGTGACCCAGGTGTTGGGCTGTTGTGATTTTCTGGATGTGATTGTGCGTGGCCTGGATCTGGGAGGGTTTGTCCCCTGGCATGTAGACGCCTACAACATGGACTGTGTGGATATCTTGGTTGCCGATGGTGATGTGGGCTAGGCTGCCTGCTAAGTTACAGAGGACCTCGTGCTTGACGATGTTTGGGCTTAACAGTTTGTGGGCCATAGTAATTACTCCCATTGCGCCTTGTTGGGGGTGAGAGGGTGGTTGTATACCTGGGGGAGTGGTGGCATGGGGTGTCCTAGGGAGGCTGCTATGGTGAAGGTAGTACTCAGGGAGTTCATCAGCCTTGATGTGTTGGGTGGTTTTCACGCGGGAGAGGAGCTTGGTCTCGGTGAGGATGAGGACTGCAGGCTTTCTTGCTTGGATTATCTGGAAAATGGCTTCCCAGTTGCTCCATGGGACTCTGCAGGTGAGGGTTGCCACAGATATGGTTGGAAGGTTGGGGCTGGTGTTGAGGTTGGGGGGGGGGGGGGGGGGGGGGGGGGGGGTCCTTCTCTTATTTGGGGGTGGGACGAAGTCATTTTGGTTTGTGTTGGCAGTTTGGTTTTGTGGCGGGGCAGTTTTGGGAATAAGTGCAAACTCTGCTGCTTGTGCTGTAGTTCCTGCTGTTGATGTGGTTGTTGATACAACTCTTGGCAAATGTTGCTCGAAGCCATGTGGCCGTGGCTAGTAGATGTTACTTGGGGTTGTTTGTAGACTGGACACGAAGTGTATAACTGTATATACCGCCTGCCTGTATGATTATTGCATGAAATGTGCTGGGCGTCAGGGTACTACATTTTGTCAAATTGGTCAGCGCTTTGTAGTGCAAAAAACGCAAAATCTCCGCGCTGCGTCCACAGGGGGTTGAAAAAACTGCGCAAAACGCGCAGTGGGGCTCAAAAAGCGTGCGCAAAATCGCGCTGCCGCGCGCTTTGTAGTACCCTGCTGGGCGTCACCAACATGCAATTCAGGGTGTTTGGCTTTTTATAGCAGCTTCTTGTCAGCTCTCTGAGCCAGCCACTGGGCTACACCAAACCATTTCAGCGGTTCTGCCAGGGTTCTGCAGAACTTATTATGCCAGCTTCAAGGTGCTCGAGTTTGCTCCATATCAGCTAGAAAGCACTTCGAAGAGTGGAGAGAGATGTATGCAGCGGAGACAGACGCGCCAATCTATACACGGAGACAAGAATAGCGTTACAAGGACAGGCGGACGCCAAAGAACACCAGCGGTGGGAGAGGCGGATGCCTGTAACCTGACTAGACCCTAAGTCAGGAAACTTAAGCCAGGCACCGGCTATACAGAGTGTGTCAGTGAGAGACCGATGACGCAGTCAACAGGAAGCTGTCACCGTGTCATGAAGGATGACACAGTCTACGGGAAGCTGACACAGTACAGACAGAAACACTGTCTGGGCCGATAGTTCTAAGGAAGTACATAAGTAGTCACCAAGTCATAAAACGCGTGAGAGCACCGCAATTCATGCTGACACTCCACCTATGACACAGGTGACATACAATACTACCTCTCCACCTATGGCACTGGGGACATAGAACTATATGTAACATATATAAAAAAAAAAATCAAAGAACTCCGAAAAAATCGAGAGAACTTCAAATGGAACCCAAAGGGTTATAGGAAGGAATGAAACAAGGCAAAAAATTCTAAAACAATTTGCCAAGCTAGAAAGAGAGGAAAAACTAATATCAAAAATGGGTAACAACGGTATAGAAAACCCGATCCGGGAATAGGAACCTAATGCCAAACTTTGATAACGAAAGAAACTAATATGACCAAATGCAAGGATGACCCTAAGAAGAAGCGGTCATACCTAACATGCGGACAAACCTCCAGAACACAGCAGGATCAAGGGGCTTGGTGAAGGGGTCAGCACAGTTATCCACGGTGTTAACATAGGCAACATCCAGTGAACCATCCTCCACCAGCTCCTTGATGTAGTGATGAATAACATCAATGTGCTTGCTGCGAGGCAGGAGCTGCCAGTCTTTGGCCCAACTTAGAGACCCTAAGTTGTCACCCTGAATGGTAACCAAAGCACAAGGCAGACCCAGATCCACCCTCAATTTCTTCAACCATTGTACCTCCCTGGCAGCCTGGGACAGGGCCTGATACTCAGCCTCACTAGAGCTAATGGCAACAGTAGGCTGCCTCTTGCTCATCCAGTTCACTATGCACCCCCCAGCTAGCACAGCAAAGCCAGTCTGAGACCGCCTGTCAGACCCATCATCAGCAAAGGATGAGTCACTAAAGACAGTAAAAGAGAACTCAGGGTTGTGGGTTGTAAGTGAGACCCAGGTGGGAATGTGTTCTCAAATACAAGAGCAACCGCTTGGCAGCCCCCCAGAGAGGGACGGTAGGGTGAGCAGAAAACCTGGACAGGTAGCTCACAGCAAAAGAAATATCAGGCCTGGTGCAAGTAGCCAGGTATAGCAAAGCACCCACAAGAGAGAGGTACTGGCTGTTAGACGGCAGGGGTTCTCCAGGGGCGTCAGAAACGGTGGACTTGGCCATGGGGGCAGCAAACCTGGGTGGGGCAGCATCAGTAAGACCAAACTGCTCCACCAGATCAACAATGTAGGTGTGCTGAGAGATGTTGATCTGAACACACCTGCCTTCAGAATCAAGTGTAACATGCATGTCCAAAGAGAGGAACTGAACCGGAACACCCATCTCTTTGACCTCCCAGCCAGCCTTTTCCATAGCCTGGATAAGCAACACATACCTATCCAGCTCACTAAAAGCACAGATAAAATCATCAACATAGGTCAGAACATAGCTCCACCCACCATCAGAATCCTTCCTAAAATACAGAGCAGGTTCAGCCTTGCACATAGTGAAGCCGTGTGCAACCAGAACCCGCTTGACATCCCTACTCCAAGCCCTGGGTGCCTGCTTCAATCCATAAAGAGACTTGAGCAGCTTGCACACAAGGGGAACACCGTTGGGACCAAGGTGCTGAAAGCCCTCAGGCTGGCGGCAGTACAGGTCCAGACCAGGTTCCAGCTTAGCGTTCAGAAACGCAGTTTTGATGTCCAGCTGCCGAACAAACATCTTTCTATGAGTGATGGCAGCCAGGAGCACCCGAAGACCTGCTTTAGAGGAGACAGGGGCATATACGTCATGAAAATCCGGCCCAGGACGTTGCAGAAAGCCACGTACCACAAAACGTGCCTTGAAGCGTATAGAACCATCAACCCCAATCTTCTTCACAAATAACCACCTGCCTGACAGGATCTTTTGCTTACGAGGCTGTGGAGTGAGTACCCAAGTACCATGGGCATGTAGGGAAGCCATCTCATCCTTCATAGCAAGAAGCCATTGATCCCTGTCAGGGTTGGTAGGGAGCATGGCAGCTTTATAGGTTAGTTCAGTGGAGGGGGCAACAGATGCTCCCACGTACAAGCAGTTTACTTGTACATGAGCAGCGGGGATATCAGCAGTATCAGCAGTAACCGGTAGTAGAGCCCCCAGTGCAGAACTACTGCCTGGTTGAACAGGGCCGGCCTTATTTGCCTCTAATTCAACGAAGCCTGGGTCGACCGGAACACCCCAGCCATACGCAGTATCGGAGCCTGACCAATGATCAAGATCATCACTTGCACTATCGGCAAAGGCTACATCATCACCCGGGCTCCCAATTAATCTATCAGGAACGGCAGGAGGCGAAGCGCTCACCAACCCCTTCGAGCCATCCAAGATGATTGGAACAGGGTGACTATTAGACAATGGACCTATAAGAGGCTCCACTATGATCTGAGATTGTCGTAATCCTAGAGCTTCACCGACGGAATTTGACGCAGAGGAGGGCCTGGCGACCCCCTGAGATTCGGCTAAGATTTTATCCGTAGGAACTGCAGAACCTTGCCCGCCCAGTGCATTCTCACGCAATACAGTACCAGCAGCCCCTGACCTGGGACGCAGAATCATCCTATGGCCAGGACAGTGGTCAACAATTGGGGAAAGCAAAGGATCTAGGGAATGGACCGCAGCCTCAGGCATGTGTCCGTTGATAGCGGCAGGGATGCTAGAAACATACGGCGACCCGTCATAGGGAGGAAGCCCAGGAATACAGTTATAGCTAAACTGTTCATAGAAGAGTACATCACGACTCTCTACTACCTGGCGCAACTTAGGAACCCAAATAAATAACCCTTACTCACCAGGGAATACCCAACCAGTCTACCAGATAACGCCCTTTCGTCCAGCTTGTTACGTTTCTTCCCATTGACTAACGTGACATAGCAGGGGCATCCTAACACACGTAACAACGACACATCAGGCATCACCCCATAAAACAACTCATAAGGTGTCTTGCGTCCCTGATTGGGCAGTCGGTTACGAAGGTAACAAGCAGCTAGGAAGGCATAAGGCCAGAAAGACTTAGCTAGCTTTGATTCCAGGTGGATACTCCTAGCTATAGACTGCAAGACCCCATTATACCTTTCCACAGTTGCGTTCTGCTGGGCAGTGTACACCAACGATAACTCATGTACTGCCCCAACCGATATCAGCCAATCCTCGAACCATTTAACTATAAACTCCTTGGCCCTGTCAGATCTCAGACACTTAAAGGCAAACCCCTGCAGCTGATTTGACCATCTGAGGATGATAGTTTGGACTGCTAAGGGAGCTTCATCCCTGGTCCTCAAGCACAATACTTCAGCAAAGCCAGAGAATTGGTCTATGAGGCACAGGATGTAAAACTCCCCACGCAGACCCCTAATATGAACTGGTCCCATTATATCCAAGTGAAGTCGTTGGAGAGGTGCACGGATCTCAGTTTTGCTTTCTTTAGGAAAAGGGAGACGTTTGCCCTTAGCCTTGTGACAAGCATCACATGGGATCTTACCCAACTTTTGCACTTGACCCAGACTGAGGGGTAAGTTCTTAACCATACCACTCTTGACAAGTTTGTGTAAGGCACTATAGCCGGGATGACCCCAACCGCCTATGCCACAACCATGCAGGAGTGGTAGGGAGAACAACTCCACCGTCCTCATCAACATCAAGTGCAAACGCTGGATAATTGTCAGCAACTCTTAAACAACGACTGGAGGTGTGACAAGGCCTACATGCAAACTTGTACACACCATCACTGGAGGCAGGGAAGGACCAGAGAACAGAAGAGCCCTGAGTGGCAGTGCAACTAAGACTATCAAAAGAAACCTGGCAGTGGAGAGAATGAGCCACAGCATTTACTGACAGGAGATTCACCGGACAGTGAGGGATATAAAGAACATTGGTTAGAGTGATTGATGTTGGTAACCAATCACTACATAACACAATGGATCCCTTACCCTCTGACCGTTGAATCACCCCGTCACCAAATCGAACCGTAGGCCCAACAGCAGAAGATTCAAACACAGTGAACAAAGACTTATCACCCGTGATTGACATTCCAGCTCCAGAGTCCACATGCCAGACACCCTCAGAAAGACTAGGGCTACACACGTTAGAGAACTTCGTAGTGCAAGAGAATAGGACAGAGCGTACCTCCTAGTTCTTGGACATGGCGTACCCATCAATCTGAGCCTGCAAGGAGGACAACTGCTTGCGAGTCAGCGAACCTGGAAGGGCCAAGGCAACGGGCACGGGTTCAATGCCCGGTGCACCAGCCTTGGCCTTTCGCAGGTGCGGATGTTTCGTCCAGCAACGGTCCTCCGAGTGGCTCGTTTTGGAAAGACAGGGGCCCCAAGTGCAATCCAAGCGCCTCTTGGTAGTCCCGGAACCCTGAGGACCAGGTCCCCTGCCACGCTGAAAAGCAGCATTGGCAGGGACTTGGGGAGGATCGCGGGACCCAACCAGGATGCCTCGGATCAGACTTAGGGAGAGACACGTTCAAGAAATCTAATGATCTATATGCTGCCAGACAGGTCCAGTAATCAACAGGCTGGTTCTGATGCAGTGCGAGACCAAACTGTAGCCGCAGAGAGAGTCGAAGCGGGGGTGCATGATGCCATTAATAATAGTATGCATGGCATGGCGCTGAGGCTGTGGGTATCCCGCACTGCGGAGGTCAGTGCACAAGCCCGGACCCTGCGAAAAGAACACATCACAGGTTCAGAGTTGTCCATGGTTGCACGCCGAAGCCTCAACAAGCATGAGAGGGACACGAGCAGCAAGAGCATCAGAACGCTGTCTTCGGATATGCAAGAAGATTATCCCGAGGAGTGGCAAAATCCTGATACACATTGACCATCGCATCCGTCCTGTTCGCAAGCATCATAGTGAGACACATGAACTCCTGACGTTCCAGGGGCAGGGCACTAAACCCAACAGTGCAGGATCTACACGAGACTCACCATGAGAGGCCGAGGGTCCAGCAGCAAGAGGATCAGGCACAGGAGCATACGAGGCACGAACCGACATAAAATACTCGGCAGGCAATGCCAAGCATCATATGCGCGCTGATCATCTAAGTTCCTAATGAGATCTAAGGAACGCGCAACACTCGCAACGAGCTCGAAATCAGGCCTAACAGGAACAAAACTGAGAGGGACCTTCACATACTGATACCCTCGGAGATCATTGTTCCTACGCCCAATCCCACCAAAGGTAACACCTCCAGGGGAAGGGTAGTTAATCCCTGCCTTCACAGATCCTAGAAAAGCACGACACTCATGACCCAGCTCAGAGTGGAATGTGGAATTCTGCGATCCACATTCAGAACCTTATGAATGGAAATGGCACTAAGTCTTTTTGGAGCAACCTAGCCGACTATCTTTCTACTTGTAGAAGAGCAAGACAGGAAGCCCTGGACTGCTTAGTGGCACCGTAATTTATTATCCCTTTTTTTTCTCTTCTTGAGACTTCTCATTTGTTAGCTTCTTACCTCCGCCACTGTAAGTGGTTGAGATCTGGGTCCTGCTCTAAGGGGTTTTAATACCTACGCCACCAAAACGGTGGTTGGGAGTTTGGTTTGTTTGTCCTCGACACACCCCTGATGTAATGGGTTTTTTTGCTTTGTGGGTGCTTTTTCTTTTTGTTTAAAGCACAGAGTCTCATACACCCTCGCGGTTTGTCAAGTAGACTTTAACATGTAATGTAATGTAATGTAAAGAGTAAGCCATCACCGCTTAGGGCGACCATTTCTATCTAGATTAGCCCGATGGCTGCCTCATCCAGCCTACCGTACAAAGTGCGATCAAGAATTTCCAGCATACTGGGCTTGGCGAATTAAGTCGGCAGTCCCGCACAGCCAGCCGCACAGGTGGTGTGCCATCAAGCAGATGTTCCCAGGATATGCCGGACAGCGTAGGATTCATAGACGGCGGAGAGGGCCAGGCGCAGGTGGCAGATCCACCGGTGGAGGTGGAGGGGGCTCCTGCGAGGTGCCAGCAGCAGATCTGTGGACACTCGTGGCAGCAGCCTCGCCGAGCCCGAGTATGGTAAGCACCAAGAGCCCGCTCTGCAGGGTTGCGAGCCTGCTCTGCAAGGTTGAGTAGAGGACCCCAAAGGACCAAGAGACGAACTCCGCAGCAAAGACGGCTTGACCACCTCAGGTAGGGTCCGGTGGAAGCGGCGCAAGCAGAGCGGCAGACGGAGGCTTGAAGACCGCAGGAGAAGGTGCCAATTGAGGCTCATACACCGGAGAGGACAGTGGAGGTGTGGAAAACCCTAGTAGCAGAAGAGGGAGTGACTCCACCGAAGTCGCCACTTCTGGCACTCTGTAGATCTTCCATACAATCATCAGAGTAATCTTCCTCTGAGTCGTCAGACTTGCCGCAAGCATAGCCATCTTCATGGCTATGGAGAGCAAGGTCTACAGTGTCGTAGGTAAAGCGGGCATCAGCGGGTGGAGGCGACCTTGCATACTGGATAATCTGTGTGGAAACACAGCATAGGCGCATCAGAATATCCTCAACCTCAGGTCGGAGACGTTGGACAAAGGAGAAGAGGGACGAGAGAAATGGAGGGTATTGGAGGGAGGGGGGTGGCTTCCATGATGGCGGAAGGAGACTCATCTCCGGCAGCAGAGGCCGATGGCGCGCAATCATCTAGCCAATCAGTGGGAACACGAATCTTTAGAGGAAGAATTCGGTCGCATCCATACTGATAATGACGCTCTCCATACCGCGCGACCAGGAAATACCATTCTGTGGGGTAAGTTTCTCGAAGCCGGCAGGAGGCCCACGCGGAAGTTGCATTGTAAAGCAGTGGTTAGAAGTAATAAGCCCGTAACTATCAGCTAGAAAGCACTTCGAAGAGTGGAGGAGAGATGTATGTGCAGCGGAGACAGACGCGCCAATCTATACACGGAGACAAGAATAGCGTTACAAGGACAGGCGGACGCCAAAGAACACCAGCGGTGGGAGAGGCGGATGCCTGTAACCTGACTAGACCCTAAGTCAGGAAACTTAGCCAGGCACCGGCTATACAGAGTGTGTCAGTGAGAGAACGATGACGCAGTCAACAGAGCGTCACCGTGTCATGAAGGGGATGACACAGCGACTGGAAGCGACACAGTAAGACAGAAACACTGTCTGGGCCGATAGTTCTACGGAAGTACATAAGTAGGCACCAAGTCTAAAACGCGTGGAGGGAGCACCCAATTCATGCTGACACGCCAGCTAAATAGCCGTCAGGGAGTTGCTAGAGGTGTGCTCTAGCCTGAAATAAAATAGTCCTGCCTTCTTCCTTTATCCTTCCGTCACTGTGCGTCTGTTTTGTTATGGGGGCCTAGTGCTACTAATTGAGCTATCGATGGACCACAATCGAAGGGAACAAACGTGCGACTAGGGCGGTAAACAATTGCTCTGTGCGCGGACCGCGAAACTTTGGGAGCATCAGGAATTCTTGGTGCTTGGTGACAGTCGCGCAGAGTCGAGATCAGCTGTGCATCAAAGCATTTGATTAACGGTTTTTGAGGCCTTTGAGCGCTACGGCAGCTGATGGGGCGGCGGCCCTGACCCCCAAGCCCTACCAAACAAAGTACCCGAATGAAAAAAATCACCAGATACCCGAATGAAAAAAATTACAAAATTTACCCGAATGAAAAAAATTCAAAATTTTTGATTGAGGGATTAGCCTGTCAAAACTGTTTGTTTGTTTGTTTGTTTGTGTGTCACAACCTACTTTTCAGGTTTCACTTCAAATCACAAAAAAACCAAACATTATATAAGATATTCCAATTATAAGACTTATGATACGGAGATATTCTCAAGGGACCATTATGAGCTCGCCAATTCAAGAAAGGAGCTAAGGTTTGTGCTTTTTGGGCCCAAAGCGCCAATTTTGGGTCACAGGTCATCATTTCAATGTACCATCCTCTCATGTTGCGCATACAATAGGTGTTTGGGAACCCTGTAATTGTCGTCCAAAAGCGCATGGTCCTGGATACATGCAGCCTCAACAATGACGAAACAGTCGCCCACTAGGCACATGCTCCAGCTCATTTTTAGCACCGGAGTTACCCATGACTAACCGCCCCAGGCCACCCCCGTGCGTTTGGCCGCGGAGGATCGCCGGGCGCTGCTGTGGGTCCGGCTCAAGGACGATGTACAGCGTGCTTAAAATCACGTAACTGTTCATGTTTTCCAGCCTCCGCGAGTGATCCAATGAACAATCTCAGTGCGCAACGTTACCATACACCAGTCTCAAAACTTGCGGAGCTTGGATTAAGCAACCATGCGACTTCTCCGCTACGCGTTGCAACTAGACTCCTCTCCTTGGTACAATCCTCGATCGGGCCACACAAGACGCCCCTCATTTGTAGCTGACGACGCGCGCGAATATGGAGCATCGCCACGCGCCAAGTGTATCCCCTCCCTGGTGCGGCCTAGGCTCGCAGGGACCCACTCTTCGTCTTTTTCCTCCGCCCATCTCGCAGTCTGCATCCATGTTGACCACGTTCCTTCAATTATTCCGTCCACTCGCACAATCAAAGCACTTTGATGAAGGTCGTCGAGCCTTGGCGGCTAATGGAGCGCGATGTGGGGCGCGGCCTGACCACCAAGCCCCCTACCAAACAAAGTACCGAATGCAAAAATAATCTCCAGATACCCGACATGAAACCCCACATTCAACAACTTTACCCCACACCCTTGACACAAAATTCAAACCATTTTGATTGAGGGATTCGCCTGCCAAAAATGTTTGCTTGTTTGTTAGCTTTGTGTGTCACATACACCCTTTCAGGTTCCCTTGTCAACATAACACAACAAAAAACCAAAACCCAAAAAATTATTACATGACACATAACACTTACCTACACTTACATGTTCAGTCCTACTTGACACGCGCGGCGTTCGTATGAGCAACTCTGTGCTCCTTAAACAAAAAGACCAAACCAAGCCCACCCACAAAGCACAAACACAAACCATCCTCCTGATAATCAGGTGGCTTGTGTCGAGGACAAACAAACCACAACTCCAACTACCCGTCTGGTTTGGTTCTGTTATGGTATTAAACCCTTGAGGCAGTGACCCCGATCTAAACCATTTCATTTACAGTGGCGGCGGTAATGAAGCTAACAAATGACGACAGTTTCAGTATGAAAAAATTTCAAAGTTGTTAATAAAATTACGGTTCGCCAA
>JACBWV010000318.1:794084-804895 GCA_013435795.1 Chlamydomonas sp. ICE-L | reverse complement strand
CCCACCAACCACACAACACCTGGAAGCCTGACTTTCCACCTTCACACACCCCACGCCGTCACCACACCCACGCCCCACATTCCACACGGGAAGCCTGGACTTTCCACCTTCCAACACCCCCCCACACACCACGCCCAACAGACATTCCACCGGATGGAAGGCCCAGACTTCTGCACACCCGGCACACTCCATCGTCCCACACGACCCACCTGGAAAGCCTGACTTTCCACCTTCCACACTCACCCCGCGCCAACAACACACCACACCCACACATCCACTCCGGAAGGCCTGACTTTCCACCCTTCCCGACCCACGCCCACACACCTACCCACACACATGGGAAGCCGTAATTTTCCACCTTCCACCACTCCAGACCCACACCCACCCTGGAAGCCTGGAGCTTTCCACCGTTCCAACCCACGCCCGCACTACACCCACACCTGGAAAGCCTGCACTGTCCCCTTCCACACCCCACCTATACACCCACACACCACCAACCTGAAAGAGCCTGACTTTCCCAGTGAGGCGAGCAGTGCCCCCCAGGTGTGCTCCCACATCAATTGGTGTCTGGTGAGAACACAGAAGCACACCGGGCTGCACACACCACACGCCCACATGTACCGACACGGCATGCCACACACCTGCCCACATGTAACGCGCATCCCACGAGCAGGAACCAGCAGACAACACGCGCCCACCATGACACACACGATTGCACACACACCGCCCACTTACAAGTGCACTACACAGCCATGCACAAGACCACCAACACACACACACACACACCTATACACAGCGCGACCGCCCACCCACACCTGGAAGCCGACTTTCCCCAGGAACGACGGTGAGTGCACCCCCAGTGGGCTCCCTCTATAGGTACGCTACTTGGAGCGCTCCTCTTCCATTTGATGACATTCCCCACCACAAAACACAACAAACACAACATGCCAACAGCAAGAGGGCCACCACGAAAGCCTGAAATTCTTGCCCAACACACCCACGCAATCCACACACACACCTGAAAGCTGAAATTCACCCACCACACCCACGCACCACACACACATGAAAGCCTGAAATTCCACCACAAACCCACGCCCACTACACCACACTGAAAGCCTGAAATTCCACCCCACCCACCCTACGCCCAACACCCCCCCTTGAAGCCGGACTTCCACAGTTCTATTGGTGTGCTATGGGTGAGGAACACACATGCCCTGCCCCCCCCACACCCCCCACCCCCACCGACCGCCCCCCACGCCAAACACCACACACCACACCACACACACACACACTGAAAGCCGACTTTCCAGGAAGAGTGAGTGCACCTCAGAGGGCGTCCCACATCTATTGGTGTGGGTAGAGGGTGAAACACACCTGCCCCCACACCACCCCACCCACCACCACACCACAGCCCACACACCACCTGGAAGCCTGACTTACCGAGGAAAGCGAAGAGTGATGTGACCCAGGATGGGCTCACTCTCGGATTCTGCCTTGGCAGCGCTCCTCCTCCACTCAGCACTGCTGTGTGCAAAGTACCTTGTGTAGAGTGCGGAAGCGTGCTCGTGCAGCCCAGACTGGGACTCGGGGTTGGAGGGGTTGGGTTGAAGTAAGGGGGTGGGGGTGTGTAGGTGTTGGTGTGTGGTTGCTGGTGGTGTTGTGTGCGTGTGCGCTGGTGTGTGTGTGACACAAGTACTCTGTGTAGACGTTGTGGAATACGTTGCCTGGCAGTCAGATGGTGTGGGGGGGTTAAGGGGGTGGGGGGGTGGGGGGGGTGGGGGGGTGGGGGGTGGGGGGGTGGCGGGGGGGTTGGGGAGGTGGTGTGCATGTGTATGTAGGTGTGTTTGCGTTGAGTGCACTGAATGGACAAAAGTACTCGTGTAGAAGTTGCGGAAATCGTTGCCAGTGGAAGTCCAGACTGTGGTGGGTGGGGAGCGGTTGGGGGTTGAGGTTGGGGGGCGGTGGGAGTTGTTGTTGACGTGTAGGTGGATGGTTCGGTGGGGTGGGGACTGGGTGGGGGTTTGGGGGGGTGGGGTGGTGGTGGGGTGGGGTTGTGGGTGGGGTGGGTGGGGGGTAGGGGGGTCGGTAGGTGTAGTGCTTGTGTGTGTGCCTGTGTGGTGTGTGAGTCTGTGTGTGTGCGTGTGTGTATGTGGTGTGTGTTAAATAGTACTCGAGCGCATAGACGTTGTCGGAATGTGTGTCTGCTGGCAGTCAGACTGGGTGGGAGGCGCTGGGGGGGCGGTGGGGGGTGGGGATGGGGGATGGGTGGGGGTAGGTGTGTGTTTTGCGTGGTTGTTGTGTCGTGTGGTGCATGAGTGTGTGTGCTGTGGTAGTGTGTTGGGTGCACTGCTGTTGACACAGTACTCCCGTCGAGTCGTAGATCTAGAAGTGTGAGTGTGTTTGCCTGGCAGTCCAGACTGCGGGGGGGTGGGTGGGGTGGGTTAAGTGAGGTGCGTGTTGTGTGTAGTTGGGTGTGTAGTGGGGTGGGAGAGAGTGCATGGCATGTTTGTTTAGGGTGGTGTGTGTGTATGTTGTGTCGTGTGGGTGTGTGTTGTTGATGGTTTGTGTGTGTGGGTGTGTGTGGTGTGCGTGGGGTTACTTGTGTGTGGGGTGTAGCGTGTGTGGTGTTTGTTAGGTTGGTTGGGTGTGGTGTGTGGTGTGGCTGTGGGGTTGTGGTGTTGTGTGGGTTGATTGTGTGTGGTGTTGTGGGGTGTGTGATGTGTGTGGTGTGTGTGTGTTGTGGGTGTGGTTTGTTTAGGTGGTGGTGTGTGGTGGTGATGGTCTGTGGTCGGTGTGGTGTGTGTGATGGGTGTTTTGTGGGTGTGTTGGTTGTTGCTGGTGTGTGGTGTGTGTGTGTGTTTGGGATTGTGGTGTGTGTCGTGGAGTCTGGTGATGTGGCCGTGGTGCTGTGGTGTGTGGTGTGAGGTGGGTGGGTGGATGGAGGTGTAGGAGGTTCGAAACCCACACGCATTCCAGGCTGTCCACATGTTCCATGCCTATGTGTTACACATTCCCATGCACATGCCTGGTTGCCTCTGCTCAGCAATAGCAATGCAAAACTGCAAATGTCAATGCATGCTGGCTTACAACACACACACTGGTGCCTTTTTGTTGATGGCATGTGTTGTTGCTGTGTGTTGTATCGTGTGTCCATCTGTGTTTGTGTGTGTGTATGTGTGTGTGTGTGGTTTGTGTGTTGTGTTGGTGTGGGTGTCTGTGTGTGTGTGGGTGTGTGTGTGTTGTGTGTGCATGTTGTGGTTTGTGTGTGTGTTGGTGTGTTGTGTGTGTGTGGTGTCGATGGGTGGGCAGGTGCCACTCCAGCCCAGTGCCTGCACACACCTGCCACTGCCTTTGTCTACAACACACATGCTGCCCGCACCATAGGCCTGCCTCTTGCCACCACTCACTTCCCTAGCACCAGCTCGGACATGTCTCGGTCCAGCTTAGACGACCTATTCATCGAGATTTACCGTTCTCATCTGCGATCTTCCGCTCCGTATCGGTCGTCCCAGTCATGCGCCGACCACTCCGCCAAGCCTCGGCCGCGAGGTCCGATAGTCTGCGCCAGGATGCACGCTGCTGATCGCCAGTATGAAGTGTTGTGGCGGGTTTGCACAAGGCGCTCTCCTCGCCGGGGCTTGTGCTCATGGTGAGTTTTGCGCCTGCGATGATCCCGCCGCCACGTCTGCGAGGTATAGGCAAATCACACTGCGCGCTTGCCTCGTTTACGCCGGATTGCCTCGACAGGACGGTGACGGACAGCATCGTTCGTAAGGACTGGAGCCTGTTGAAGCTCCCAAATGCGGCTGTGTTTGGGCTCGAGGTGGCCGAATGCGCCCTGGCCCGGAAGGAGGATGAGGTGGCTTCAATTGACCGCGGATGGGGGGTTGCGACTTTTATGAAGTAGTAAGCCTGTACAGAAACTGATGGGGGCCAGGGTCTGGATCGTTTCCAACTCATTCTTATACTTAATTGGTTGGTTTGTTTGAAAGGGGCTGTTGCGCGGGGGTCCTGAAGCCTGAACCAGCGTGCTCTTAGGAGGAATAATATGCTGCGACTGCGAGTGTGAAAGCTGTGGGCAGGCCGCCCTCTACTGTAGGGTGGTCGGTGGGGTGGGTGTGGCTTCAGAGCGACTTTCGGGTTGATAAAAACAGCTTAGATTCGAATTCAAAGGTTTCTCTGGAGCAGAACGTTGATCAGTCAGATTTACATCCGTCGTGGCTTACGGTCCGTCTTCTGCTCTTTCTCTGACGACTTGAAGTATTGCCATGTTTGCAAGTTAAATGTGGTCTGCCAACATCTGCTACATGTAAATATGGCTCACTGTCTGCATGTCAGTACAAATACAAGGTACTGCATACTCTTCACCCCATAGGCCATATCCGTTAACAGCGCTGGAATCGGCCAAACAAGTCGTGCTGCGTTTCAGCGGCTTGTTTCAGCATCCCTTTCATAAAAAAAAAAACCAAGATATTTTCACTCAGAAACCCTCTCCCGCCTTGCTCGTTCAAGCGAAAAACAATTATACTGTCAGTCTATTTTAGGGTCGTTGGCCGTTGTCCCTATGGGAGGAAGACCTCTGCGAAATTCTTAGTCGAAATCGTCAAATCTTCACATCTTCAAAATCTTCACATTTTCCCAAGAACGCCGGTCAAACTTGCCGTTAATCTGACTGGCCTGAAATTCTTACCGAATCGTATTCGATTTCCCGTCGGGGGGGGCGGAGTACTCTGGGGGCACTTTTTTCGCGTATGTACTCTCGTGGTTGCGGACTGTGGACGCGGGGTTCTTTTGTCGTTCCCTCCTGTCCTGTGGACTCAATATCTACGATTTCCCCTTGAAGATTCGCTTCTTGTGACTCTGCGTAGCTCATTGCATCAGCGCATTGTGCTGGCGAAATTTGCTTTCGCATAGTTCCATGCAAGGTTGCGACGTAGCAACTGTAGCCTCGGGAGTTGCTGCACCTGCCTCATGGATTCGGGAAGCAGTGAGCTACTAAGTTGCCTTACAGGCCACCAAGTTGAATTACAATCCCAGCCATGCTACATTGATTCTTTGACCCCCCAATATTAAATTGTAGGAAATGTAAGCAAACTTGCTTGCTTTGCATCTATTCCACCAGGAGGTGGCCACTGCTGATCGAACGAACTTACACCCCACCCCCGGGGGCCGACCCATTCCCAGGAGACCGCCAGGGCACCCCCTACTTATTTTGTGTGTGTGCCGTTCAGTCCATCGGGGTTAAGGGACTGCCCAACCGTCGTAGGAAGGGCTTACAAAGAAAAAGGGTTGGGGTTTCAATAGCATTAAGTGGGACAAAATGCCCATGTAGAAAGCTTCTTTCCTGATCACCCCCCAAGCCTTATCGGCCAACTTGGTAATAGAGACCACACCTGGGCATGAGTTTTGGCGTTTAGCCCCCCCTTTTGGTGGGCGGGAGCCCCCGGGAGCAGGATTACCCCATGTCCGTTTGTCCAGCGACAAAAAAAACTTGACGCTACATCGTCAGCCCACCTGTTAACCGCAGGTCCATTGGCATAGATTTTCTTATTCTTCTATAAATTGTCTCCTTCTATACATGTTGTATTTTATGCCAACCGCAACGCGTGATCCTCTTCCTTTCTCCACGTGCTCTCCCCCACACTATCTTCGGCGCTCGGTGCCCTGTAACAACCAAGCTCCAACGGCTCAATGTGTGACCAAATCAATCTAATAGTATTCATACTGTATAACTGTATTTTTGGTAAGTCCGCTTCATGAATCCTGTCTTTCTCTTTCTTTGACACACCATGCCACATCCCCGCCTCTAACTAGATTTCTCTTTTTTTTCTTCCTCCCCTTCTATAACTATAAAAAATACAGGAAAAATGAACAACAATGCGACAAATGACCTGTTCTCGTTCGCTTGCTCTATCAACCTGGTTAGTTTGTATTAAACTGCCTTCTTTGACCGACGGCGACGCCATATCTTTTTCATCCCTTGGTATCTGGCTTAACAGCTATGCAACCCCTCGATGAACTCATCCTTCGTTCACGTGCATTTGATGCCTCCTTCGATCACCATACACAGCACCGACGGCTTGCTTTAAGTCCCTACTGGCACACTTTCAATCCCATCTCTGCTTATCACCACCGAGGGCGCCCTCTCTCCGTTGCTTCCTGGTTTGCTTCTACAGCCAAGAGATTCCCTCCTGTTGCTTGACAGTAAGCTCCACAATACTCTGAGGCGTTGTTCTGGAGGAAGGGCCCCCGTCGGATGACGGTTTCCAGCTCACGTCGAGCTGTGCCTTTTCTTTGTTTTGGCAAACAGCTCGGGCTAGCACGTATTGCGGGTGTCCCAAGGGTTCTCTGTACAATTGCAATACACCGTCTTCCGTTTTACTTTTTTTATATTTTCATCTTCTATTGTCTAGTAGATGGGTGTCTATCACATTAAATTGTGTATGGGCTTGCCTGCTTCCTGCTGCTTTGGGCTTTTCGCTTAATTCTAACTTATTATTGATTGTGTTGATTACCTGGCTCCCATTACTTCCTTTGGGGTTTCCCTTTTCTTGTATCCCATATGCCACTAAAATGTTCTTCGGTTAATATATGCACTCTTTCGGTTAAATCAACTAACAAATACCAAGTGGTTGTTCTCTGAATCTCGCTCTTCCTTTTCTCCCTTTCCGTACGCACGTCTGCAAAATTAAACGTACAAGTTGAACGGACTCACACCAGACCTCTTCACCTCATCTAGTCCATCGTCCCTGGTTGACATTTTGGCAAACCGCCCCTTTTTTTGCTGGCATGTTTTGCTGCATTATATATGGAGTTTGGGTGGGTGGGTACTGTTTGGTGGGTGGGGTGGTTTGTGGGGGGGGCATGTGTGTGTGTTCTGTTCTCTGTGTCTCACAACAGACACCAATAGATTTTGGGCACCACCTACGTGCCTGTTTTCTTTCCAGGAAATTTAGGCTTCCATGTGTGGTGTTAGGGTGTTTGTGGGAGTGTGATGGGGGGTTTTGAGGTGTTGGGTGTGGGGGGGTGGAAAGTGCTGCGGCTTTAAAGTGTGCCTCTTGCTGTGTGTGTCAGTTTGTGTGTTTTGTGGTGGAGGATGAGCATGATGGAGAGTGCCGAAAAAGGGACAAAATTGGGAAGGAGTTGATGCCTTCCATCCTGAATTCGCGTACTGCCTGATGCAGCGGTAACTGCGTTAGGAGATCCCAATCGTTTTCCACGAGATTCCCTCAGAACCTGGGATGACAGCATGATGGAGATGCCGAATGGGACTCTCCTCTCTCTCTCTCTCTCTCTCTCTCCCCCCGCCCCACCCCCCCTTTCCACCAGTGTTGCAGGTGCATTTGTTTAGCCCTCACAAACACACACACACACATGCAAACTCACTAACCAACAACCTCCCCCATCTTGCTCTTCAGCTCCCCCTCACCCCTCCCCCCCCCCCCCCCCCCCCCCCACACAACACACACACACAACTCCACCTGTGTTGCGGTTTCATTTGTTTGGACCCTTCACAAACACGCACACCAACACAACACACTGCCACACTAACAACAACCAACATTCCTCCTCTTACTCTCGCTCTCCCTCCCTCACCCCTCCCCCCCCCCCCCCCCCCCCCCCCCGCCCCCCCCCCCTCCCCCCCCCCCCCCCCCACACACACACACACACACATCGTCACCTGTGTTGCGGGTGCATGTGTTTGAGCCCTTCAACACACCTACACACCACATGCACCACGCACAACACACACACCCTTCCACCCTCTTGCTCCTCCTCGCTCCCCCTCACACCTCCCCCTCCCTCACACCTCCCCCCCCCCCCCCCCCACACACACGACACACACCATTTCCACCAGTGTTGCAGGTGCATGTGTTTGAAAGCCGTTCACAAACACACACACCACATACACACATACACATACCCAAACACACCCACACATCCCTCACATACCCCCACACACATCCACACCCTCCCTTTCACAATTGTCTTGCAAGTGCTCGTTTAGCCCTTCCGGGCTACGGCGGAGTTGTTGAGTGTAGTTCCGTGGCCAACAACTACGACATTACCAGTTTTTCTGAAGGCGTGTCCATGAACTGGAGAGGATTGAGTGCGCAATACAACAACCACACACACCGCCACACAACACACCCACTATGCACTTGGAAACCAAACCACCGGCATGACCCACACCACATTATACCCCCCCCCCCCCCCGCCCCCCCCCCCCCCCCCCCCGCAACCCACACACATACACAACAACAACAATGCAGATCATATCTGAAGGCATGTCCAATGAAACAGGAGAGGAATGTGAGTGCACACACACACAATCATACACACCGACACATAGTCACACACATAATCACACGATCGAACACACGCAATCACTCACACACAAAATCACACACACACCAACAACTACGACGTGCATATCATATCTGAAGGCGTGTCAAAAAAACTGGGGAGGAATGTGGGTGAACGCACACACGCATACAATCACCCAACCCTGGCCATACACCCGACACACACCCTGCACACACACATCACAAACACCGCAAACACAAACAGAATCACTAACACACACTCAAACACACACACACAATCACACACACAATCACACACAAACACAATCATCAACAACACCGACATCACACCTATCACACACACACACACACCCACACACACAATCACCCACACACCACAATCCACACACACACCACAACAATCACGCACACATCTCCACCATCACTCCCACACTACGATCACACACACCACACCCACACACACACACAATCCCCCCACGCCCCGACACATTGTGTCACCATTACACACACACACCCACACACACAGCGCCACAATCACGGCACACTCCACCGCACCCACCTCACCCACTATCACCCACACACAGACACCACAACACACACACAACACAATTCACACACAATCACACCGCACCCATCATTCACCCCCAACTACACACACAGGCAACCACCCACCAACACACACAATCAACCCCAGAAAGACCCACACCTCCTCCCCCCACACCCCCACACCCCAACACACACCCCATCCCACATACCCTCCACACCCCCCCCCCCCCATCATTCCCACCCACGATCCCCCCCCCACACACCCCACCCTCCCCCCCACATCCCCCACCCCCTCACACCCACACGATCACGCACCGCCCCGCCCAATCCACCACACACACCATCACACACACACACACACAATCACACACATACACCACAAACTACACATGCATATCATATCCGAACAGCATATTTGGTCAAAACTACTGGAGAGGAATGTGAGTGAATGCACACACGCATACAATCGCAGACACATAATCACACAAAAGACACATACAACATCAACTTACAAACATCACCACACAATCCGCAACCATACACACGACTCTTACAATCAACAACACAATCGCACACACACACGCACACACTGAACAATCAACAATTACAGCACGACATAATCGCACATACACAAATCACACCACATCGCCACCTACACACACGCCCATCCGCACGTCCAATCACACACACAAGCACACTTACAATCACACAACATCGCATACACAAATCACTCTATCGCACCAACATCCCACGCCCTCCGCACACTTAATCACACACAACACCAACACCCACACAGCACCATCAACGCACACACACCATCACACACGCCCCTCCACACAATCGCTCACATACCCCACGCCCAATCACACTTTACAATCACACACACTCGCACATATTCACCTACACATACACCCATCACAACACACATACCCAATCCCCCCCGCCCCCACAACCACCTACCCATACACACACCCACACACACATAACACCATACCCAATCACACAACCCACACACCACACCCCAAATCACACCCCACACACCAATCACACAATGCAAACACACACTAATCGCACAATTACGCTTACAATCCCATACATCACACACACAATCACACACACACACACACACATACATCCAATCACAATCACACACAAACACACACACACACACACACACACACACACACACGCACGCACACATACAATCAAACTCACAATCACACACACACACATACAAACACACACACACACAATCACACAATCACAGTTATGATCACACACACACTTCCACCTAAAATCACAAAAACCATCACACACACATTTACACACATGATCGCAAGCACACACTCAAGCACACACACACACACAGCAACACACAATCGCACACATATAGACACATACGTACACACAAACACACACACGCGCAGGCACACAAACACACATGCACACTTACACTCACAAACACACAATCACACACTCACACTTACTATCACACACACAATTTCACTTACAATAACACGCACACGCACACTTCCACTTACAATCACACACGCTATCACACACACACACTCACTCAGGCCGCACACACACACACACACCCAGCACACCCGCTCCATCACAACACATCCACACACTACAACACACACACACAAACACACACAGCACACACACACACACCTCCACACACCCAGCTCAAACCGCCACCACACACACCGCACACACACACACCCCACACACACACACACCACAACACACACACCCACACTCAACCGTGCACAGACACACACAACTCACACACCACACACACACACAAACCTCAAACCTCACACATCCAACACACAACACCCACCCACCACTCAACCCCGCCCCCCCCCCCACCCCCCCCCCCCCCCCCCCCCCCCCCCCCCACACACACACACACACACACACCATCACACA
>JACBWV010000318.1:719084-786584 GCA_013435795.1 Chlamydomonas sp. ICE-L | reverse complement strand
TGGGCATGAAGAGTGTTACCCCCCCCCCCCCCCACCCACACACACACACACACCACCACACACACACACACACACACACACCACGCACACCGCACCCACCCCACCCCACCGCAGTCCACTACAAGCCAGCTGTGTGGGCATGAAGAGTGTTACCCCTCCCCCCCCCCCGCCCCCCCCCCCCCACCCACCCACCCCAACACACACCACCCCAACACAACACACCCACTCCCCCCCCCCACCGCAGTCCACTACAACCCAGCTGCGTTGGGCTATGAAACAGTGTTACCCCCCCACCCCCCCCCCACACCACACACACAAGCACCCCGCACCCCCGCACCAACCCCCCAACACACCCCACCCCACTCCCCACCCCACCACACCCCACCGCAGGCCACTACAACCCAGCTGTGTTGGGCATGAAGAGTGTTACCACCCCTACCCCCCCCCCCCCCCCCCCCCCCCCCCCCCCCCCCCCCCACCCACACACACACACACACACACACACACACACACACACACACACACACTCCCGCACCCCGCACCCCACCCCTAACCCACCCCACCCCGCAGTCCCACTACAACCCAGCTGTGTTGGGCATGAAGAGTGTTACCACCACAACCACCCCCCCCCCCCCCCACCACAGCACCACAACACATACCACCACCCCGCCACCCGCACCCCGACACCCCCCCCAACACCCCCCCACCACAACTCCACCCCACCCCACCCCACCCCCACCGAAGTCCCACTACAACACCCAGCTGTGTTTGGGCATGAAGAGGGTTACCCCCCCCCGACCCCCCCCCCCCCCACACCACACCACACCGCCAACACCGCCACACCGCACATCACCGCACCCCCACCCCCCTCCACCCCACCCCACCCCCACCGCAGTCCACTACAACCCCAGCTGTGTTGGGCCATGAAGAGTGTAACCCCCCCCCCCCCCCCCCCCCCCCACTCCACACCACACCACACACCCCCAACCCGCTCTACCAGCAGACCCCGCCTCCCCCCCCACAACACCCCCACCCCAACTCCACCCCAATCCACCCACCCCACCCCCCTGCATCCCCACTACAACCTAGCTTGTTGGGCATGAAGATTGTTCCCCCCCCCCACCCCACACCACCACCACCCCGTACCGCCTCACCCCCCCCAACACACCCCACCCCACTCCACCCCACCCCACCCACGCAG
The DNA here is from genome assembly GCA_013435795.1 of Chlamydomonas sp. ICE-L. NCBI lineage: Eukaryota > Viridiplantae > Chlorophyta > Chlorophyceae > Chlamydomonadales > Chlamydomonadaceae > Chlamydomonas > Chlamydomonas sp. ICE-L. The sequence goes on along the minus strand of JACBWV010000318.1, from coordinate 785,383 downwards.
TCCACTACAACCCAGCTGTGTTGGGCATGAAGAGTCGTTACCCCCCCCCCCCACCCCCCCACCCCACCCCCCCACACACACACACACCCCGCACCCCGCACCCCGCCCCCCCCCCAACACACCCCACCCCACTCCACACCCACCCCAACCCCACCGCAGTCCACTACAACCCAGCTGTTTTGGCATGAAGAGTGTTACCCCCCCCCCCCACCCCCCCCCCCCCCCCCCACCACACACACACACACTCGCACCCCGCACCGCCCCCCTCCCAACGCCCCCAACCAACTCCCCCCACCTCCCTCCCACCGCAGTCCACTACAACCAGCTGTGTGGCATGAAGAGTGTTACCCCCCCCCCCCCCACCACCACAGCACACACACAACCCGCACCCCGCCGCCCCCCCACACTCCCCCCCACCCCCCCCACCCCACTCCACCCCACCCCACCCCAACCGCAGTCCACTACAACCCAGCTGTGTTTGGCATGAAGAGTGTTACCCCCGACCACCCCCCCCCCCCCCCTTTTTAACCTTACCCCCCCCCCCGCCCCCCCCCCCCCCCCCCCCCCACACACACAACGACTCGCACCCCGCACCCCGTCACCCCCCCCAACACAACCCCACCCAACTCCACCCCGCCACCCACCCACCGCATCCCCTAACAACCCATCTGTGTGGCATGAAGATGTTACCCCCCACCACCAACACCACACACCCACAACCCTCACCCCGCAACCCCCCCCCACTCCACCCCCCCCCCACTCCACCCCACCCCACCGCAGTCCACTACAACCCAGCTGTGTTGGGCATGAAGAGTGTTACCCCCCCCCCCCCCCCCCCCCCCCCCCCCCCCCCCCTCCCCCCCCCCCAACCCCCACACACACACCCCGCACCCCACCCACCCCCCAACACACCCCACCCCACTCCACCCCACCCCACCCACTGCAGTCCACTACAACCCAGCTGTGTTGGGCATGAAGAGTGTTACCACCCCCCCCCCCACACACACACCACACCCCGCACCCCGCACCCACCCCACCCCACCCCACCCCACCGCAGTCCACTACAACCCAGCTGTGTTGGGCATGAAGAGTGTTACCCCACCACCACCACCAACCACCACCACCACCACCACCACCACACACACACACCGCACCCCGCACCCCGCACCCCCCCTAACACACCCCACCCCACTCCACCCCACCCCACCCCACCGCAGTCCACTACAACCCAGCTGTGTTGGGCATGAAGAGTGTTACCCCACCCCCCCCCCCCCCCCCCCCCCCCCCCCCCCCCCACACACACACACACACACACAACACCGCACACCGCACCCCGCACCCCCCCCAACACACCCCACTCCACCCCACCTTACCCCACCGCACCGCAGTCCACTACAACCCAGCTGTGTTGGGCATGAAGAGTGTGGACATCAAAGAGTTTATCAAGGCCGTCTATGCTGCTCAGTACAGAATATACGACTGCCAGCAGAAGGTGAATGTCCTAGCTACTGAAAACAACAACAATAACACAGCAGGGTAGTAGTGCACTGTGGTGGATGGGGTGAGGCAGGTTGGGTTGTAAAGGCCGTCTAAACTATGCAGTACAGTACAGAATATACGACTGCCAGCAGAAGGAGAGTGAACTAGCTCAACTACTGAAACAACAACAACAACAACAACAACACAGCAGGGTAGTAGTGCACTGAGGTGGATGGGGTGAGGCAGGTTGGGTTGTAAAGGCCGTCTATGCTGCTCAGTACAGAATATACGACTGCCAGCAGAAGGTGAGTGAGTGAACTAGCCCAACTACTGGAGGAAAAGAAGAAAAAAAACGCAGCAGCAGGGTAGTAGTGCGCAGCGGTTGAGTTGGGTTGTGAAGGCCGTCTATGCTGCTCAGTACAGAATATACGACTGCCAGCAGAAGGTGAATGTCCTGGCTACTGAATCAACAACGACAGCAACAACACAGCAGGGTAGTAGTGCACTGTGGTGGATGGGGTGAGGCAGTTTGGGTTGTAAAGGCCGCCTATGCTGCTCAGTACAGAATATACGACGGCCAGCAGAACGTGGGTGAATAATAGCCCAACTACTGAAAATAACAACAATAACACAGCAGGGTAGTAGTGCACTGTGGTGGATGGGGTGAGGCAGGTTGGGTTGTAAAGGCCGTCTAAACTATACAGTACAGTACAGTACAGAATATACGACTGCCAGCAGAAGGAGAGTGAACTAGCCCAACTACTGAAACAACAACAACAACAACAACAACAGCAACAACAACAACAACAACAGCAGCAACAACATAGCAGGGTAATAGTGCAGAGTGGAAAAAAAGTTAACACACATTTAAAAACATTCATCAAACAGTAAATATACATCAAAGTAGCAGTAACGAGAACATGATCACCCAAAACATAGAACCCACCACCACCTCTCCTCATCCTGATCATCACCAGCTCTCCGCCCAACCACCACCACCACCACCTCTCTTCCTCATTACCACCTCTCCTCCCCACCACCACCACCTCTCCTCATCATCACCACCTCTCCTCTCCACCACCACCACCACCACCTCTCCTGATCATCATCACCACCACCACCACCTGCGCATATGCACCACCCGCAGGTTGAGGTAAAGGACGACTACCGTGGTGATCCCCCAATACATGGAGCCCACCACCACCTCTCCTCATCATCATCATCACCACCTCTCCTTCCCACCACTACCACCTCTCCTCCTCCTCACCACCACCACATGCGTGTACACGCCACCTGCAGGTTGAGGTGAAGGACGACTACCGTGGTGATCACACAATGCATAGAACCCACCACAACCATCACCTCTCATCATCCTCACCATCACCACCTCTCCTCCCCACCACTACCACCACCACCTCTCCTCCTCCTCCTCCTCCTCACCACCACATGCGTGTACGCACCACCTGCAGGTTGAGGTGAAGGACGACTACCGTGGTGATCACACAATGCATAGACCCCACCACCACCACCTCTCATCATCCTCACCACCACCACCTCTCCACCGCACCACCACCTCGTCTCCCCACCACCACCTCTCCTCCTCCTCCTCACCACCACTTGCGTGTATGCACCACCCACAGGTTGAGCTGAAGGACGACTACCGTGGTGACTCAGTGCTTCAGGAGTACAAAGACACTGGACTGTCGACCGACTTGTTGTTGGTGCAGGACGCTCTGTTTACTGGTGACCTGCCCGACTTCAGATGTGGCTACTGAATGCTCTCATTCTGATGTACAAGGACACTAGACTGTCCACCGACTTGCTGTTGGTGCAGGACGCTCTGTTTACTGGAGACCTGCCTGACTTTGGCTGCGGCTACTGAATCAACACACCCTGATAGTTAGAATAAATAAATAGTACGCCTTATTACAAGGTGTTAGCTCGAGGGGTCAAGCCCGCACTAGGGCCAACCACCAATGGTAGTTAGAATATAATATGAGCTTGGACCTTGGGCAATTGAAATTGAAATTGTTACATCCGAGTAATGCGCCACTCTCAGGACGTGAGGTTAAGGACACCACTGCGTAAGCCAGAGCTAGCAGAAGTCACCATTCCTTGGGCAATAACATCAACATTCATACCATGATACTTCTCAAAAATTCCCTGATCCAATCTCTTCATACAATCTAGAAGAATAGAGAAGAATATAATTGAAGAATATAAATTAAAATTGTTACATCCGTGTTATACAGTTACTCACAGGACGTGAAGTTAAGGACACCATAGCGTAAGCCGGAGCATAGAAGAATACAGTACAGTCATAGCTACCATTTGTATTTTGGATTTGAATTGTTACATGTTTTTTCAGCTAATTCTGGGCTGTTCACCGTCTTCCAATTCTGGATCTCCCCCCATAAAATACCCTCGTCTACCAGGGAGCACACTGGCGGATCAGGGTACTTCAAATGGCCAAATTGGCCAGCGCTTTAGCGCACTTGAAAACAAAAAACTGCGCTGTGTAGTGCAAAAAGCGCAAAAATGCTTGCAGCGCCCAAAAGGGGTTGCAAAAAACTGCGCTTAAAGCGCAGAGGGGGTCAAAAAGTCAGCGCTCAAAAGGGCAAAAGCGCGCGCTTTGAATTACCCTGTGGCGGATTCTACAGTTTAAAGACTTGCAATGTTTATAGCTTGGAGCGAGCTTGGAGTCAGTTACAAGGACGATAGTGGGCCGCACTAAGTAGTAGCAGCGCACCACACCGTACTGGTGGGTTCCAGGCTTCTCTGGGCCTAGGCATCAATAATATCCTGGGCATGCGATTAAATCATATTTGGGCCTGGGCTTCTTCAACAGCTTATATTCTGCCACCACTCTGTCCCTCTGCCCCTCGTTCCCTCTGCCCCTCTGTCGCTTTTGGAGCCTTCGCCTTGTCTACCCCACTCAGCTGAAGCTCCACCTGCCTGCCTAGGTAGATGATATCCTCCAACTGGACCAGACTCATCTCTCTATCTTTCACAAATAGCTCCGCTAGCCGGATTTGTTCTCTCCGCTTAGCCACCAGCTTCTCATCTAACTTTCCTTCTAACTTTTCCAGCTCTGCATTAGCAGAGGTGATGTCCTCCTTGAGCTGAGCTTGCTTCTCCGTGGCTTCGCTCATCAGCTCCGTTGCCTCTGCCATGAACTCCCGCAGGGGGACGTGTTGATCCTGCTTCAGATCAGCCATAGCCATGGGACCGCCCTCTGCGATGTCAAAGCAACAAGTTAGCAGTTAATGAGTTTAAGGTTTAGGTTTTAGTCTTAGGGTCCGCCCTCTGCGATATGAAAGCAACAAGTTAGCAGTTAATGAGTTTAGGGTTTAGGTTTTAGTCTTAGGGTCCGCCCTCTGCGATATCAAAGCAACAAGTTAGCAGATCATGAGCTACGGGTCTTAGGGGCCGATCTCTGGAAAATCAAAGAAAACAGCTATAAGTTCATTTGACATTATTTTTACTGCCGAAGACAGTGAGCAGCCAAATTGCTAGCTGAAGCTATGTAACCAAGTTCAAGTTCGAGTTTAGGGTGGAGTTTTTAGGGTCTTGGGGACTGTTGTCGCTCATCAGCTCTGTTGCCTCCACCACGAACTCTGGTAGGGAGTCGTGCTGATCCTGGTTCGACCTTCCACTTCTGTATTGCACATTATATTATGTAGACTGTTGTTGCTCATCAGCTCTGTTGCCTCCACCACGAACTCTGGTAGGGAGTCGTGCTGATCCTGGTTCGACCTTCCACTTCTGTATTGCACATTATATTATGTAGACTGTTGTTGCTCATCAGCTCTGTTGCCTCCACCACGAACTCTGGTAGGGAGTCGTGCTGATCCTGGTTCGACCTTCCACTTCTGTATTGCACATTATATTATGTAGACTGTTGTTGCTCATCAGCTCTGTTGCCTCCACCACGAACTCTGGTAGGGAGTCGTGCTGATCCTGGTTCATTTCTGCCATAGCCATTGGGCCGTTCTCTGCAAAATCAAAGAAACAAGCTATCAGTTCACGAGTTTATATTTCCTGCCAAAGACAGCGAGCAGCTAGATTGCTGGCTGAAGCTATGTAACCAAGTTCAAGTTCGAGTTCGTGAGTTTATTTTTACTGCCAAAGATGCGAGCAGCCAAATTACTGGCTGAAGCTATGTAACCAAGTTCAAGTTCAAGTTCATGAGTTAAGGGGTTTGGTTTTAGGGTCTTAGGTCTCACCAACCCTAAGTGTGCCTACTTTGCATATTGTAGGAGTGGCACCACCATTCAAACTGAATCCTCTGTGTCGCTGGTTTGTTTCGGGAGACCCACCTCCTGGGGTGAAAGTCCTTTCACAACTAAAAAAAAAAAAAAAATAGGGACTGCTATCGCTTGTAATATCTGTTGCCTCCACCCCGAATGTTCAATACGGATACGGAACGGGCCCAACCACTGGGATAGAGTACCAGAGCAGGTTGGTTTGATTGTGTTTTTGTGGCGGTGGTGGTGAGGGTGGCTTTTTTTTTTTTGTTACTTGTTTTTTTTTGTTCGTATTGTTTGTTTTGTTTTGTCTTGTTTTTTTTGTATTGCTTTGCTTTGTTTGGTTTTGCCTAGTGAATACCTCCATGGATCATGTGAAGCCAGAAATACAGCCACACGATAGATCCTGTTCAGCACTCACCCCCTAAAGATACAGCTGTCCCAAACACATCAATGTCCTCCTGGCCGGCTGCCTGTAAACCCTTTGGTAGCATCAAACGGCATATAAAGATGACTACCACCATAGCTCATGCATAGCCAGAAATACAACCACACCATAGATCCTGTTCAGCACTCACCCCCTAAATATACAGCTGTCCCAAACACATCAATGTCCTCCTGGCCGGCTGCCTGTAAACCCTTTGGTAGCATCAAACGGCATATAAAGATGACTACCACCATAGCTCATGCATAGCCAGAAATACAACCACACCATAGATTCTGTTCAGCACTCACCCCCTAAAGATACAGCTGTCCCAAACACATCCATGTCCTCCTGGCCGGCTGCCTGTAAACCCTTTGGTAGCATCAAACGGCATAGAAAGATGACTACCACCAGAGATCATGCTCAGCACGCACCCCCAAGAGATTCAGCTGTTGCAAACACATCGATTTCCTCATGGCTGTTAGCCTGTAAACCCTTTGGTAGCACCATACATATAAGAAAGATGAATACCACCATAGATTCTGTTCAGCGCTCACCCCCAAGAGACTCAGCTGTCGCAAAAACACACACACACACACACACACACACAAAAAAACACAAAAATCTCAACGATGTCCTCCTGACCTGTAAACCCTTTGGTAGCATGTCCTCCTGGCCTGTAAACCCTTTGGTAGCATCAAACACCATAAAAAGATGGATACCACCACAGATCCTGTTCAGCGCTCACCCCCGAGAGACTCAGCTGTCACACAAAAAACTCAACGATGTCTCCAGGCTCCCTGTAAACCCTTTGGTAGCATAATACATCATAGAAAGATCAAAACCACCATAGCTCATGAATAGCCAGAAATACAGCCACACCATAGATCCTGTTGAACACTCACCCCCAGACATTCAGCTGACGCAAACACATCGATGTCCTCCTGGCCGCCTGTAAACCCTTTGGTAGCATCCTACACCATAGAAATATCAATACCACCATGAATCCTGTTCAGCAATAGAGATTCAGCTGTCAACAAAAAAACTTATCGATATCCTCCTGGGTGCCGGTAAACCCTTTGGTAGTATCATACACCATAGATCCTGTTCAACACTCACCCCCCAGAGATTCAGCTGTCGCAAACACATCAATGTCCTCCTGGCTGCCTGGAGTAAACGCATTGCTCAGAGCTACTGCCACGCTTTTCCGCCGAGACTCGTAATCCTTCACTGTTACGTCCTTTCCAAGCTCTTCAAGCACCTCACCGATCAGCATCATACACCATAGGAAGATGAATACCACCATAGCTCATGTACAGCCAGAAATACAGCCGCACCATAGACCCTGTTCAGCACTCACCCCTAAAGATTCAGCTGTCCCAAACACATCGATGTCCTCCTGGCCGCCTGTAAACCCTTTGGTAGCACCATACACAATAGAAAGATGAATGCCACCATAGATCTTGCTCAGCACTCACCCCCAAGAGATTCAGCTGTCGCAAACACATCGATGTCCTCCTGGCCACCTGGAGTAAACGCATTGCTCAGAGCTACTGCCACGCTTCTCCGCCGAGACTCGTAATCCTTCACTGTGACGTCCTTCCCGAGCTCTTCAAGCATCTCATCGATCAGCATCATGGCCGGCGTGGAGTGTCTCCGCTTTAACACAATGCACAAGGCCTTGTAGAGCTGCTCCAGGCTGCTGGCGTCCCGATCGAAGTTGCGCATCAGCTCCATTCGCCGCACCTGTCGGGGGAGGGGTGGTGTGGTGGGGAGGGGAGGGGTGGGGATGGGTGTGGTGAGGTGGTGTGTGTTGAGTGTGTGTGGTGTGGTGTGTGTGGAGTGTGTGTGGTGTGGTGTGGTATGGGTGGTGTGGTGTGTGTGTGGAGTGTCTCCGCTTCAACACAATGCACAAGGCCTTACAGAGCTGCTCCAGGCTGCTGGCGTCCCAATCGAATTTAAGCATCAGCTCCAATCGCCACACCTGTTGAGGGTGGGGAGGGGAGGGGAAGGGTGGGGAGGGGTGGGGTGGGGTAGGGAGGGCGTGGGGTGGGGTGGGTTGGGGTGAGGGGTGGGTTGGGGATGGTTGTTGTGTTGGGTGGGGGGAGGTTGGGTTTGGGGAGGGTGGGGGGGGTGGGTGGGTTTGTTGAGGTGAGAGTTGGGGTGGTTGTGTTGTGTTGGTGTGTGTTGTGAAGTGGTGTGTGGGGTCGAGTGTTGCGAGTGTTGTGTGTGTGGTTGTGGATATGTGTGGATGTGGTTGTGGAGTTGTGTGTTTGTGTTGTTGGTGTTTTGTGGTGTTGTTTGTTTTTTTGTGGTTGTATTTTGTGGTGTGTTTGTGTAGAGTGTGTGAGTGAGGTTTGTGTTTGTGTGGTTTGTGTGTGTTGTGTGTCCGTGATTGATGGTGTGTTTGTGGTGTTGTGTTTTGTGTTTTGTGTTGTGGTGTGTTTATCTTGGTGTGTACTGTGGTGTTTGGATGTGGTGGTTGGTTTACATGTGTTGGTTAATGTGATGTGTCGTTTAAGTTTGTGGTGTTATGTGGAGTGGTTGTGTAAGTTTGTGTGTGTAAAGGTTGGGTGTATGTGGAGTGTCTCTGCTTCAACACAATACACGACACCTTGTAGACACCTGCTCCAGGCTGCTGGCATCCCGATTGAAGTTGAGCATCAGCTCCATTCGCCGCACCTGTTGGGGGAGGGGTGGTGTGGTGGGGAGGGGAGGGGTATGGTGTGTGGTGTTTGTGTGGAGTGTGCGTGGTGTGTGTGGAGTGCCTCCGCTTTAACACAATGCACAACACTGTGTAGAGCTGCTCCAGGCTGCTGGCGTCCCGATCGAAGTTAAGCATTAGCTCCATTCGGCCGCACCTGTTGGGGGAGGGGGGGGAGGGGAGGGGGAGGGGATGGTAGGGGAGGGGTGGGGATGGGTTGTTGGGTTTTGGTGCGGGTGTTGTGTGTTTTGTTTTTTTGGTGTTGTGTGGGCTTTGCTGTGTTTGTCGTTGTCGGTATTGTGTTCTTTCGGGTGTTTGTTCTTGTGTGCTGGGTGGTGGGTGTTGTGTTGTGTGGTTTTGTGGGTCGTGGTTGGTATTTTCTCTACGTTTTTGTTGTGTTGTGTGTTTTTTTGGTGTTGTGGTTGGTCGGTTTGGTGGGAGCTGGGTGTTGGCTGTTGTGTGGTGTGGTGTGGTGCGGGTGTGGTGTCGGTGTGGGTTGGGGCGGCGTTTTGTGGGGTGGGGGGTGGGGTGGGGTGGGCTGGCCGGGGCCCTGGGGTGGGCGAGGGCGGGGCCGGTGCCGGAGGGGCGGGGCGGGGACTGGGCGTTGTCATGTGCTGGGTATCGTGGCTGTGCGTGGCGGGCGTTGGGCTAGAGGGGGCATGTGGCTGTTGCGGGCGGGGCGGGATCTGGCGTCGGGGCAGGGTCCGGGCGTGCGGGCGGGGAGGGTCGGGTCGGTGAGCTGGGCGTTGGCGGTTGCTGGGCGGTGGCGGTGTCGTTTTGCTGGTTAGAATCGTATGGGCTTCTTTTCTGTTTCTTCCTGTTTTCGTCTCATGTTGACGATCTCATTTCTGCGATTTCATTTTAGCAAGTTGTTTTTTTACTTGTTGATTTAACCTTTATAGTTCACCAAATCATTCTAACGCACTAAAGTATATAGCATCAATTCTTCGTCGTTTCACAATGTAATCTTACTTCTTGTTGCTCTGCCTCTTCCTTGGTTCATCCTCATTATTAATCTATATTCTTTTTCGTCCTTTTTGATTTTTTAGCTCTTATCGTCGGTTTCTTTTTCTTTTTCCTCCACTCTTTTTTCTCCTCTCTTCTCCCTTATTTGTGCTTCATCCGTCCACTACCCACCTATCGTTTCCTTTTTTTTTGTTTACTCTTGTAATCATTCCCTATGTATTAATTTAATAGTGCAGTTCTAAGAGCTTAGTTGTTGTGTTTGAGTAGTAGTCGGGTTCCGGTCGGTTTTGGATTGGTGGTGGGGGTCCGTGTATACTGTTCGCTTCGGGCGGTCTGGTTTTTTTGTCGTGTTTGTTTAGGCGACTTATTGGTTGGGGGTCCGGTAGTGTTGTGGTGAGTGTGGTGTGGTGTTTTGCCGGCTTGGGTGGGTGTGGGGGGTCCGTTCGTCGCTCGCGTTTAATCTACGTGTGGTTTTTTTATCTTTGGTCGTGTGCTTGATGTGTAGTGTCTTGTTTTCTTACTCCGCTTCAACACAAATTACAACTCCTTTAGAGGTGCATCCGGCTGCGGCATCGCCGATTGAACTGGCGCATCAGCTCATTTCGCCGCCCTGTTGGGGAAGGGATGGGGTGGGGAGGTGGTGTGGGGTGGTGGGGGGGAGGGGGTATGGTTGGTGGAAGGGGTGTGGTGTGTGTGTGTAGTGTTGGTGTGGGGTGTGGTGTGTGTGTGTGGTGTGTATGTGGTATTTGGTAGTGTGGTGTGTGTGGTGTGTCTTGTGTGTGGTGTGTGTCCTGTGTGTGTGTGGGGTCACGGTGCGTGTCCTGTGGCTGTGTGTGTATGGTTTGTGTGGGGTTGTCGTCGTGGGTTGTGTGTGGTGCGTGCTTGGCGGTCGGGCTCGCGGTCCGGTGGACCTCCCCTCCTCGCCCGTCGGGCCCCTCCTTCCGCTCTCCTCTCCCTCCGGCCCCCCCGCCCTCTGCCTAAGATCCCCCTTCCCCCCTTTCTCTCCGTCCTTGTCCCCCCAATTCTGCCCGCTTCCCCTTCCCCTCTTCCCTTTTTCTCCTTTTTCTCTTTTCTTTGGCTCTCGTACCCTCCTCTATATTCGGTGCTTACATACTTTTATAACAACAAATAAGTGGCCTTTTAACGAAGGGAGGGAATAGAAACGAATTTACATAGGTGACATTTTTTGCCACAAAGGCATCATAAGACCAAGAGCATATTGAACCAAGTGAGTGTGTTGTGTGTAATGTGTGTGGTGTGTGTAATATGTGTGTGTTGTGTGTGTTGTGTGTATTGTGTGTGTTGTGTGTGAAATGTATGTGGTGTGTGTGTGGTGTGTGACCAATAGCATATCGATCCAGATCTCTCCCTTCAGTTTCTATGTACTGCAATTGAACAGCAATATAATTAGGGAACGGCAATATGATATCATATGATGCCGGCAGTCTGACTAGGTCAAAGTTACCTTTACGCACAATATCATATGATGCAATTTGTATGATATAATATGATATCACACTCGCCTTTGGTCAACATCGCATGCTAAGCCGGTCCCTAAATATAAATAGGGAAAGGAAGAGTCACTTAATATTAGTGAATGAATAATATTAGTGAATATTAGCCAATATTAGACTGTCGAGCTGTCTCACCATTTTTATTTTTTGTATCAGCTTTTATTGTGACACCAGGTGACACTTTAATATTTATTTTTATTTTTATCAACTTTTATTGTGACACTTTAATATTCAATTTTATTGTTTTATCCATTTTTATTGTGACACTTTAATACTATTTGTTTTTCTTTAATAGTATTAGTTTTTTAAAAAATAATGGCAGTAGCCGTTCCCTTAATAAAATCTGTTTTCTGGCCCTTCATCTTCACCTTTCTCTGATTGTAAAACATGGTTACATGACTTCCAAAACTCATCAAAAAAACAAAAAACTTAGGGGATCCTTTCTATTAAACAGCAAAATAATAGGCCATATAATAGGTGCAAGTACAACTCCATCCGCCTCACCAGCAGCGCCAGCATCTCCACGTACACAGCACCAGCGTGGTACTTGACCACCCCACCCCACCCCAACTTCAGCCTCACCAGCAGCGCCAGCATCTCCACGTACACAGCACCAGCGTGGTACTTGACCACCCCACCCCCCACCCCAACTTCAGCCTCACCAGCAGCGCCAGCATCTCCACGTACACAGCACCAGCATGGTACTTGACCACCCCACCCCACCCCAACTTCAGCCTCACCAGCAGCACCAGCGTAGTTAGTGACAACCACATCCTACACATTCTTGCCGCACCCCACCCCTCCCCCAACACTCCACACCCCACACCACCACACTACAATCCTCCCCCGACAGGTGCGGCGGATGAAACTGATGCGCAACTTTGATCGGGACGCGAGCCCACCCCAACCCACCCACCCAACCCACACCACCTTACCCCACACCACCCACCACACACCACCTAATCCCACCCACCCCATCTCACCCAACCCCAAAACTCTAGCCTCACCAGCAGCGCCAGCATCTCCTCATCGACGGCGTAGTTCATAACAAGCTGTTCCAACTCGTTCTTACTCTCCGCCTGCACCACCTTCCCTCCACCCCCCCCCCCCCACCCCACACCACCCCTCCCCCATCAGGTGCGGCGGATGAAACTGAAGCGCAACTTTGATCGGGATGCGAGCCCACCCCACCCCACCCCACCCACCCCACCTCAACCCACACCACTCCACCTCACCCCAACTCCACCCTCACCCCACCCCAAACTCCAGCCTCACCAGCAGCGCCAGCATCTCCTCGTCAACAGCATCCGCGTAGTTCGTCACAAGCTGCTCCAACTCATTCTTGCTCTCCGCCTGCACCATCTCCAACAGGATCTCCGCCCTCTTCGCCATGCCCTCGTCCTCACTCAAGCCCTCATAAGTGCCCCTGCCACCCTTCACGGCACTAGCTGGCTCAATGACCTCAACCGTCGAGTCATCCAAGCCCTCACCCTGCTCCTCTTGCTCTGTTTTGGACGCCATCCATTCGTCAATAAAGGCCTCATCAAAATCGTCCTCGTTTACTTCGTACTGCATGCTTAACAGATCCTCGGGTAAGGGTTCTGGTCCCACCTTGACTGCATCGATCCCGGCTTTAGGTGGATCCTTTGAGGCACTGTTTTCCTGGTTTCTAGGAGTAGCTGAGGGGCAGTAGCTGAGTCTGGTTGGCCTGGAAGGGCGACATGGGTGCGTAGCTAGGGGGCGCGGCTGAGGAGCAGTAGCTGAGGGGCAGAGGCTAAGGGGTGTGGCTGAGGGGCAGTAGCTGAGAGGTGTAGCTGAGTGGCTGGGTCTTCTTGGTCCCGATGGGCTGAGAGGGGGACAGATAACTGATGAGACTGGCAGCCGTGGCGCGAGGCTTCTGGAATGGAGCTTCTGCAGTTGGTGAGTCAAGTGTTTGTGTGTCAGTGTGTGTGTGTGTGTGTGAGAGAGAAAGAGAGAGAGAGAGAGAGAGAGAGAGAGAGAGAGAGAGAGAGAGAGAGAGAGACTGAACAGTATTTCTGCAGTCTTGAGCATTGTGCAGGGAGCCACAGTGCCCCATGCTTTTTTAGACAGAGGTCCACCTTACCCCTTTTATGTTTGAGTTTGTGTCTGTGTGTGTCTGTGTTTGTGTGTGTGTGTGTGTGTGTGTTTGGGTGTTAATTTGTGTTTGTGGGGGTGGGGGTGGGAGGGTGCTTGTGTGGGTGTGCTTGTTTGTTGTGTGTTGTGTTGTTTGTTGTGTGTTGTGTTGTTTGTTGTGTGTTGTGTTGTTTGTTGTGTGTTGTGTTGCTTGTTGTGTGTTGTGTTGTTTGTTGTTTGTTGTGTTGTTTGTTGTGTGTTGTGTTGTTTGTTGTGCTTTTTGTCGTGTATTGTTTGTTGTGTGTTGTGATTTTTGTTTTGTTTTGTGTTGTGTTGTTTGTTGTGTTGTGTTGTGCTGCTTGATGTGTTGTGTTGTGTTGTGTTGTTTGTTGTGTTGTGTGTTGTTTGTGTGTTGTTTGTTGTGTTGTTTGTTGTGTTGTTTGTTGTGTTGTGTTTCCTTGTTTTTTGTGTGTAATGCTGCAGCTGTTTGGCTCTAAAGGACTAAAGGGACCCCCAAAAGACTCTAAGGTAGCACCTCCAGAACAATAAGGTACATAATGTAGCACTTCTGCCACGGTGACTACGGCTTACGCTGTGGTGCCCTTCACTTCACGACCTGAGAGTGACTTCATTACTCGGATGTAACAACTTCAATTTCAATTTCAATAGCACTTCTGTCCAATTAAGCGCCCGGAAGAAAACCCTGCACTGGAACACCAACACTGTTCTTTTTTGGGGCTACGCATGGTAGCTTCCAGCCAGCTCCATTTGCCAGCCACTGGGTCAAGCCTAAATCTACCAGCTGCATTGGAATGCCTGTTTTATCAGCTTTCAGACAGTCTAGCTAGTTTGAGTTTTGCTGGAGGATGTGGGAAAGGAGCTGCCTAGAAGCTGCTCTGTGTAGCCCCCAAAATAAAAAGTAAACACTTAGAAATAGGGCAAAATTTCCCTTTGCTTTGAATTTAAACAGAAGATTGTACCCACTGAAGAACAGATCCTGTTCAAGTACAGTTGAAGCAATATTTGCAATATTTCAATAATATCGACTGTACTTGAACAGGATCTGTTCTTCAGTTTGTACACTCTTCTGTCTAAATTCATAACAGCAATATTTCCCTTTTTTTGCTACTAGAAGCAGCTTCTAAGCAGATCCCTGAGCCAGCCACTGGGCCAAGCCTCAAAAATCCAGCAGCGCTAGAAAGCTGATTAAGTCAGCTTCAAGGTGCACTAGGTTGCTTTAGGTTTAGCTGATTAGCCAGCCGGGGAAGCTGCCTAGAAGCTGCTGGTTATAGCTGGAAAAAAAACTGCTTGGGAGTGTGGTGTACCCTACAGCAGCCTGCACCCTGTTCAGGTGTGATGTTGAGTGTGATGTAGAGTGTGATGTTGAGTGTGATGTAGAGTGTGATGTGGAGTGTGATGTACTATACGATAGCCTGCACCGTGTTCAGGTAGTTAGACAGGTGTTCGGGTAGTTAAACAGGTGGTTCAGGTACTTCAGGTAGTTAAACAGGTGTTCAGGTAGTTAAACACATTGGTTAACCATGTCGTACAGAAGCAGGTGTTTTACACCCTGAACACCTGTTTATATGATGTGCATAAACAGGTGTTTTACACCCTGGACACCTGTTTATCAACCTTAACAGGGTGCAGGCTGGTGTAGGGGTAGTCACCATGTTTACTCTGCCTGCAGAGGGTGAGCACCCTGAAGGCTGGTAGACAAGGTAATCCAACCAAACCAAATAAACCACTCTCACCATTAGCCAAGCAGGGCTTGATGGGTTTCCTGCTAAGGCGATGACTAGCTATGTCGGGGCGGAGATAGTCGGCTGAAATGGCAGAAAAAATAGCTGTGCAATTGATTCGTTCGTGCAATCAGTCGGCGGAAATCGAACAGCAGTCTGACGGCAGTTGCGAGCAGTTGCAATTAATCTACCTCCAGCGAAGGGTCATGCCCTATGTACCTCGCCCGAGTCTGGTTCAGACTGCCAAGTGCCTGCATCTTCAACCGAACTAACTAACGCTAAACGGGAGCTCCCGTGCTCCCACTCCAGCCCTGACTCCAGCCACAATCGGTCACGCTCCGAGCCAGCCTCCCAGCCCGTCCCAGCCCGTCCCAGCCCGTCCCAGCAACTAGCCTGGCTCCCAGCCGTGCTCGCGTGTGGACGACCTCGTATTTGAGCTCGAACCACCGAAGTCTGGACCGGAGCCGTACCATGCTGTCGTGTCTCGTCCCCCCCCCCCCAACCCCCCCAACCTCCTTGCCACTTCAGCGTTACCTCCTTTTGAGTTCACTCCTCCTATTCGATTTAAGCACAGAGGGTGAGCAGGGAAGACGTACTGCTAGATCATCAAAATGCATCCCGCACTCATTCCGGAGAGGCATCCCATGTGCGGCAAGTACATGGAGGCCATGATAAAATGTCGTGAGCGCAACCCTATTCGTCGCTACTTCGGAGACTGCAACGATGAAACTTGGGATTTGACTAAATGCTTAACAATAGAGAAAAGGGAAACGCGTGCTCCTCGCCAGGCCAAATTCAAGGAGCAGTTCAGGGAGAAGCGAAAGGAGGACGCGGAACGGGCCGAGCAGTTACAGGCTGAATCAGAAGCAAGAAAGGCAGCCGCTTCTGAGATGAATGAACGTGAGGATTAAGTGAGCAGGCAGGCAGGATGATGATGATACTTGTTCATCTGGTTATTCACTTTAGTGGTGAACATGCGCTAAAAGGAGGCACCCCTAAAGCATGTGATAGACAATCACTGTTTCTCTTTTGGGCTATGCATGGTTACTTCCAGCCAGGTACATGTTCCAGCCACTGAGTCAAGCCCCAAGGTTTCAGCTGCATTGGAATGCCCGTCATGCCAGCTTTCAGACACTCTAGCCAGTTTTTGGTTTGTCTGAAAGACCGGAGAAAGAAGCTGCCTAGGAGCTGCTTCGCGCAGCCCCAAAAATGAGCAGTTGCCCCTTGGTAATCTAAGCGATCACTTCTATGGTGGACACTTTCTTTTGGAGACTACACATGGCAGTTTCCAGCCAGCTCCATTAACCATCCACTGGGCAAAGCTCAGACTTTTTAGCTGCATTGGAATGCTTGTCATGCCAGCTTTCAGACACTCTAGCCAGTTTTTGGTTTGTCAGAAAGACAGGAGAAAGGAGCTGCCTAGGAGCTGCTTCGCGCAGCCCCAAAAATGAGCAGTTGCCCCTTGGTAATCTAAGCATTCACTTCTATGGTGGACACTTTCTTTTGGAGACTACACATGGCAGTTTCCAGCTAGCTCCATAAACCATCCACTGGGCAAAGCTCAGACTTTTTAGCTGCATTGGAATGCTTGTCATGCCAGCTTTCAAACGCACTAGCTGGCTTCAAGTTTGGCCCAACGAGGGGGGAAAGAAGCTGACTAGAAGCTGCTACATGTCGCCCATAAATGAAACAGCAAGGGGGCACCCACAAAGCTTGTGATAGACAATGTGCTACTGCAAATAATTTTTGAATTGTTACATGGTTATTCAGCCGACTCTGGGCAGATGGCCATCTTCTAATTCCAAGTCCCCCCGTGCGATACCCACGGAAACCAGGGAGCACACTAAGCAAATTAGACAGTTTAACGATTCGTCCAGGACACTGCAAACTAAGTCACCCATGCACTATGGATTGGATTGGATTGTTACATGGTTATTCGGCCCACTATGGTTGCTCCCACTCTGGCTGTAAACTGTATTCCAAGTCCAAGTCCCTCTGTGCGATACCCACGGAGATAAAAGGGGGCATAAAAGCAGGTTAGACAGTTTAAAGACTTGTCCAGGTCACTGCAAACAATGTTACCCAATCACTATGGATTGGATTGTTACATGGTTATTCAGCCCACTATGGCTACTCACTATATTCCAATTCCAAGTCCCCCAGTGCGATACTCCCAGAAACCAGGGAGCACACTAAGCGGATTAGACAGTTTAATGATTTGTCCAGGTCAGTGCAAACTAAGTCACCTAAACACTTTGGATTGGATTGTTACATGGTAATTCAGCCCTCTCTGGTTGCTCCCACTCTAGCTGTAAACTGTATTCCAAGACCAAGTCCCTCAGTGCGATACCCACAGAGGTATAAGGGGGCAAAAAAGCAGATTATACAGTTTAAAGCCTTGTCCAGGTCAGTGCAAACAAATTCACCCATGCACTATGGATTGGATTGTTACATGGTTATTCAGCCCACTATGGCTACTCACAATATTCCAAGTCCAAGTCCCTCTGTGCAATTTCCACGGAAACCAGGGAGCACACTAAGCGGATTAGACAGTTTAATGATTTGTCCAGGTCACTGGAAACTAAGTCACCCATGCACTATGGATTGGATTGGATTGTAACATGGTTATTCAGCACACTATGGCTGCTCACTGTCTTCCCATTCCAAGTCCCCCTGTGCGATTCCCACAGAAACCAGGGAGCACACTAAGCAGACAATTTAATGACTTGTCCAAGTCACTGCAAACAAAGTCACCCATGCACTATGGATTGGATTGTTACATGGTTATTCAGCCCACTATGGCTACTCGCCGTCTTCAAATTCCAAGTCCCTCTGTGCGATACCCACGGAGACCAGGGAGCATAATAAGCAAATGAGACAGTTGAAAGACGTGGCCAGGTCTCATGCACTATGGAAGAGGTGCACTACCTTTGGCATTGCTAACCCCTGCACCAGCATCCTCTGCACCAGCACCCCCTGCAATCCACCAGCAACCCTAGCAACACCTGCAGCACCTGCAAGCCCACCAGCACCACCTGCACCAGCATCCTCTGCACCGGCAACCCCTGCAACAACCCTAGCAACCCCACCAACACCTGCAAACCCAGCATCCTCTATTCTAGCAACACCTGCACCACCTGCAAACCCACCAGTGCCACCTGCACCATCATCTGCTGCACCAGCAACCCCTGCAACAACCCCAGCAACCCTACCAACACCTGCAAACCCAGCATCCTCTATTCTAGCAACACCTGCACCACCTGCAAACCCACCAGTGCCACCTGCACCATCATCTGCTGCACCAGCAACCCCTGCAACAACCCCAGCAACCCTACCAACACCTGCAAACCCAGCATCCTCTATTCTAGCAACACCTGCACCACCTGCACCATCATCTGCTGCACCAGCAACCCCTGCAACAACCCCAGCAACCCTACCAACACCTGCAAACCCAGCATCCTCTATTCTAGCAACACCTGCACCACCTGCAAACCCACCAGAACCACCTGCACCAGCAACCCCTGCAATCCACCAGCAACACCTGCAACACCTGCAAACCCAGCATCCTCTATCCTAGCAACACCTGCAGCACCTGCTAACCCACCAGAACCACCTGCACCGGCATCCTCTGCACCGGCAACCCCTGCAACCCACCAGCAACCTTAGCAACACCTGCAAACCCAGCATCCTCTATCCTAGCAACACCTGCACTACCTGCAAACCCACCAGCACCACCTGCACCAGCAACCCTGCACCAGCACCACCTGCACCAGCACCCCTGCACCAACACCACCTGCACCAGCACCACCTGCACCAGAACCCCTGCACCAGCATATGTGCCTACTTTGTCAAGGTCAGAGCCCTCGTCGAGGCTGGTCTTTGGGTAGATGGCGTTGTTCGGCCCGAGGAGGATCTCCTGGAACTTCTTGCAGAGGCCGTTCAACTTATCCTACCTATATGGTGCTCTTATAATATTTATTGAGCTATAATAGTATTTGATTTGATAGTGCCAGTGCATGTTTAGGGAACGCCAATATGATATCATATCATGTGATGCCAGCAGTCTGACTAGGTTCAAGTTACCATTTATATACCAAATTATATGGTGCGATTTGTATGATATCATACTCGCCTTTGCTCTACACCACATGATTTTTTTCTTCATTCGGCTTGATTTATTTAGTTGGTCAGCCCTGAATGTGATTGAGTTTATAATCAAACAGCACTGACAGTGCTATGTTTAATTGGCCAGCATTGAGTGCGCATTGTTTTATATGTCGGCACTTGATGGGCAGAGAGTAACTGATCAGCACTGATTGTAATTCGATTGCCCCACATGTGATTAGATCTTATTTGGTTTGGTTTCGAAGTTGAACATAGTTGCATAGCTTCAGCCAGCAAGTTGGCTGCTCGCCGTCTACGGCAGTAAAAACATGATTACCATTGGTTTGGTTTGGGGTACAAGGTCCATCAGCCTTGGGGCTGCTCACCAGGGTACTACATGACGCACGCTATTGCAAGCTTGCGAGCAAGGTTTTGGAGCCCGAATGCGTGATTGGCGCAATGTTTAACCCCCCTCTGGGCACATTTCCGTTTTCAGTTGAGTCCAAAGCGCAACCCAAAAGGAGGCAGTTAGGACAGACGCGCGACTTTAATGACTCCATGTAGTACCCTGCTGCTCACTGTAGGTGGCCAGAGTAAACATGGATAGGATAAAGAGACTAGAAATTGAATTTGAACTTCGTTGCATAGCTTCAGCCAGCAATTTGGCTGCTCGCTGTCTTTGGCAGTAAAAAACATTATTTTTTTCATTCGGGTACTTGTAGAAGAGCAAGACAGGAAGCCCTGGACTGCTTAGTGGCACAGTAATTTATTATCCCTTTTTTTCTTCTTGTGACTTCATTTGTTAGCTTCTTACCTCCGCCACTGTAAGTGGTTGAGATCTGGGTCCTGCTCTAGGGGGTTTAATACCTACACCACCAAAACGGTGGTTGGGAGTTTGGTTTGTTTGTCCACGACACCCCCCTGATGTAATGGGTTTTTTTGCTTTGTGGGTTTTTTTTCTTTTTGTTTGAAGCACAGAGTCTCATACACCCTCGCGGTGTCAAGTAGACTTTAACATGTAATGTAATGTAATTACCGCACACGCAGGATTAATTGGCAATTATACATACCGGTACACACACAACCCCCAAAGGTCAAAATGTTAGCACCCAGCCCAGGTGTTAAGTAGCCTCTCCGTTATATCTATAGATGTTTTATATTGTTCGAGGATGGGCAAGTCCCTTTAGCCTGGCAGGCTACCGCTGGATTGCAACATACATCCATTTATGAACAAAAACAGTGCTTTCCTTTTCGGCTACAACCACAAGCTTCTAGGCCGCTCCCTAAGCCTGAGACTTGACTAAATAAATAAATAGTACACCTTATTACAAGACGTTAGGTGCAACTTGACTAATCCCTAACATTCCACGAGTTCTATAAAGCTGACAATGCCAGCTTCTAGGTGCACTAGCTTACTCTAGGTTTGGCTGAATAGTCAATCGGGGGAGCTGCCCAGAAGCTGCTGCTTGTAGCGAAAAATAAAAAGGTATGTAAACTACTATGAAGAGATTGAGTCAAGAAAGGGCAGTGGGGACAAAGCTTGTTCAACCCGTCCGGGTAAGCGGGTCAGAAACCAAAATCCCGCACAGTTCAAAGGGCTGACAGCAGATCCAGCACAGCCTATACAAGCACTGCATGTTTTTGGCGCAGCCCCCCTCCTGGGAGGCTGGAGCCTCCAGATTCACCCCATTGTCCGTTTGTCCGTTTGTACGACCGACTGACCGACCAACCGACCGAAAAATTGAAGCCCGACACGTCAGCCAACTGTCGTAACTAACTGGCTTCAGTCAGCTCCAGTAAGTTGCCACCTGTCGTTCTGCTGGGACCTACACTCTCCGCCAATTTTCCGCGTCGCTTGCAACGCTGCATAGGACCTTTCCAGAACATTCCGGGACACTACTAAAGGACTGGGTATAAAGGCTGAAGAAGGGTAGTTTTGAAAGACTGTTGCTGGGAACATGCCACACATTTTTGAAACAGATGACAGGATATCCAGCATATTTCCAGAAGGTCTTGGCTGGTAGGACTCTACTCCTTAGTGGCTACGCTTGGGCCAACTAAAACTGAAGCAACATTAATACCAAGTTTATCTGCTGCCCATCTGATCTCGGAAAAGTCCAGAGAATTGAACTTGGAAAGCTTAGCCTGGGCAGCAGACATCCAACTGGATATGAAAGGCTCATCCCTAATGCCCAATGTGGCTGCTGCCCGCAGACTGTTGGCCAACGCTTGAGCAGTGAAGTCAGGAAGCATAACCTGGGCAGCAACCAACCAACTGGATATAAAAAGCTCATCCCTGACACCCAACGTGGCTGCTGCCCACAGGCTGTTGGACAAGTTCTGAGCAGTGAACTGTGGGAGCTTCACCTGAGCAGCCAGCATCCAACTGGATATAAAGGGCTCGTCCCTGATGCCTAAAGTGGCTGCTGCCCACAGGCTGTTGGCCAACGCCTGAGCAGTGAAGTAAGGAAGCTTCACTTGGGCAGCCAACATCCACCTGGATGTGAAAGGCTCATTGTTGATGCCCAATGTGGCTGCTGCCCATAGGCTGTTGGCTAAGTTCTGAGCATTGAAATCAGAAAGCTCTACATGGGCAGCCAACAACCAAGTCGATATGAAAGCATCGTCCCTGATGCCCAGTGTGGCTGTTGCCCATAGGCTGTTGGCCAAGTTCTGCGCATTGTAATCAGGAAGCTTTGCCTGGGCTATCGCAATGAGTTGAAGCATGAGATGTTGTGCCTCATCAGCATTACTTCCTCTGTACGCCCTGGCCACTTTGACCATCATGGCAGATACATGGATATGATTGAAGATATGGCTGTGGCTGAGAGCGAGCTTTTGCAAGCTTGTCAAGTCCCCACAAGAGTTGATCATGGTTGTGAGTACTCTGGGGTTCCTTTCTGCCTGCGCAAAACACATTCATGGGACATCTTGTTGAAATTTGCAGGGGACCAGGTTATGAATATATTTTTGGCGGAGCCCCCCCTTCTGGGGGGCGGGAGCCCCCAGGGTCATCCCGTTGTTTGTTTGTTTGTTTGTTTGTTTGTTTGTTTGTTTGTGTGTTTGTTTGTTTGTACGTTTGTTTGTGCGGCCAACGTGGGACTGAGACGAAACCTGACACGTCAGCCAACGGTCTCGTAACTAATGGTCCGCTCGATTTCGTTTCCGACACTCTCCGCCGATTTTCCGCGACGATTGCGACGCTGCCTAGGACTTGTCTATCAAGCCCCTCCTGATAGTCTAGAATACGCTTGATTGTTCCTGGCCGGGAAAGTGCCGCTCGACAAGCAGTTATGTTCCAGTCCACGCCATAACCAAGTGCTTCTCATCACATTTATCAGTTATGATTAAAGAACGGCAATATATGATATCATATGATATCACATGATATCACATGATGTCGGCAGTCTAACTAGGCTAAAGTTACCACACATGATGCCGGCAGTCTAACTAGGCTAAAGTTACCACACATACAGTTTCATATGATGCAATTTGTATGATATCATATGATATCATACTGGCCTTTGGGCAGTATCATATGATTTGCCGATCCCTAGTTATGATGACATCCCACGAAAAGACAAGGTCTCAGAACCAGGGCTTTTGGTAAATCACCAACATGCACAAACATACACGGACATGCACCAAGACGCAGGCAAGCTCGCCAGGAACTACCTCTTATCCCACAGCGATATTGGAGTTCCCTACTTCAGTCTGCACATCACACGTACCTCCAACATGCCGCCGTTAGACAGGGCTCCCTTATCACGTTTATCAGTGAAGATATCATCGACCGTACCTCCGAACATGCACGGACATGCACCAAGACGCAGGCAAGCCGGCCAGGAACTACCTCTTATCCACCGCCATGCACAGCATGTTGTTTATCAAGGGCATGCACACAGGCGGTGAGTGTGTGTGTGTGTGGGTGGTGGTGTGTGGGTGGGGTGGGCTGGGGGGGAGGTGTGGGCGGGTGGTGGTGTGTGTGTGTGTGTGTGTGGGGGGGGGGGGGGGGGGGGGGGGGGGGGGGGGGGGGGGGGGGGGGGGGGGGGGGGGGGGGGGGGGGGGGGGGGGGGGGGGGGGGGGGGAGTTGTGTGGCCTGCTAGCAGGCATGCGCTAGATAGATCCCCTGCGCCTGTTGCGCTTAGCCCACCAATAATGAACATTAAGATGGTATACATTGTTCTGGAATGTGGTTGAACGATCAACTATATTTTCTTATACAGCATTTTTAGCAGCTTCTAGGCGCCTCCCTGAACCAGCCACAGTGCTACACCCTTACATTTCAGCAGATCAGGACGATGAAGTACAATATACCCCCTCGTCAACATCTAAGTTCAGTCAATAGGCTTACCAGATCATCCTGTGACTCAATCTGCTTCCTTCCTCTTCCTTGGGATGGCCGTCGCCCTCCTTTGCTGGATCTTCCCCTGCCTTGACCTTGACTGGGCTTTGCCGATGCCCCATACATTCCTTGATTACCTGGGCTCTCACCATCCTTTGGCAATGCCTCACTTTTGTTTTGGTCGCGTGCACCGTCCGCACTTTTAGGTGTCCTAGGCGCACCCCTTCCTCCACCTCCCCTCCCAGGCCAGGTGGGGCGGGGATCTGCAATCAAGAACCCAAGGGCAGCTGGTTAAGGAAATGGCATGTATGTTTTTTGTTTTTGTTTTTTTAGTTGTGAAAGGATTTTAACCCCAGGAGGTGGGTCTCCCGACACAAACCAGCGACACCGAGGATTATATTCGAATGTATGTTGCAGTCCGGGCTTCATCATGCCTCTCCCAGCCTGCTCCACATGCCCCCTTTTCTCCCAACGCCACAGCAAGATTAAACATCTTAAACAAGTTCTATGCAGCGTCGCCTGCGACGCTAAAAAATGGCAGAGAGTGATCGCGACGGAGCTTTAGGTGGCAACAGAAGCGAGTTAGTTAAGGGACCGTTGGCTGACGTGTCAGCCTTCGTCTCGGTCAGACGGATGGATGGTTGGTCAAACGGACAAATGGGTAACCCTGGGGGCTCCTGCCCCACAGAAGGGGGGGCTCTGCCGAAAACTCCTAGCATATGTAGGGCTAAGCATAATCCAACATCGATACAAACTCCTTCTGTACAAGCCTGCTCCAGAGGACTCCTCTTCACCCAACGCCACAGCACTATTTAACATCTAAACAAAATCCTACAATGTATGTATGTATGTATGTTAGTATGTGTGTGTGTGTATGTATGTATGTATGTATGTATGTATGTATGTATGTATGTATGTATGTATATATGTATGCATGCATGCATGCATGTATGTTGTATGTATGTATATATGTAGGTATGTGTGTATGTAGGTATGTGGATGTATGTTACAGTCCAGGGGTAGGCCAAATAGGCTTAAGGGACTTACCCAACCGAGACAGAAAGGGCTAAAAAGAAAAGGCATTACCATTTGTGGCGCAAAGCAAAATCTAACAGATGAAAA
This sequence comes from Chlamydomonas sp. ICE-L, assembly GCA_013435795.1. Taxonomy (NCBI): domain Eukaryota; kingdom Viridiplantae; phylum Chlorophyta; class Chlorophyceae; order Chlamydomonadales; family Chlamydomonadaceae; genus Chlamydomonas; species Chlamydomonas sp. ICE-L. The sequence goes on along the minus strand of JACBWV010000318.1, from coordinate 760,642 downwards.
ATTCTTCTATTCCAGGGCATCGCACAAATCTAGCTATTCCGCTACCCTAATGTTTCCTGTTATAAATTTGGGGCAGTAGGCAGGCTGTGCTGCTGTCCTGTCTCGGCACTGTTTTGCTGAGCTTATCCAACGATTTCTCTCTCTCTCTCTCTCTCTCTCTCTCTCTCTCTCTCTCTCTCTTGCTACACAAATAATGTATAACTAATGCTCGTCCATGGGTGAGAGTATGGGGAATCGCAAAAATCAATCTCTAATAAGAATAGTTGGGCTGCCTAATGGAGCTAGACGTAAGCTGCCATGCATACCCCCCCCCACCCCCCCCCACCCCCCCCTCCCAACAACAACAACAAGAATCAATCTCTAATAAGAATAGTTGGGCTGCCTAATTGAGCTAGACATAAGCTGCCATGCATACCCCCCCCCCCCCCCCCCCCCCCCCCCCCCCCCCTCCCAACAACAACAATCAATCTCTAATAAGAATAGTTGGGCTGCCTAATTGAGCTAGACGTAAGCTGCCATGCATACTCCCCCCCCCCCCCCCCCCCCCCCCCCCCCCAACAACAACAACAATAACAACAAAATAGTGAAGGGGTGCCTGCATATATCAAATTCGTTAGCTATTCTATCTCCCAAAGCAAGCCATGGCACAATAAAATTCAATGTAATGACTCCTACCATGGAAAGCTCATGCCACATGTGCTGTTAGAGGTCTCTAATGTGATGGATCTCGTCCTTCCAGGTGCAGCTTACAAACTTACGTACTGACAACACCAACTTCTGCACTGATAACACAGACTGTGTTACACAGTTAGTTGCAGCAGCCTCAAGTGCAGCATGCTTCAGAGGGATTATTTTTCCACTATATATAGTGATCACAAGTTTTGACCCCATTTTAGCGAAATGATCGCTATAAAAAAATAAAAAGGCCCCCCCCCCTGGATGGCCATTAAAAGCTACAACAGGCACCCAAAGCGCTGTTCCCGGGGGAGGCCTCAAAACCACGAAGCTAAAAAAAAATTGAAAACAATATCACTGATGCTTCATGCTGTCAATATAATATCACTATCTCAGGCAGATCTACAGTCAAAGCAAAATCAATGCAAAATCCAAGATGAAAAAAACTCCTACCATAAGTGGCGCAGGCCACATATGATGGTGGAGGTCCCAAGGTGATGGATCTCCTCTTTCCAGGCGCAGCAACAAACTTGCGCACTGACGACATAGTTGGAGCAGGTGGCCTCAAGCACAGCATGCTTCTTTCTGCCAACATCATAGCTTATGTCTTGGAGTCTGAGTCCCAACTAACCTGCAGACAGGAAGATGTACAGATCATGCCAAGGTCATGGTTGGATGTCATGGTTCAGGTGATATTGTCAAGGATATGTTGGATGTCGCGTCGAGGGTAAGATTGACAAAGGCCGATGTGCAGATCATGTCAAGGTCGTGATTGGATGTCATGGTAAAGGTTTTCGTGTCAAGGCTGCTGTTGGGTGTCATGTCCAGGCCTGGATCCTATGATCAGTTTCACGCAGTTTTTCGTAATTTGCGCACTTACGCACACGCCCAACGGTAGTCGAGTCGTGGGGAGAGCGAGCTGCAGCCTGGTGCAGCCTGCAGAATGATTGAGGCGTACAACAATCTTGAGCACGGGCGTATTGCAAGGAGAGTTTCACAGGGTGGGTTTTTAGATTTCCCATCGAACCCTAAGCACACCCCACGCCAGTCCCGGGCGCCAGTCCCTAGTAACCCTCACCTGGCGTATACCCGGGGCGTAGACCCCCCCGCCCTCCCATACCCCTGGTCCGCCCTGCTCCCTGCTCCCTGCCCCTAGTCGCCCCTAGTCGCCCCCCCGAGTCGCCCCCAGTCCGCCCCAGACTGGTTGCGCCTGCACTTTGCGCGACTCTTCTCCTACTGCACCGTCGTGCCCCCATTCCATGCTTCTGTCTTACCAAGGCACTCCACAGCTAACGTAAAAACAGAGTCTAGCCACGCCACCTGCTCATTCTTGCTTCCAATATCACATCGGCCCGAGCCCGCACATTCTGAGCCAGTCTCAATTCATCCCGCACCCAATTAGCAAAGCGCGCGCAAGAACGCGCAAAATGAATAAGTGACTGCATCGCCTGGAGTAAGCCATCCATGCTCGCTCACGCCCATCGCCTTGGGCTCCCAGCAAGCCCAGCATGCCTCTACCCTAGAGGATCTGCATGCCTTGAGCTAGGCCACCATGTGAAGGTACATCCAGTTTTGGGCTGATGGGGCTCCTGTGCATGTCTGTAAACTAACCCAACCCATGTGGTAGTTAGTACCCACCCGCCCACCCACCCACCCACCCACCCATGCACACGCCCACCACCTTCGGCTCCCATCAAGACCAGCATGCCCCCACCCTAGAGGACCTGCATGCATTGAGATAGGCCAACATGTGAAGGTACATCCAGTTTTGGGCTGATGGGGCACCTGGAAATGTCTTTAAACTAAGCCAACCCATGTGTAAACACCCACCCACCCACCCACCCACCCACCCGTGCACACGCCCATCACATTGAGCTAGGCCACCATGTGAAGGTACATCAAGGTTTGGGCTGATGGGGCACCTGGAAATGTCTATAAACTAACCCAACCCATGTGGTAATACCCACCCACCCACCCACTCATGCACACGCCCATCACATTGAGCTAGGCCACCATGTGAAGGTACATCCAATTTTTGGCTGATGAGGCACCTGCAAATGTCTGTAAACTAACCCAACCCATGTGGTAGTACCCACCAACCCACCCACTCATGCACACACCCATCACATTGAGCTAGGCCACCATCTGAAGGGATAGCCAGGTTTGGGCTGATGGGGCACCTGGTCATGTATAGAAACTGTACTGACCCATGTGGTTGCAGCGTGGTGTACTGATATTTGTTACATTTACTTTACATTATCATAGGCAGGCCATAGTTGACACAAAAAATAGATTTTGATCATGGTGATTAGATTTTGGATTGATTTTTATTGTTTTTGTTTGAGCCCCCAGGGTTACCCATTTGTCCGTTTGTGCGTCCGACTGAAAAATTGAAGCCTGACACGTCAGCCAACTGTCTCATAACTAACTGTTCGGTCAGCTCCAGTCCGTTGCCACCTGTCATTCCGTTGCCAAGTTACTCCGCCAATTTTTCGCTTCGCTTGCCACGCTGCAAAGGACTTCTCATTATAATGCTTATATTTTTGATTGATTTTGATTGTTTTTGTTAGTGTTTACAATTTATCTGGCAATTTATTTATTGCCGAAGACGGCGAGCAGCCAAATTGCTGGCTGGAGCCATGTAACCAAGTTCAAGTCCAAGTATGTGTAGCATACCTATGCGAATGTGTGTGTGTGTATGTGGTGGTGGTGGTGGTGTGTGTGTGGGGGGGGGGGGGGGGGGGGGGGGGGGGGGGGGGGGTCAGGGGTCAGGGAGTATATGTGTGTGTTTGTGTGTGAATAAATTGATGGCTGGAGCCATGTAACCAAGTTCAAGTCCAAGTACGTGTAGCATACCTTTGTGAATGTGTGTGGGTGTGGGTGGGTGGGTGTGGGGGGAGGTCAGGAAGCATATGTGCGTGTGTGTTAGTGTGTTTATAAATTGATGGCTGGAGCCATGTAACCAAGTTCAAGTCCAAGTTTGTTTAGCATGCCTATGTAAATGTGTGTGTATGTGTTAGTGTTAGTGTGTGTGTTTGTTAGTATGTGTGTGTGTTAGTATGTGTGTGTGTCTGTATAAATTGATGGCTGGAGCCATGTCACCAAGTTCAAGTCCAAGTATGTGGGGCATACCTGTGTGAGTGTGTGTGTGTGTGTGGTCAGGGAGTATATGCGCACGTGTATGTGTGTATGAATTGATGTCTGGAGCCATGTAACCAAGTTCAAGTCCAAGCATGTGTAGCATACCTGTGTGAATGTATGTGGGTGGGTGGGGGGGAGTCAGGGAGTATATGTGTGTGCTTGCTTGTGTGTATGTGTGTGTGTGTGTGTAACTTGATGGCTGGAGCCATGTAACCAAGTTCAAATTGACCCAAAACAAAGCTCCAAAGTGCCCGTGGGGCTCTTTAAAGCTCCCCACATGCTATCACCTCACGCCTTGTTGTAAGGCATATTATGTTTGTATTTATTTAAAGACAAACTGTGGGATGGTACGGCCACTCTGCCACCCTGTCACCCTGCCACCTCATCCCTCAACACTCTTCAAATAACATAAAACACTCCGCCATTCTGTCACCCTGCCACCTCATCCCTCAACCCCTTCCCATCCTCCACCCTCCTACTTCCATCTCCATCGCATCCAGCCTCATTGACAGAGCGTGCTGTTCGTCAACCCCATCAACATATCCCCGGTGTGTGGACTTCTCATGCATTGACATGCAACACACTTAAAATATCATCTCTAACTCTGTCACCCTGTCACCCTGCCACCTCATACCTCGACTCCTTCCCACCCTCCACCCTTGCACTCCTATCCCCATTACAGCCAGTCTCATTGACAGAGCGAGCTGTGCTCCAACCCCATCAACTCATACCTGGTGTGTGGAGCCCTCATGCATAGACATGCAAAACACTCCAAGTAGCATCTCTAACTCTGTCCCCCTGTCACCCTGCCACCTCATACCTCGACACCTTCCGACACTCCACCCTCCTACTTCCATCCCTGTTTCAGCCAATCGCATTGATAAAGCAAGCTGTGCGCCAACCCCATCAACACATCCCCAGTGTGTGGAGCCCTCATGCATAGACATGCAACACACTCCAAGTAGCATCTCTAACTCTGTCCCCCTGTCACCCTGCCACCTCATACCTCGACTACTTCCCACCCTCCACCCTCCTACTTCCATCCCCGTTGCATCCAGCCTCATTGACAGAGCGTGCTGTGCGCCAACCCCATCAACACATCCCCGGTGTGTGGAGCCCTCGTGCATTGGCATGCAACACACTCCAAATAATATGTGTCACTCTGCCCCCCTGCCACCTCAACCCTCAACTCCTTCCCACCCACCACCCTCCTACTTCCATCCCCATTGCAGCCAACCTCATTGACAGAGCGAGCTGTGCGCCAACCCCATCAACACATTCCCAGTGTGTGGAGCCCTCATGCATTGACATGCCACGCTCTTTCCTCGAAAGCACCGTCCTGCAGTACTACAGCACTGCACGCAAGGGGACCTCTTAGCGTTACAAGGGCTCTACAGGCACTACATATTAGGGTGTCTGGCAGGAGTGCCAAGGCACTAGACATTAGAGGCTCTCTTGTGTGCCCGGCCGTTGCAGGGGAGGGAGCTATGGAAGGGAGTGACCTGCCTGAGAGTTACACTTTGGATCAAGTCAAGATTCTCGTAGAGACGTCTATGTTAGCGGCTGTCTCTGGGCTCACATACCTCGTCTCCACCATCCTCAAGGTGCGTCGATTCACGTTTCCTGAATCTGCTGTATTTTATGTGTGTAGGTGTTTGTGTGTGTGTGTGTGGGGTGGGGTGGGGGGGGGATTGTGAGGACAGCTTACATCTTATTACTCATGAATTTATTATGTCAATGTTGGCGGCTGTCTCTGGGCTCACATACCTTGTCTCCACCATCCTCAAGGTACGACCATTCATGTTACCTGACCCTGCTATATTTAGTTTGTGTGTGTGTGTGTGTGTGTGTGTGGTGGTGTGTGGGGGGGGGGTATTGCTTATTGTGAGGGCAGCCTATATCTTATGATATGTAGGTTGGCGGCTGTCTCCGGGCTCACATACCTCGTCTCCACCATCCTGAAGGTACGTCCATTCGTGTTTCCTGAGCCTGCTATATTGTGTGTGTGTGTGTGTGTGTGTGTGTGGGGGGGGGGGGGAGATTGTGGGGACACTTATATCTACGTTGGCGTCTATGTTGGCTGCTTTTTTTGTGTATGGGTGTTTGTATGTGTATGTGTGTGTGTGTGTGTGTGTGTGTGTGTGTGGGTGGTGGGGGGGGGGGTATTGTTTATTGTGAAGATTGTGAGGACAGCCTATACCTTATGACGTCTATGTTGGCAGCTGTCTCCGGGCTCACATACCTTGTCTCCACCGTCCTCAAGGTGCGATCATTGTGTGTATTCATTTTATTTTACGGAAGTAGTCAATATGTCCTGGTTCCAAGATTAGTGCAGGTTATAATATGTATATATATTGGCTGGTGTCTCTGGGCTCACATACCGTGTCTCCATTATTCTCAAGGAACGTCCAATCATGTTTCCTCAGCCTGCTGTATTTTGTATATGTGTGTGTGGTGGTGGTGGTGGTGGTGGTGGTGGTGGGGGTGGGGGGGGGGGGTGGGGGGGGGGGAAGATTGTGAGGACAGCCTATATCTTATGACGCCTATGTTGGCGTCTGTCTCTGGGCTCACACACCTTGTCTCCACCATTCTCAAGGTACCTGGGCGATCGTCATTTCTGATGTTATCGCCTCTTATCACCTCTTATCCCCCCCCCCCCACCACACACACACACACACACCACCACGCCACTTCCACCCCACACCACCCCACCCCACACACACATAGCCCCTCCTGATGTAATCGCCTTTTACCAGCCTCTTACCTCCATTTTTATCTTCCTGCACCACTATGTTGTATGGCTTTTTTTTACGCATACTCCCTCTTTTTTGACTTCCATTTGTGTTTTGTATTTTAATGTACAATCGTTCGTGTTTTCCTGGTCCTGTTTTTGTGTTTCTTTTTTGTTTTGTAAAGCTGTGTGAAGATTGTGATATCGGTGATATGGGTTTTTGTATGTGTGTGGAGGTGGGGTGGGTGGGTGGGGTCTGTGTGTGTGTAGGGGGGGGGGGGGGGGGGAGTATTGTTTGTTGTAGAGGCTGTGAGTTTGTGTGATGTGGGTTTTTGTATGTGTTGTGGAGTTGGGGTGGTTGTTGGTCCGTGTTGTGTGTCGGGGGGGGGGGGGGGGGGGGGTTTGGGTGGTGAGTTTTTTGTTTGGTATATTTGTTTTATTGTTAAACTGTGAGATTGTAGATTGTTGATATTGTGTTTTTTGTAATGTGGTGGGAGTGGGGGTGGGGTGGTTGTGGTCTTTATGTTGTGTGTAGGGTTGGTGGTTGGGGGTGGTGGGTGGGGTTGGGGGGGGGGGGGGGGGAGGGGGGGGGTGGTTGTGGGGAATTATTGTTTTATTTGTGCCGACTGTGCGACTTGGTTCATATGGGCTTTTTGTCTGTGTGTGGAGGTGGGGTGGGTGGTTGGGTTCTGTGTGTAGTGTGTAGGGGGTGGGGGGGTGGGGGGGGGGGGGGGTTGGGGGGGGTGGGGGTGGGGGGGGGGTTGTGTGGGGGACGAGACGAAGTGTGGTGTGGGATGTATTGTGGGTGTGTTGATGTGGTGTGGGTTGGGGTTGTTGTGGGTTTTCGGTTTGGGGGTTTTTTTAGTGTTAGGTATTCTTGTGCCGCCTGTTCGCTTGGTGATCTGGTTTTTTGTCTGTGTTTTGGTCGGTGGGTTGGGTGGGTGGGGATCTGTGTGTGTGTATCCGCTTGTTTTTTTTTTTGCTTTGTTTTTTTATCTTTTCTTTTTAATGTTGTTGCGTTATTATTTTCTGTTTTTTTGGTTAATGTAGGGTTATTTATTTATTATTATTCTGTGTGTGTTTGGAGGTGGTAGTTAGTGTTTTTTGTTATGCTATTTTCGAATTTTTTTGTGATTGTGGTGAGTTTGATTGGTATGAGAGAGGGAAATAATATGGGGAGGTTGGTTTTTGGTTATTATGAGGTTGTCGCTGTTTTTTGGGTCGGGGTATGAGTTTTGAAGGGTAAGCCTGTAGCTATAAAACTTAATTTGTATAGGTAGAGTGTAGTTTGTGTCGTTGGGTTGGATTTATTCATTCTTTACATTTGGAAGGGGATTGAGGTCGGTGGCGGAAAGCTATTAATGTATCAATGAACTTTGCTCTTTTTTTTATATTTTTTTGATTTTATACTTTATTGTTGTCGGTTGTTTTGTATTTTGATGGTCGTTATTTTTTTTATGGTAGTCTTGTTTTTGTTGTTATTTTGGTTGTGGTTGTATTTATTGTTTGTTTGTGTTTTTGTTTGTGTTTGTTTTTTTTTTGCGTTGGGTTTGTGATTGGGGTGGGGTGTTTGTTTTTGTGGTTTGGGTGTGTTTTATTGTTGTGGGTGTGGTGGTTTTGTGTGTGTAGAGCGTTTTGTTGAGTGGGTTTGTGGTTGAGTTGTGGTTTGGTTAGTCCTTGTTTATCGTGTGCGCTCCTTGGCGTTTTTGTGTTCTCTGGGTTTTTTTTCTTGTTTAGGTTGGGTGGGTTTCTTCGTGTTCTCTAGGTAACGTCATTGAGTTCATTGCAATTATTCGTTTTTTCTGTCCTTCTGTTTTGTGTCCTTTTTGCATTGTACATTGGCCATTTTTATTTTATTATTTATATTATTATTATTCTTGTTGTTTTGTTTTTTTTTTGTTGTGTCTTATCATAATCATACTTAATTATTATTATATTATTCTTGTTTCTTATTATTATTATTATTATTATTATTATTATTATTATTGATACTGTTGTTGTTGTTGTTGTTGTTGTTGTTGTTGTTGTTGTTCTTGTTGTTGTTGTTATAATTATTATTATTGTTATTATTATTATTTATGTTTTTACCTACAATGGTGTACCGGTATTTGTATTTTCTGCTCCTTTTTGTGTCTGTATTTGAATTGCAAATTACCATTTTTGCCTATAATAGAGTGCCGATATTCGTATTTTCTGATCCTTTTTGTATGCCTATTACGACAACTTACATTATATCTTGTCTCCACCCTTCACCGTCTATCACACACACCACGTACTTGCAGTACTACGGATGGCGCACATTGCAAAATACTGTATCCATTCAATTCCTATCATTCACTCCCCACCCTTTACCATCTATCACACTAACCACGTGCTTGCAGTACAAAGGATGGCTCACCTTGTTACGCACTGCACTCATTCAATTCTTATCATTGAAACCACGTACTTGCAGTACAAAGGATGGCGCACCTTGTCTCTCACTGTACTCATTCAATTCTTATCATTGAAACCACTCCATTCACCTCCTATCACACACACCACGTACTTGCAGTACGAAGGATGGCGCACCTTGTTACACACTGTACTCATTCAATTATTATCGTTCAGACCACTCCAATCACCTCCTATTACACACTTACCACGTCCTTGCAGTACAAAGGATAGCGCACCTTGCAACACACTGTATTCATTCAATTCCTATCATTCACTCCCCACCCTTTATCATCTATCACACTAATCACGTCCTTGCAGTACAAAGGATAGCACACCTTGCAACACACTGTATTCATTCAATTCCTATCATTCACTGCTCCCCCCCTTATTCAGCTATCACACATAATCACGTCTTGCAGTATCAAGATAGCCCAACCTTCAACACATGTAGTCGCTTCAATTCCTATCATTCACTCCCCACCCTTTATCATCTATCACACTAATCACGTCCTTGCAGTACAAAGGATAGCACACCTTGTAACGCACTGTACTCATTAAATTCTTATCACTCAAACCAGTCCATCCACCTCCTATCACACACACCACGTACTTTTAGTACGAAGGATGGCGCACCTTGTAACGCACTGTACTCATTCAATTCTTATCACTCAAACCACTCCATTCACCTCCTATTACACACTAACCACGTGCTCGCAGTACAAAGGATGGTGCACCTTGTAACGCATTGTCCTCATTTAATTTTTTTTCCCAAAAAAAGGAAAAAAGGGGAGAAATTATCATTGAAACACACTCCATTCACCTCCTATTACACACTGACCACGTGCTCGCAGTACAAAGGATGGTGCACCTTGTAACGCATTGTCCTCATTTAATTCTTATCATTGAAACCACTCCATTCACCTCCTATTACACACTGACCACGTGCTCGCATTACAAAGGATGGTGCACCTTGTAACGCATTGTACGCATTCAATTATTATCATTGAAACCACTCCATTCACCTCCTATCATACACACCACGTACTTGCAGTACAAAGGATGGCGCACCTTGTAACTCACTGAACTCATTTAATTATTATCACTCACTCCCCACCCTTCACGGTCTATCACTCGCACCACGCATTTGCAGTTGGAAGGATCCCTGGGCTACTTCCTCCCCCTTCCCATCATTTTGTCCGCCATGCGGTCTGGGCCTTTTGCAGGCTGGCGCACCATGTATACCACCGGCTTCCTCCTCGTGGGTGAGTGGATGACTGGCCCAGCCTTTAAAACATCAATAAGTCAATTAATAAATACATAAAAATAAGTCATTGAATCATTGCCGGCTGGCGCACCATGTATACCACCGGCTTCCCTCCGTGGTGATTGTGATGCCTTGCCCAGCTGTAAAACATCAGAATCAAGTATAAATACATAAAAAAGCAATGAATCAGTGCCGTCTGGGCGCCCCCATGTTACGCCACCGGCTTCCTCCTCGTGGGTGAGTGTGTGAGCTCATAAATGTATGTAGTTGTATGTTTTGTGAAGTAGTTGTCTGTATTTGTCTGTATTGTAAATTATTTTTGCATTCCAGGGGTGGTCAAGAAGGCCAAAGGGACTTCCCCAACCTTCAAAGCATGAATAATTAAATTAATCATTGCCGGCTGGTGCACCATGTATATACCATCAGCCGCCTCCCATGTTGGTGAGTGGCTTGATGTTATAATAAGGGACTTGCCAGCCTTAAACTCATCTACATTTTAAATAAATTTAAAAATTAAAGCAAATTATTAAATAAAATTTAAAACATCAATCATTAAATTATTAAATTTAAACACACCAATCATTAAATTATTAAATTTAAACACATCAATCATTAAATTATTAAATTTAAACACATTAATGAAGTCAACTAATCATTGCCGGCTGGCGCACCATACTCACCATAGCCTTCCTCCTCGTGGATGAGTGGATGAGGTTATAAATGTATGTACTGTTTATGTGTTGTTAAGTATTTGTATGTACTGTTTATGTGTTGTTAAGTATTTGTATGTACTGTTTATGTGTTGTTAAGTATTTGTATGTACTGTTTGTGTGTTGTTAAGTATTTGTATGTACTGTTTATGTGTTGTTAAGTATTTGTATGTACTGTTTATGTGTTGTTAAGTATTTGTATGTACTGTTTATGTGTTGTTTAAGTATGTGTTGTCTTTTATGTTTGTAAGTATTTGTATGTACTGTTTATGTGTTGTTAAGTATTTGTATTTACTGTTTATGTATTATTAAGTATTTGTATGTACTGTTTATGTGTTGTTAAGTATTTGTATGTACTGTTTATGTGTTGTTAAGTATTTGTATGTACTGTTTATGTATTGTTGATTGTTTATATGTATTTGTTATGTATTTTTAATTATTTTTGTATACCAGGGGAGCTAAAGGAACTTGCCCAACCTTGAAACCATATCCCCGGTTTGTGTTTTTCAATAAATCAATCGATAATTGCTCTCGCACCATGTGTACCACTGGTTGAATACTTGTGGTTGCGTGGATGAGGTGATTGCATTACATTGCATTACATTAAATTACATTGCATTACATTGCATTACATTGCATTACATTGCATTACATTACATTGCATTACATTACATTATGTTACATTAAATTACATTACGTACAATTATGTTACATTAATCCTTGTGGGTGAGTGGATGGACTCTCCAAGTAAACACAGTCACAATTATTTGTGGACCTTCGCATGGCAGCTTCCAACCAGCTCTATTAGCCAGCCACTGGGTCTCTCTCATTATGTCATCTTTCAGACGCACTAGCCAGCTTTAGGTTTGGCCTAAGGACAGGGGGAAGTAGCTGCATGAAGCTGCTACATGTAGTAAAAATATAATCAGTGCTCCTGCCAGCTCCATTAGCCAGCCACTGGGTCAAGCCCCAAGCTTTCAGCTGCATTGGAATGCCCATCATGTCAGCTTTCTGATACACTAGCCAATTTTGCTCGCACTGCGGCCAACCACCAAATAAAATAGATCTTAGCAGCGCTTTTTGTCCAGACGGATTTTTGGCGGAGCCTCTCCTTCTGGGGGGCAGGAGCCCTCAGTGTTACCCATTTGTCCGTTTGACCGACCAACAATCCATCTGACCACGATGAAGGTTGACACGTCAGCCAACGGTCTTGTAACTAACTCACTTCCGTTACCACCTGTCACTCCCTCGCGAACACTCTCCGCCAATTGTTTGCGTCGCTAGCAACGCTGCGTAGAACTTGTTGCCTCACGGGCGGGTCTGTCATGTCAGCTTTCAGACACACTAGCCAGTTTTAGGATAAGCCCCTTGCACTGTTTCGTTTTGGGCCTTACCATGAAATTTCACAATTTCATTTTGGGGCTTCTCTTCTTTCAGACACACTAGCCAGTTTTAGGATAAGCCCCTTGCACTGTTTCGTTTTTGGCCTTACCATGAAATTTCACAATTTCATTTTGGGGCTTCTCTTCTTTCAGACACACTAGCCAGTTTTAGGATAAGCCCCTTGCACTGTTTCGTTTTTGGCCTTACCATGAAATTTCACAATTTCATTTTGGGGCTTCTCTTCTTTCAGACACACTAGCCAGTTTTAGGATAAGCCCCTTGCACTGTTTCGTTTTTGGCCTTACCATGAAATTTCACAATTTCATTTTGGGGCTTCTCTTCTTTCAGACACACTAGCCAGTTTTAGGATAAGCCCCTTGCACTGTTTCGTTTTTGGCCTTACCATGAAATTTGACAATTTCAGACGATTGACTCAGATTCCTTACAGTTGCCTTTTCATATTTCCAATACATATAATTTACCCTTAAGGGTTGAGGAAATTAAGCACATGCAGGCTTCATCATTGTCAGTACTTATATTTGCAAAAGTATGGGGGCCTGCTTGCTGGGTATTGAGACACTGCACGAGAGGTCCAGCGATTTTTCAGATGGGGCCCCCATTGGTACAAGTGCTAGTAGACATATTTAAGGTGTATGCTGGGCCTTGTAAAGTTTTAGCTTTGTGTGTGATATTTCACTTAATTAGGGGGTATATCACACCACTAGCTGGCTTTACTGGTCTTATCAGCTTTTATCATTAAATAAAGTCAACTGCACTATCTAGCTTGTAAGTCCAGACTGTTCAGGTCTGTCTTTGTGCTACTACCAATAGAGTCGCTACTGTCAAATAATAACAGAGTCACTTCCCCTGGGAGGCTCAGGTAGCTTCTGGAAGATATAACTCCTGTGGGACAGAGGGATGGTGGTGGGAACTCGAAATTTGGTTAAGATCAAGGCTCAGCAGCTTGGGGCACCAAGATTTTAGTGCCCCCAGTGACTGTGCACTTGATTTTATACCGGGCAGGACAGTACTGCTGGGAAAACACTGGCGGTGGTTACTCCTGGTTTTGCCCGGGGGTTTACGGGTATTTGAAATATGAATGCGTCCTGCGGAATCTTACGTCGCGCGGCTGAATACTCCATTTCACCCACTACTGTGTGGGAAATGTGGCTTTCATTTTGGGGCTTCTCTTCTTTCAGACACACTAGCCAGTTTTAGGATAAGCCCCTTGCACTGTTTCGTTTTTGGCCTTACCATGAAATTTCACAATTTCATTTTGGGGCTTCTCTTCTTTCAGACACACTAGCCAGTTTTAGGATAAGCCCCTTGCACTGTTTCGTTTTTGGCCTTACCATGAAATTTCACAATTTCATTTTGGGGCTTCTCTTCTTTCAAACACACTAGCCAGTTTTAGGATTAGCCCCTTGCCTGTTTCATTTTTGTGCTTCTTGTGGCAGCTTCCAGCCAGCTCCATGTCAGCTGCATTGGCATGCCCATGCTGGGTCGTGTCAGCTTTCAGACACACTAGCCAGTTTTAGGATTAACCCCTTGCCCTGTTTCATTTTTGGGCTTCTCATGCCAGCTTCCCGCCAGCTCCATGTCAGCTTTCAGACACACTAGCCAGTTTTAGCATTAGCCCCTTGCCTCTTTCATTTGTGTGCTTATTGTGGCAGCTTCCAGCCAGCTTCATGTCAGCTGCCATGGAATGCCGGTCATGTAAGCTGGCAGTGTCACACGCTTATGTATGTTTAGCTGAACTTCACCTTTAGCTGAACTTCACCTTTAGCTGAACTTCACCTTTAGCTGAACAATGCCGGTCATGTCAGCTGGCAGTGTCACACGCTTATGTATGTTTAGCTGAACTTCACCTTTAGCTGAACTTCACCTTCTCCCCTCACCCCTATCCCCTTATTCTCACCCCATCCCCCCCCCCCCCCCCCCCCCCCCCCCCCCCCCCCCCCCTCTGTTCCTGTCCCCCCTGCCCCCACCCCTGCCCCCACCCCACACCACACCACACCACTTGCACCCCACCCTCACCCCTATTCGCTCGCCCCTCACCCTCACCCTCATCCCCTCATCCCCTCACTCTCACCTGATCCCCCCCACATGTCCCCACCCACATCCCCACCTGTCCCCACCAGTTTGTCTGGCCCACTGCGCGCCCTTTCCTACGTGCTTATACGCGGCCTCTTGTCAGCCACCGTAAGGACCCCCACCCCCACACCACACCACTCCCACCCCACCCTCACCCCTATTCGCTCGCCCCTCACCCTCATGCCCGAACTCTCACCTTATCTCCCCCCCCTGTCCCCACCCCAACCCCCACCCCCCACCCCCCACCCCCCCATCTCCCCCCTCTTCCCCCCGCCCCATCCCCCCACCCCTGTCCCCACCAGTTTTGCTAGGCCCACTGCTCACCCTCTCCTACGTGCTTATACACGGCCTCTTGTCAGCCACCCTAGGTACCCTCACCAAGCATCCCTATCCCATCCCCCCCCCCCTTCCTGCCCCCCCCCCCCCCCCCTCCCACCCCTCCCACCCACCCCACCCCACCCCACCCCACCAGTTCTGCTTGGCCCACTGCGGGCCCTCTCCTACGTGCTTATCCACGGCGTCTTGTCAGCCACCCTAGGGACCTCCACCCCCCCCAACACCTTATTCCCCCCCCCCACACACCCCCACCCCTGTCCCCACCCCACCTCATCCCACTCCACCCCATCCCCCCACCCCTGTCCCCACCAGTTCTGCTTGGCCCACTGCGGGCCCTCTCCTACGTGCTTATCCACGGCGTCTTGTCAGCCACCCTAGGGACCTCCACCCCCCCCCAACACCTTATTACCCCACCCCCCCACCCCCCCACCCCTGTCCCCACCCCTGTCCCCACCCCACCTCATCCCCCCCCACCCCATCCCCCCCCCCCTGTCCCCACCAGTTCTGCTAGGCCCACTGCGCGCCCTCTCCTACGTGCTTATCCACGGCGTCTTGTCAGCCACCCTAGGGACCTCCACCCCCCCCAACACCTTATCCCCCCCCCCCCCCCCCCCCCCCCCCTGTCCCCACCCCACCTCATCCCCCCCCACCCCATCCCCCCCCCCCTGTCCCCACCAGTTCTGCTAGGCCCACTGCGCGCCCTCTCCTACGTGCTTATCCACGGCCTCTTGTCAGCCACCCTAGGGACCTGTTGGAAGCTTAAGGCTAGCTGGTGGCTGAGTGTGGTGGTGGGGGCCCTGGTGCGAATGACAGGCCAGTGTGCTTATCTGATGCTCACCTCCCTCACCATGAATGAGAACCTCTTTCTCCTCATGTTATCTAACGTGTACTCCATGCTGGTGAGTGGGTGGGTGTGGTAGAGTGGGTGGGGTGGGGGGTGGGGTGGGGGGTACTCCATGCTAGTGAGTGGTTGGGTGGGTGGGGTGAAGGGGTGGGGTGGGGCACTCCATGCTGGTGAGTGAGTGGGTGGGTGGGAGTGTGAGTGTATGTGTGTGAATGATTGCCTTAACCAATTTTTCCTACTGGTATGTCTCAGTGAAGTCTGGTTATCTTGAATAATATCAGAGAAATGTTCTTTAACACCTAATCTCTGAATACATCTTAGTAATCCACGAGACCAGCATTGTTTGTTGCTATCTCTGGTTGCGATTAGAACATTCTCTAGCAAGGCTCTTTTCACAAAATTGTCGTCATTGCGGTCAACGATTTATTCCAAAAGCCAAAACATGGTCTCAACCATTCAGCCCATGTTGGTGGTCTATCAAGTTCATTGAGGACCATGTTGGTAGAGGTGATATCTCTAACACCGAGAGCCCTTTTTATAAACTTAATCTGAATAATTTCAAATTTTTCTTCGAGACTGTAAGAAGTATTAATATTACCCAGACGGCCTGGAGCCCACACTTCACACTCGTAGTTAAGGATAGGTTGTATAAGTATGCAGTAAAGGATATTGGCCTTTGCGAGATCCATCTCGTTGCACCGTTTCCAGAGTACATGAGTAGCCCTGTTGTCTCTCACCGGCATCGTGTTTGCCGCCATTCCTGCCGTGTTTCCCCTTGAATAAATGTCTTAAATACACTAACTCCTCTCCTTAATGGGAAGGTCTTGGCCATGATATCAGGAGGGGATAAAACAGAAACTACTGATGAGCTGAACCCCAAACAATCGTTTTACCCTTTGAAGTTGGTGCTACAGTGATCATTCACCCCTGCAAAATCTACGTGTGGACCCTCCCAAATATGTATCTGGGACGTGATGTAGGTATGTTACCCTCCCAAATATGTATCTGGGACGTGATGTATGTTACAGACCATGGGTAGGCCGAATAGGCTAAAGGGACTTGACCAACCGTGACACAAAGGGCCGAAAAGAAAAAACTTTGAGACGTGAAACGTAACGTTTCAAACAACCCTGGGTCTGACCAAGTGCGCTCACTCTTTTGTAGGAGTGGCAACGCCATTCGAACGGAATCCTCCGTGTCGCTTGTTTGTGGAGGGAAACCCACCTCCTGGGGTGAAAACCCTTTCACCACTTTAAAACAAATGGCTCTGACCCCCTCACTTTCCTTCCCGTGCCCTTTCAGGACCAGATCGCTGCCTCCATAGGTGCGTCCGGAGCCCCCTCCACCCTGGCAGTGGTGTGCATGATCTTCTCATTGCTTCTTGTGAACGGGCTGTGCTACTCCTTCCTCCTTCATGTCGTGTACCGCATCCTCCTCAATTACATGGGCTATGAGCTGGGTCCCCTACCCAGTATAGTGAAGAAGTACTTGTTCGCTGGCGCTCCAGATGCGGCAGACATGCAAGGAGGGAAGTAGATAGATGGGCTATCATTTATATTAAACTGTTATACTACATTAAACTATTATAATCGAGTGCTGGTATAGTATGCATACCTCACCCTTCTTAATTACATGGGCTATGAGCTGGGTACCCTACCCAATATAATGAAGAAGTACTTGTTTGCTGGTGCTCCTGATGCGGCAGACATGCAAGGAGGGAAGTAGATAGATGGGCTATCATTTATATTAAACTATTATAATGGAGTGTTGGTACCGTGTGCTTACCTCACCCTTCTTAATTGCATGGGCTATGATCTGGGGCGCCTACCCAATATAGTGAAGAAGTACTTGTATGTTGGCGCTCCAGATGCGGCAGACATGCAAGGAAGGAAGTAAAAAATATATAACGCCTGGAGGGGCGTGGTGTTTAGGGGACCCTCCCGTACGCCGCAGCTGGGGAACGTCACCATGGCAGGCATAGTAAGTGTCACCCTCCAGGCGGTAGGGACTCCTTCATGCAACAAGGAGGTAAGTAGATAGATGGGCTATCATTGGTATTATACTATTATACTATGCTATACTATTAAAATCTAGTGTTAGTACCGTATGCGTACCTCACCCATCTTAATTACAAGGCCTATAATCTGACTGCCGCCTACCCAAAATATTGAATATGTCTTTGCGCTCCGGATGCGGCAGACATGCGAGCAGGGAAATAGATAGGTGGGTGAATAATTTATATCCAACCTAGTGTAATCGAGTGTTCGTATCCAACTGTAATCGAATGTCTTTATGTATACCGAGTCCTTCTTAACGTCATGGGCTAAGATCTGGGACCCTAACAAAAAATAGTGAAGAATGACTTGTTTGCTGGCGCTGCGAAAGTGGCAGATATGCGAGCAGGGGAGTATGGAGGGGAAATGAACGACATCCTATTGCATTTGATTGTGTGTATCCATACGCGCCTTAAGTATTGGCAATTGTCATTTCCCCCCTAAAACTGGGTCTCAGACAAGCATGGCAAAACTAACTTGGCAAAGGGGTCCATGGTGTGGTGTGATTCAAGTTCAGGCTTGAAATTCAGTTGGCAAATCGTCTTTTTGCTCACATATTTTTGTTACATTTCCTTGTTACATGTTCACAAAGTAGTGTACACGGATGTACCAATTTCAATTTCAATAGACTGCCCAAGCTTGCTGTAAAACCATGCAACAATTCAAATCAGGAGTATCAAACTTGCTAGGGCTTATTATCCAGACCGGTACATGGCTCCAGCCGACAAAATTGCCGGCTGTAGCCATATATCCAAGTTCAAGGTCATGTTACCTTTTTCAATTCAAACCATATTCGAGTGTGACTCTAATGAGTTCTTCTGTGCATAAGCATCAAGAATATCATTGGCTTTGCCATTTAACCATGTCTGCGGCAGTAAAACAATGTTGGTCAGAAACGCAGATAGTGCAAGGCAATGTTCACTTCAAATTGTATCATAATACTACCTAGTGTGTCCATGCACCCCTCATCATCAGGATATTTGAACTATCCAATGGTAGCCAAATAGGCTAAAGAGACCTGCCCAACCGTGGCAGGAGGAAACTCAGTCAGACAGAGCCACTGCCAAACCGGTGTGCTGCTAAGTACCATGTTAACCGTAACTTGGCAAAGGCCAACCACCTGGAGTGGTCTCAAGCTGGACCCCTAATCCTTGTTGGCAAAGGGTTGTCGTTTGCCAAACCGTTTGCCTATACTTCAGGCGCGTACGGGGTATGATTTCATACAAATTGCATCATATGATATTGTTTTTATATGGTAACTTTATCCAAGCCTGACTGCCGGCATCATATGATGTCACATGATGACATGATATCATATGAATATGTGATGTCATATTGCCGTTCCCTAGTAATAAGGCGTACTATTTATTTATTTACGGTTTTTCAACTATGTCTGAGATTCTAGGCTGCCCACTGGTCCCACTGTGTCACAGTCAAAAGCAAACATGACTGCCGCAATACAGTCAAACTCAAACTGCTTGACACCCTGACGCATGCATTCATTCATTTGCTTCCGCCTGGTTCCGCTATATTCTCTAATTATCTTGCTGCTTCTGACAGCCATTCCGATGCAGCTGCAAGCTTTGGGTTGGGGGAGGGAGGGAGGGTCATGACCATTTTCCAGGTGAGTGGTGTTTCCAGACTGACTAGAGGTCAAGGCTCGAGGTTATTGAATTTAAAAAAATGAATAAGTGATTTGTTCGAGTTTACATTTTCCTGGTAATCATGTTTTTACTGCCGAAGACGGGGAGCGGCCAAATTGCTGGCTGAAGCTGTGTAACCAAGTTCAAGTCCAAGTTCAGGTTATTATTCCCACTGTGCGAGGCCGTCGGGATTAAGGGAGATACAAAAATATGCGGGATTGCGGATCAGCAATCGGGTTGCACTATGGGACTGGTAGTATGCAGGGTACTACATTTTGTCAAATTGGTCAGCTCTTTAAGCGCACAAACGTCAAATTGGTCAGCGCTTTGCAGTGCAAAAAGCGCAAAAACTGCACGCTGCGCCCACAGGGGGTTGACAAAACTGTGCAAAACGCGCAGTGGAGCTCAAAAAGCGTGCCCAAAATCGCGCTGCCGCGCGCGCTTTGTAGTACCCTGGTAGTGTGGGCAAAGGCCCTACTCTTTTGTGGAGTATATATGTTGTTACAGTCAGGGGGGAGTGTTTCGGTTCTCACGGTGCCCGTCAACCGTATGAAACGTGACTGGTTCTAGCCTCGTTGCCAACCTCGAGCAAGGTGAGCTTACGAACCGGTGTCAATAAAACCACGTCCTTAGTAGGGTCAACTGTCCCCGGCAGTGTGACTTACTTGGATGTTCTAATTTTCAATTTTCAATTTTTGCTGTTACAGTCAGGGGAAGGCGAAATAGGCAGAAGGGACTTTTCCAACCGTGACAGGAAGGGGTAAATCGAGAAGGCACCGATGAATTGAACCCCAAACAATTGTTTTACCGACGGGGGCCCTGCGTTCGACCTACAGTGATAATTTAATTCAACACAATAATTTGATTCTCATCGCTTCTGGGATGATGATTTAATTGTGGGATTCCTATCGCGTTTTTTAAATACATTATTTCCACCCTTTGGAATTTATTAAACAAAGTATTTCCACCCTTCGGATTTAAAATATATTCTGCAAGGTCGGAGTCCGTGGAGGAGTCCAACTTCTCGGTCATGACCTCACCATAGTCTGCATCTAGATCTGGCCGATCTAGCTAGATGTAACATATATTCTGCAAGGTCAGTGTCCTTAGAGGAGTCCAACTCCTAGGTCATGACCTTCCCATAGTCTGCATCTTGACCTGATAAACCTCTCGTCATGGGCATACTTTCTAATCGCATTTTGGTACAAATTGTATTAAGTATTTCCATCCTTCAAAGGAATCAAGATTCATGACCAGCTTCATGCTGGAATCTGTATCCACCAATTCAGGTTTAGTTTAGCCGATCTAGATGTAAAATATATTCTGCAGGGTCAGAGTCCGTGGAGGAGTCCAACTCCTCGGTCATGACCTTGCCATAGTCTGCATCAAGATCTGATAATATTATTTTTTCTGCCGAAGACGGCGAGCAGCCAAATTGCTGGCTGAAGCTATGTAACCAAGTTCAAGCTAGAACTGATAAACCTCTTGTCATGGGCATACTTTCTAATCGCATTTGTATACAAATTGTATTAAGTATTTCCATCCTTCAAAGGAATCAGGATTCATGCCAAGCTTCATAATGGAATCTTTATCCACCAATTCAGGTTCAGTTTAGCCGATCTAGATACACAATCTATTCTGAAGGGTCAGAGTCTGTGGGGGAGTCCAGCTCCTCGGTCATGACCTTGCCATAGTCTGCATCAAGATCTGATAAACCTCTCGTCATGGGCATACTTTCTGCCACCACCTCCACCTCACGCCTCCTCTCCTCCTCCATCTCAACCCTCATTTTCTCTTCCTCCTCCCGCACACTCTCTTCTTTAGCTTTGTAATTGAGCTGCTGGAGTTTTTGGCGACGTTCCTTAAAGCGTGCATACCTATAGCAATGGAATGTTGGGATCGTGGTAAACCCCTTTGAGGCGAAACTGCTTCTTGTAAAAAAGATAGCAAGTGAAGTGGATTCGTACTGGATTTTTAATTTAATACATATATACACTTATCTCCCCCCCCCCCCCCCCCCCCCCCCATCCAGACCCACAGCATCCCCTACTTCCCCCGACCTCTCCCTACCCCACCCCATCCACACACACTCTATTTCTCTCACCTTTCTCCCACCACCATCACTTCCCCCAACCACCAACACGCACACACAATCTCTTCCTCCCTACCTCGTACCCTTCACTTCACCCTGAGGGATTCAATCGTGCAGAAAGAGGGGCAGGCTGTGCTTTGATCCTACCTAACTTGCGAACGCTCAGATTCTGATAACGCCGAGAACGCCGAACCGTTGCAATTGCATGGCAATACACCTGCAGCTTCTTCTTCTCGTGCAGTGCCCCAGTCGATGCTCGGTCAAGACCCGGAACAGCAAAAATCGCAGCAACGTTTTCAAGATACAACGAAAAGAGCTTGCAAAAATGGGATGAGAGTGGCAAGCGCGAGAGTGTGCAGGAGGACGAAATGGCCATGGCGATCTGAACAAAGTCAAATAATCGCAACAACTGGGTGCCAACCACGACGAATGCGATGCGATGGATAGCAAAAGAGCGCATGCGTGAGATGAATGGTGGCAACGCGCGCAGATGGAGAAAAAAGCATGACGATCTGAAGGCCTGGCTTGATCATGAGTCTGGCGTAACTCCCAAGGTTGGGCAGCATACTCTTCTCGCCTGGCTTGGTTAGCAGCTTCGCGTTCTTCCTGAGGCATGGCATCGCGTTGGGCATCACGCCGACGCTTGTTGGCTATGTCCCCTACTTCCTTGCTCTGGCAAGCTCGCTTTGACCGCTGGCTGGCGGTGTTGCGGGCCCTCCTGTCCATCAGGACCGTTGGCATGCATCATGGTCGCATGCTCCGTGAAGAAGCAGTGAACTTAAAACTACTCATTCGAGCGCCATGCAAAGCGATATGAGGGTCAGCTGATGACCGTCGAGGAGAGGATCTTCTGATTAAAATTTCTTGCATTCATAGCGTGGGAGGCAGATGTGGACATGAAATGAGCGCGCGCTTAGCTTCGCGCATCTGCAGTTTCGGTATTTGAAAATTTGGCTGGGCGGGGAGTTGCAAGTTGAGGGTACAGAAAGTCGGTTGGCAGTCGGTTACACTTCGCACGCCCATGGCACGTGGGTACGCAATGATGACACCACCACGACCACGACCGCGACCGCAACCATGATTTCTTTATATATATATATGTATATATGTATATATATATGTATATATATATATATATCTTTATATATATATCTTTATATATATATATATATATATCTTTATATATATATATATATATGTATATATGTATATATATGTATATATATATGTATATATTAAATTAGCTCGTTTTCAAATTTAATTACCTTGGAGCAACCCACTCAGCTAGTTCCAGGTTGTTGGGGTCATGACACAATTTAAGATATGAATTCAAATTGGATTCAAATTCGAATTTAATTACCTTGGAGCAACCCACTCAGCTAGCTCTAGGTTGTTGGGGTCATGACACAATTTGAGATATGAATTCAAATTGGATTCAAATTCGAATTTAATTACCTTGGAGCAACCCACTCAGCTAGCTCTAGGTTGTTGGGGTCATGACACAATTTGAGATATGAATTCAAATTGGATTCAAATTCGAATTTAATTACCTTGGAGCCACCCACTCAGCTAGCTCCAAGTTGTTGGGGTCTCGATCGTGTTGCTTGTAGTAGGCAGACCCTGACGGGAGGGGGGTGGGGTGGGGGGGGGGGAGGTGTGTGTGTGTGAGACTCAGTGTGTGTGGGGTGTGTGTGTGTGTGTGTGTGTGTTGGGTGGGTGGGTTTTGGGGGGGGGGGGGGGGGGGGGGGGGTTGGGGGGGGCATACTTAGAAAATTAAGATTTGGAGAATTGGTAATAAAATAAGGGGGGGGTATTTCAAGAGGAATCCGAGTCGTTTGGGAAAAAAAACCAATATGTTCCCCAAATCTCATTTTTATTGCATACTCGGATTCCTTTTGAAATTCTACGACATGTATGTAGCACTAAGGAAATCATGTTTGGCCAACATATAAGCATCGTAAATTGCGGTACAAAGTACAAAAAGACCTGGGAAAAGTCGTTTGGGGAAAAAAACCTAAATATTCTCCAAATCTTGTTTTATAGCATATTCGGATTCCTCTTGAAATTCTATGACATGCAGCACTAAGGAAATCATGTTTCGCCAACATATAAGCATAGTAAATCGAGGTACAAAGTACAAAAATACCTGGGAAAAGACAGTTCAGACAAAAAACAACAATGATCCACATCTTAATTTTATTAAACGATAAGGGTAAGATTAGCGAGGGGCTCCTTGGCTCAAACAATTTACAGTGAACTTGATACATTACATGTACTCTCTCCTTTTTGTTCGTCACTTTTAAAGCCCACTGTCCACCCCCCACTGTCCACCACCATCACCACCACCACTGTCACCACCACCATCACCACCACTGCCACCACCACCACTGTCAACCACCCCCACCCCCACCACCATCATCATCATCATCATCATTACATCATCATCATCATCAATTTACAGTCAACTTAATACAATACATGTACTCTCTCCTTTTTGTTCGGCACTTGTAAATCCCCAAAATGGAAAAACAAATGTCAAAATACAAACTGGAAAAGTGCTTCACATAATAAAAAAAACTAATATAATACTGCCACACAATACTGCCACCTAATACTGCCACAGCAAGTCTTCACCCACTGGACCAGCTAGGGCCTCCATGTCCTCATGCGATACACACAAGCTGTACTGCAACCTAAAATAAACTAACATAATACTGCCACATAATACTGCCACAGCAAGTCTTCACCCACTGGACCAGCTAGGGCCTCCATGTCCTCATGCGATACACACAAGCTGTACTGCAACCTAAAATAAACTAACATAATACTGCCACATAATACTGCCACAGCAAGTCTTCACCCACTGGACCAGCTAGGGCCTCCATGTCCTCATGCGATACACACAAGCTGTACTGCAACCTAAAATAAACTAACATAATACTGCCACATAATACTGCTACAGCAAGTCTTCACCCACTGGACCAGCTAGGGCCTCCATGTCCTCATGCGACACACACAAGCTGTACTGCAACCTAAAATAAACTAACATAATACTGCCACATAATACTGCCACAGCAAGTCTTCACCCACTGGACCAGCTAGGGCCTCCATGTCCTCATGCGACACGCACAAGCTGGACTGCGCCTAAAATGAAGTAACATAATACTTCACCTAATACGAAATGCAAATCGAGAGAGTTAAAACTCATGCAATACTCAGCGTGTTAAAAAAAGAAAATCGTGAGAGTTCAAACTCATGTAATATTCCACCTCATAATACGAAATGCAAATCGAGAGAGTTAAAACTCATGCAATACTCAGCGTATTACAAATCGCAAATCGCGAGAGTACAGCCATGTAGTAGACTCCTGTAGTACTCCACCTAATGGCAAGTGTTTTTGCAGGTGCCTTGGCTGGTCGTAGCCTGGGTCATTGAGGTAGTGTCACGATCCCCAAAGCAGGTAATACTTGGATATTGTTTTCGGAATATATTCCGATCGGAATACGAGATCCCGTTTTGGCCCAAATTGCCGGAATAAGAAACCTACAAAATACAAGCTTTTTTTTTTTTTACTGAAATTGACTAATAATGACAAAAATCGACAAAAATCGGAATAAGGATCCTGTTTTTGGAGGAATAAATAAAAAGGAATAAGAATTCCTCTTTTTGATTTGAAAAACATATCCCTGAGGTAATAGCAGGATATAGACCTCTGGGTGTCCAAAGAATCAAAACAAATGTTGATATAAGATCAAGTCTCCAGATACAAAATATAATTGTTTCAAGTATTTATACATATACATCGCGAGAGTTCAAACTCATATAATAGTCCACCTCATACAAAATACAATTGTTTCAAAATTATTTTGTCTGCAACCTGTCTGCAAGAACAAACATAAAGGAATTGTACGCCTTATTATGAGGCGTGAGGTTGAGGGGGGAACTTGGGCCAGTCATCGATCTACAAGTACAAAGCCCCTTTCAGTGATGTACAATGGTCTAGTGTTAGACCAGATCGCTTGAGGATGAAGAGTCGGGGGTTCCACTCCCCCTTTGGTTGCTCTTAGTGTTACAAGTCGTCAACCGCGATGGTAGCTTGTCCAGTTGAGATAGGAGACCGCTCCCCACCAGCGTACGACGGGCTCCCTTAACACCACGCCCCACAAGGCGTTATCATTATCATTACAAGTACATACTCACATAATGCTCCACCCAGCTCAGGACACGTGGCTCCCTTCCATGCATCATATGCCGAGCTCTGCCCCACTTCACTGTATGTTGAAGGGGTTGTATCACTGGTTGTAGCAGCACTGTTTGTTGAAGGGGTTGTAGCACTGGTTGTAGCAGCACTGGTTGTTGGCGAGGTTGTAGCAGCACTGTTTGTTGAAGGGGTTGTAGCACCACTGGTTGTAGCAGCACTGGTTGTTGAAGGGGTTGTAGCACTGGTTGTAGCAGCACTGGTTGTTGGCGAGGTTGTAGCATCACTGTTTGTTGAAGGGGTTGTAGCACTTCTGGTTGTGGCAGCACTGGTTGTTGAAGGGGTTGTAGCACTGGTTGTAGCAGCACTGGTTGTTGGCGAGGTTGTAGCAGCACTGTTTGTTGAAGGGGTTGTAGCATCACTGGTTGTAGCAGCACTGGTTGTTGAAGAGGTTGTAGCACTGTTTGTAGCAGCACTGGTTGTTGAAGAGGTTGTAGCACTGGTTGTAGCAGCACTGGTTGTTGAAGGGGTTGTAGCACTGGTTGTAGCAGCACTGGTTGTTGAAGGGGTTGTAGCAGCACTGGTTGTTGAAGGGGTTGTAGCACTGGTTGTAGCAGCACTGGTTGTTGGAGGGGTTGCAGTTGAGTGCTGGATAGTGCCATTGCCAGCTTTATCTTGATTAGACAGGGCCTGCCTCCAATACTGCCACAGCAAGTCTTCACCCACTGGACCAGCTAGGGCCTCCTCGTCCTCATGCGAAACACACATACTGTACTGCGCCTTGTACAGCAGCAGGGGCAGCCAGCTCACCCCCTTAGGGTGGACCTCCTGTTCAGGGTTTTGCCAGCTAGACGACAGGAATACAGATCTCGTTCGAGCTACCCTCTCACTAGGATAGCATAGGGGTGCTTGTACACAGCGCACACCATCTACTTCAGCGTCCCCTACATGGGGGGGTTGGGTTGGGTTGGGTTGGGTTGGGTTGGGTTGGGCTGGGTTGGGTTGGGTCGGGTCGGGTCGGGTCGGGTCGGGTCGGGTCGGGTCGGGTCGGGTCGGGTCATCTCTGTCCTTCCAAGCAAAGTTCATACCGATATATCAGCAAGGTCAACGGACAAGCAAAGTTCTATGCAGCGTCGCATGCAGAGCTACAAATTGGCAGAGTGTGTTGGCCACGGAACGAAAGGTGGCAACAGACTGGAGCTGACCGAAGCCAGTTAGTCATGTGGCGGTTGGCTGATGTTGCAGGCTTCAATTTTTCGGTCGGTCGGTCGGTCGGTCGGACAAACAGAACACGGGGTAAACCTGGGGGCTCCTGCCCCCCAGAAGGGGGGGCTCCGCCAAAAGGTTCACACAGCATATCAGCAAGGTCAACCGGCAAGCAAAGTTCAAGCAAGCAAATCAGATCTGTGTCCTTACATGCAAAGTATCACAGATGACCCTAAACCCCAAACAAGAAAATCAGAACTATGTCCTTCCGTGCAAAGTATCTCAGATGACCCTAAACCCCAAACAAGAAAATCAGTACTGTGCCCTTACATGCAAAGTATCACAGATGACCCTAAACCCCAAACAAGCAAATCAGTACTGTGCCCTTACATGCAAAGTATCACAGATGACCCTAAACCCCAAGCAAGCAAATCAGTACTGTGTCCTTACATGCAAAGTGTATCAGATTCAAATCAGATGACCCTAAACCCCAAACAAACAAATCAGTACTGTGTCCTTACATGCAAAGTGTATCAGATTCAAATCAGATGACCCTAAACCCCAAACAAACAAATCAGTACTGTGTCCTTACATGCAAAGTGTATCAGATTCGAATCAGACGACCCTAAACCTCAAACAAACAAATCAGTACTGTGTCCTTACATGCAAAGTGTATCAGATTCAAATCAGATGACCCTAAACCCCAAACAAACAAATCAGTACTGTGTCCTTACATGCAAAGTGTATCAGATTCGAATCAGACGACCCTAAACCTCAAACAAACAAATCAGTACTGTGTCCTTACATGCAAGTGTATCAGATTCAAATCGATGACCTAAACCCAAACAAACAAAATCAAAGTACTGTGTCCCTTAACATCAAAGGTATCAGATTCAATCAGTCAGATGACCCTAAACCCCAAACAAACAAATCAGTACTGTGTCCTTACATGCAAAGTGTATCATCTTCGAATCAGAACGACCTAAACTCAAACAACAATCAGTACTGTGTTTCTTACATTCCAAGTGTATATATCAAATCAGATGACCCTAACCCCAAACACACAATTCATACTGGTGTCCTTACAAAGCAAATGTATCAGATTCAATCGATGCCCTCTAACCCCCAAAAAACCAATCAGTACGTGTCCTTACATGCAAATGGTATCAGACTTCGAATCAGACGACCCTAAACCTCAAACAAACAAATCAGTACTGTGTCCTTACATGCAAAGTGAGAGTGTCCGAAGACATGAGCCATTGGGTTAAGCTGCTTGATACGCTTGAACAAGGGGTCAGAACCAACTGCCTTTGACAGGTTAGGGTACGACAAGAACCTGGGGGGGGAGAGAGCAAGGAGTGGGGTGGGGTTTGGTTTGGTTTGGTTTGATTCCCCCCCCTCCCCCCCCCCACCCCACCCACCCTTATCCCCACCCCCACCCCACCCCACCCCACCCACCCACACCCACTGTGGTAAACAAATACTGCAAGCAACAGATTCCAGCCTGCCTTACATCAAATTTTACACCCAGACAGTAATGGTCACACACCCACTCCCACCCACACCTACCCACCCACAGAACCACCCCACCCACCCACACCCACACAGCCACCCCCACGACCATTGACTACTGACTATGACCATATTTCTGTTCGTGGTGTTTGTTTATGTGTGGGTGGGTGGGTTGTGTGTGTGGGGGGGAGCTTCACCTTTTTTCGGTGGTGCTGGTGTTGGTAGTACTGTTGGTGGGTATGGTGTTGTTGAAGGTTCTGTTGGAGGTGTGTGTTTATGTGTTTAAGTGTGTGTGTGTGGTGTGTGTGTGTGTGGGGGGGGGGGGGGGGGGGGGGGGGGAGCTTCACCTTTTTTCGGGCAGCAAGTCCATTGAGGGTAGGAAGTGGGACATAGTCAAAACTTCCATTGATGCACCAGAGCAGGCATCCAGGACTGCCTGCCAGCTAGGGTCGTTTGAGTTGAGTCTGCCCATTCAGCCACGGATGTACCGCCGCACTGCCCAGCCTCTCGCGGCCATATCCGGTGGCACAGTTACACTTGGAGTAATCCTTCAGTGCGGGTGGTGGTAGGGTGGTGGGGGGGGGGGGGGGGGGGGGGGGGGTAGGTGCGTGGTGGAGGTGGTGGGGGGGTAGTGGTAGGGGGTGGGTGGTGTGCGGGTGACTGGGTGGTGGTGGTGGAGTGAGGGGAGGGGTAGGAGTGCGTGGTGGGGGTGGGGGTGGTGCGTGGTGGGTGTGTGTGTGGTGTGTGTGGGGGGGGGGGGTTTTTTTTTTTTTTTTTTTTTTTTTTTTTTTTTGTTTTTCATTTTTTTTTTTGTTTTCTTCCTCTTTTTTTTTTTTTCTTTTTTCGTTTTCTTTTCACATTTTTCTGTTTGTTTTTTTTGTGGTGTTGTTTCTTTTTTTTTTTTGTTTTTTTGTGGTTCTTTTTCTTTTTTTTTTTTTTGGTGAGGGGTAGGGCAGGGGTAGGTGCGTGGTGGTGGTGGTGAGGGGGTGGGAGGGAGTAAGGATGGTGTTGTTGGTGTTGGTGTTGGTGTGTGAGGGGGTGTTTTGTGTTGGGGTTTTTGGTGGGTGGTGGTGGTTGTGGTGTGTGGGTGTGGGTTGGGGGGTAGGTTGCGTGGTGGTGGTTGTGAGGTTAGGGGAGGGTGTGGTGAGGTGGTGGGAGAGTAGGAGGGGTTTGTATTGGCCTGGTAGGTGGAGGATGGTGTTTGTGTTAGCGTGTAAATGTGGTGGTGGTGGTGGTGGTGAGGGGGTGGGGAGAGTGTTGGCGTTTGTTTCGCGTGTAATGTGATGGGTGGGGTAGGGGTCGCGTAGGGTGGGGATGATGATTGGTGGTTTTTGTGTTTAGCGTGTTCATGTGGTTGTGGTGGGTGGTGGTGGTGGTGGTGGTGGTGGTGTGGTGGTGTGGAGGGGTGGGGGAGAGAATGTTGGCGTTTGTGTTTAGCGTCTTAATATGTGATTGGTGGCTAGGGGTAGGCCCTAGGGGTGGGGAGAAATGATGGTGTTTTGTGTTACGTGTTATGTTGGTGGTTGTGGTTGGGGTTGAGGGGGTGGGAAGAGATGTTGGTGTTTGTGTTTGCGTGTTAATGTGATGGTGGGGTAGGGGTAGGCGTAAGGGTGGGGAGGATGATGGTGTTTGTGTTATCGGTTATGGTTGGGTGGTGGTGGTGGTGTGGTGAGGGGGGGGGAGGGATTTTTTTGGCGTTTGTGTTAGCGTGTTTAAATGTGATGGTGGGGAGGGGTAGTCTAAGGGTGGGGAAATGATGTGTTTGTTTTAGCGTCCTCAAGTGTTGGTGGGCGAGTGGTGAGGTGTGGGGTGGTGGTGATGGGTTGGGGGGAGATGCTGTGTTTGTATTGTACCCTGGTAAGGTTTTCGTTGCTTGTTTAATGTGGTAGTGGTGGTGAGGGGTAATTTGTAGGTGGTTGTTGAAGGGGTAGGCGAAGGAGGGTGGTGAGTGTAGGTGTAGGAGTGGTGGTGAGGGGTAGGTGTAGGAGTGGTGGTGAGGGGTAGGTGTAGGAGTGGTGGTGAGGGGTATGTTTGTAGGAGGGTTGGTTGAGGGGTAGGTTGTAGCTAGTTGGTGGGTCGGGGTACGGTGTTAGGAGTGGTGGCGAGGGTAAGGTGTATGACGTTTGGTGAGGGGTAGGTGTAGGAGGGGTGGTGAGGGGTAGGTGTAGGAGGGGTGGCGAGGGGTAGTTTAGGATGGTTGGCGAGGGGGTAGGTGTCGGGGGTGGTGAGGGGTCGTGTGGAGTGGTGGTGAGGGTTCGTGTAGAAGGTTGTGGGTAGGTGTAGGAGGGGTGGATGATGTGTAGGTGTCAGAGGGTGTGGTGAGGGAGGTGTATAGGAGGGGTGTGAGGGTCAGGTGTAGAGGGGTGTGCG
Source organism: Chlamydomonas sp. ICE-L (assembly GCA_013435795.1). Taxonomy (NCBI): domain Eukaryota; kingdom Viridiplantae; phylum Chlorophyta; class Chlorophyceae; order Chlamydomonadales; family Chlamydomonadaceae; genus Chlamydomonas; species Chlamydomonas sp. ICE-L. The sequence continues at coordinate 729,956 of JACBWV010000318.1, read as the reverse complement.
TGGTTCGGTGTAGGAGGGGGTGGTGCGGGGTCGGTTTAGGCGTTGTGGTTGAGTGGTCTTGTCGGCGTGGTGGTGCGGGGGTAGGTTAGGAGGGGTGGTGAGGGGGTAGGTTAGGAGTGGTGGCGCGGGTAGGTGTAGGAGGGGCGAGGGGTAGGGTAAGTCTGGGTGGCTAGGTTAGGTTTAGGAGTGGTGCGAGGGGTAGGTGTAGGAGGGGTGGTGAGGGGTAGGTGTAGGGGGTGGTGAGGGGTAGGTGTAGGAGTGGTGGTGAGGGGTAGGTGTAGGAGGGGTGGTGAGGGGTCGTTTAGGACTGGGATGGTGCAGGGTAGGTGTAGGATGGTGTGCGGTTAGGTGTAGGAGTGGTGTGCGGGTCGGTTGTCGTCGGGTGGGCGGGTCCGGTGTAGCTTGGTGGTGCTGGGTAGGTGACGGCGTGGTGGTGCGGGTCGGTCTTCAGTGTGGGCGGGGTCTGTGTCCAGGGGGGGGGTGCGGGGTCGGTGTCGGAGTGGTGGTGCGGAGTTACGTGTCGGCGTGGGTGGTGCGGAGTCGTGTCGGCGTGGTGTTGCTGGTCGTCTGGGCGTGGTTGTGCGGGTCGGTGTCGGCGTGGTGGTGCGGGGTCGGTGTCGCGTGGTGGTGCGCGGTCGGGTGCTCGGCGGGGTGTGAGGGGTCGTGTCGGCGGGTGTGGGCTGGTTCGATGTCGGCGTCTGGTGGTGCGGGGTCTGTGTCGGCGTGGTGGATGCGGGTCGGTGTAGCGCTGGTGGTGAGGGGTCGGTTTCGGCGTGGTGGTGCGGGTCGGTGTCGTGCGTGGTCTGTGCTGGGTCCGGTTTCGGCGTTGGTGGTGCTGGTCGGTGTAGGCTTGGGTGGTGAGGGGTCGTGTCGGCGTGGTGTTGCGGGGTGGTGTCGGTCCTTGGGTGGTGCGGGGTAGGTTAAGAAGTGCGCTTCCTGCGGGTTCGGGGGCAGCCATCGCACGCGAGTTTGCCCCGAGTCTCTCAATATACGAATGCGCCGTAAAAAAACCGTAAATAGTCATAGCAATCTGTCCCTGGGTGGCGATGCACGGTCTCGGCTAAGCAGTCAGAAATTGCCCCTCCACCCCCCCAGACGCCGTGCTCTGCGGGGTTCGGGGGGCAGCGCATCGCACGCGAGTTGCACCGAGTCTCTCAACTTACGAAGTGTCGCAATAAAACAACCGTAATAGTCATAGCAATCTGTCCCTGGGTGGCGATGCACGGGTCTGGCTAAAGCAGTCAGAATTGCCCCTCCACCCCCCCAGACGCCGTGCTCTGCGGGGTTCGGGGGGCAGCGCATCGCACGCCGAGTTGCACCGAGTCTCTCAACTTACGAAGTGTCGCAATAAAACAAACCGTAATAGTCATAGCAATCTGTCCCTGGGTGGCGATGCACGGGTCTGGCTTAAGCAGTCAGAAATTGCCCCTCCACCCCCCCAGACGCCGTGCTCTGCGGGGTTCGGGGGGCAGCGCATCGCACGCGAGTTGCACCGAGTCTCTCAACTTACGAAGTGTCGCAATAAAACAACCGTAATAGTCATAGCAATCTGTCCCTGGGTGGCGATGCACGGGTCTGGCTAAAGCAGTCAGAAATTGCCCCTCCACCCCCCAGACGCCGTGCTCTGCGGGGTTCGGGGGGCAGCGCATCGCACGCGAGTTGCACCGAGTCTCTCAACTTACGAAGTATCGCAATAAAACAACCGTAATAGTCATAGCAATCTGTCCCTGGGTGGCGATGCACGGGTCTGGCTAAAGCAGTCAGAAATTGCCCCTCCACCCCCCCAGACGCCGTGCTCTGCGGGGTTCGGGGGGCAGCGCATCGCACGCGAGTTGCAAACCGAGTCTCTCAACTTACGAAGTGTCGCAATAAAACAACCGTAATAGTCATAGCAATCTGTCCCTGGGTGGCGATGCACGGGTCTGGCTAAAGCAGTCAGAAATTGCCCCTCCACCCCCCTGGAAGCCGTGCTCTGCGGGGTTCGGGGGCAGCGCATCGCACGCGAGTTGCAACCGAGTCCTCTCAACTTACGAAGTGTCGCAATAAAACAACCGTAATAGTCATAGCAATCTGTCCCTGGGTGGCGATGCACGGGTCTGGCTAAAGCAGTCAGAAATTGCCCCTCCACCCCTCCAGGACGCCGTGCTCGGCGGGGTTCGGGGGGCAGCGCATCGCACGCGAGTTGCACCGAGTCTCTCAACTTACGAAGTGTCGCAATAAAACAACCGTAATAGTCATAGCAATCTGTCCCTGGGTGGCGATGCACGGGTCTGGCTAAAGCAGGTCAGAAATTGCCCCTCCACCCCCCTGGAAGCCGTGCTCTGCGGGGTTCGGGGGGCAGCGCATCGCACGCGAGTTGCAACCGAGTCTCTCAACTTACGAAGTGTCGCAATAAAACAACCGTAATAGTCATAGCAATCTGTCCCTGGGTGGCGATGCACGGGTCTGGCTAAAGCAGTCAGAAATTGCCCCTCCACCCCCCCGGACGCCGTGCTCTGCGGGGTTCGGGGGGCAGCGCATCGCACGCGAGTTGCACCGAGTCTCTCAACTTACGAAGTGTCGCAATAAAACAACCGTAATAGTCATAGCAATCTGTCCCTGGGTGGCGATGCACGGGTCTGGCTAAAGCAGTCAGAAATTGCCCCTCCACCCCCCTGGAAGCCGTGCTCTGCGGGGTTCGGGGGGCAGCGCATCGCACGCGAGTTGCACCGAGTCTCTCAACTTACGAAGTGTCGCAATAAAACAACCGTAATAGTCATAGCAATCTGTCCCTGGGTGGCGATGCACGGGTCTGGCTAAAGCAGTCAGAAATTGCCCCTCCACCCCTCCGGAAGCCGTGCTCTGCGGGGTTCGGGGGGCAGCGCATCGCACGCGAGTTGCACACGAGTCTCTCAACTTACGAAGTGTCGCAATAAACAACCGTAATAGTCATAGCAATCTGTCCCTGGGTGGCGATGCACGGGTCTGGCTAAAGCAGTCAGAAATTGCCCCTCCACCCCTCCAGACGCCGTGCTCTGCGGGGTTCGGGGGGCAGCGCATCGCACGCGAGTTGCACCGAGTCTCTCAACTTACGAAGTGTCGCAATAAAACAACCGTAATAGTCATAGCAATCTGTCCCTGGGTGGCGATGCACGGGTCTGGCTAAAGCAGTCAGAAATTGCCCCTCCACCCCCCCAGACGCCGTGCTCTGCGGGGTTCGGGGGGCAGCGCATCGCACGCGAGTTGCACCGAGTCTCTCACTTACGAAGTGTCGCAATAAAACAACCGTAATAGTCATAGCAATCTGTCCCTGGGTGGCGATGCACGGGTCTGGCTAAAGCAGTCAGAAATTGCCCCTCCACCCCCCCAGGACGCCGTGCTCTGCGGGGTTCGGGGGGCAGCGCATCGCACGCGAGTTGCAACCGAGTCTCTCAACTTACGAAGTATCGCAATAAAACAACCGTAATAGTCATAGCAATCTGTCCCTGGGTGGCGATGCACGGGTCTGGCTAAAGCAGTCAGAAATTGCCCCTCCACCCCCCCAGACGCCGTGCTCTGCGGGGTTCGGGGGGCAGCGCATCGCACGCGAGTTGCACCGAGTCTCTCAACTTACGAAGTGTCGCAATAAAACAACCGTAATAGTCATAGCAATCTGTCCCTGGGTGGCGATGCACGGGTCTGGCTAAAGCAGTCAGAAATTGCCCCTCCACCCCCCTGGACGCCGTGCTCTGCGGGGTTCGGGGGGCAGCGCATCGCACGCGAGTTGCACCGAGTCTCTCAACTTACGAAGTGTCGCAATAAAACAACCGTAATAGTCATAGCAATCTGTCCCTGGGTGGCGATGCACGGGTCTGGCTAAAGCAGTCAGAAATTGCCCCTCCACCCCCCTGGAAGCCGTGCTCTGCGGGGTTCGGGGGGCAGCGCATCGCACGCGAGTTGCACCGAGTCTCTCAACTTACGAAGTGTCGCAATAAAACAACCGTAATAGTCATAGCAATCTGTCCCTGGGTGGCGATGCACGGGTCTGGCTAAAGCAGTCAGAAATTGCCCCTCCACCCCTCCGGACGCCGTGCTCTGCGGGGTTCGGGGGGCAGCGCATCGCACGCGAGTTGCACCGAGTCTCTCAACTTACGAAGTGTCGCAATAAAACAACCGTAATAGTCATAGCAATCTGTCCCTGGGTGGCGATGCACGGGTCTGGCTAAAGCAGTCAGAAATTGCCCCTCCACCCCTCCAGACGCCGTGCTCTGCGGGGTTCGGGGGGCAGCGCATCGCACGCGAGTTGCACCGAGTCTCTCAACTTACGAAGTGTCGCAATAAAACAACCGTAATAGTCATAGCAATCTGTCCCTGGGTGGCGATGCACGGGTCTGGCTAAAGCAGTCAGAAATTGCCCCTCCACCCCTCCAGACGCCGTGCTCTGCGGGGTTCGGGGGGCAGCGCATCGCACGCGAGTTGCACCGAGTCTCTCAACTTACGAAGTGTCGCAATAAACAACCGTAATAGTCATAGCAATCTGTCCCTGGGTGGCGATGCACGGGTCTGGCTAAAGCAGTCAGAAATTGCCCCTCCACCCCTCCAGACGCCGTGCTCTGCGGGGTTCGGGGGCAGCGCATCGCACGCGAGTTGCACCGAGTCTCTCAACTTACGAAGTATCGCAATAAAACAACCGTAATAGTCATAGCAATCTGTCCCTGGGTGGCGATGCACGGGTCTGGCTAAAGCAGTCAGAAATTGCCCCTCCACCCCCCAGACGCCGTGCTCTGCGGGGTTCGGGGGGCAGCGCATCGCACGCCGAGTTGCACCGAGTCTCTCAACTTACGAAGTGTCGCAATAAAACAACCGTAATAGTCATAGCAATCTGTCCCTGGGTGGCGATGCACGGGTCTGGCTAAAGCAGTCAGAAATTGCCCCTCCACCCCCCTGGACGCCGTGCTCTGCGGGGTTCGGGGGGCAGCGCATCGCACGCGAGTTGCACCGAGTCTCTCAACTTACGAAGTGTCGCAATAAAACAACCGTAATAGTCATAGCAATCTGTCCCTGGTTGGCGATGCACGGGTCTAGCTACAGCAGCCAGAAATCGCCCCTCCACCCCCCTGGAAGCCGTGCTCTGCGGGGTTCGGGGGGGCAGCGCATCGCACGCGAGTTGCACCGAGTCTCTCAACTTACGAAGTGTCGCAATAAAACAACCGTAATAGTCATAGCAATCTGTCCCTGGGTGGCGATGCACGGGTCTGGCTAAAGCAGTCAGAAATTGCCCCTCCACCCCCCTGGAAGCCGTGCTCTGCGGGGTTCGGGGGGCAGCGCATCGCACGCGAGTTGCACCGAGTCTCTCAACTTACTAAGTGTCGCAATAAAAACAACCGTAATAGTCATAGCAATCTGTCCCTGGGTGGCGATGCACGGGTCTGGCTAAAGCAGGTCAGAAATTGCCCCTCCACCCCCTCCAGACTCCGTTGCTCTGCGGGGGTTCGGGGGGCAGCGCATCGCACGCGAGTTGCACCGAGTCTCTCAACTTACGAGTGTCGCAATAAAACAACCGTAATAGTCATAGCAATCTGTACCCTGGGTGGCGATGCACGGGTCTGGCTAAAGCAGTCAGAAATTGCCCCTCCACCCCCCCAGACGCCGTGCTCTGCGGGGTTCGGGGGGCAGCGCATCGCACGCGAGTTGCACCGAGTCTCTCAACTTACGAAGTGTCGCAATAAAACAACCGTAATAGTCATAGCAATCTGTCCCTGGGTGGCGATGCACGGGTCTGGCTAAAGCAGTCAGAAATTGCCCCTCCACCCCCCCAGACGCCGTGCTCTGCGGGGTTCGGGGGGCAGCGCATCGCACGCGAGTTGCACCGAGTCTCTCAACTTACGAAGTGTCGTCAATAAAACAACCGTAATAGTCATAGCAATCTGTCCCTTGGTGGCGATGCACGGGTCTGGCTAAAGCAGTCAGAAATTGCCCTCCACCCCCCCAGACGCCGTGCTCTGCGGGGTTCGGGGGGCAAGCGCATCGCACCTGCGAGTTGCACCGAGTCTCTCAACTTACGAAGTGTCGCAATAAGCACCGTAATAGTCATAGCAATCTGTCCCTGGGTGGCGATGCACGGGTCTGGCTAAAGCAGTCAGAAATTGCCCCTCCACCCCCCCAGACGCCGTGCTCTGCGGTGTTCGGGGGGCAGCGCATCGCACGCGAGTTGCACCACCACCTGTTCTCTCACACTTACGAAGTGTCGCAACTAAAACAACCGTAATAGTCATAGCAATCTGTCCCTGGGTGGGCGATTGCACGGGTCTGGCTAAAGTCGTCCAGAAATTGGACCTCCACACCCCCTGGAAGTCCGTGCTCTGCGGGGTTTCGGGGGGCAAGCGCAAAGCACGCGAGTTGCACCGAGTCTCTTCTCTCAACTTACGAAGTTTCGCAATACAAACAACCTAATAGTCATAAGCAATCTGTCCTCTGGGTGCGATGCACGGTCCGGGGTGCTAAAGCAGTCATCAAATTGCCCCTCCACCCTCCCAGACGGCCGTGAAACCTGTCCGGGGTATTCAGGGGCAGCCGCAACTCGCAACGCGAAGTTGCCACCCCGCTTCCTCTCAAACTTACAAGGTGTCATCATAAAACAACCGTAACGTCATCAAAGTATACAATCTGTCCCTGGGGGCATGCAACTAGGTCTGGATAAAGCATCAGAAATATGCCCACTCCACCCCCCAGACGGCCGTGCATACTGCACAGAGGCCAGGGGGCAGCGCATCGCAAACGCGACAGTTGCAAACCGAGTCTCTCAGCATCTAAACGAAGTGTCTCAATAAAACAACCGTAATCGTCATAAAGCAATCTTCCTGGTGGCGATGCAGGCGGTGTCTGGCTAAAGCAGTCAAGAAAAATTGCCCCCTCCAACCCCATGCCAGACAGCAACGGGCTGCTGCGGGGGTAAAAATCCGGGGCAGGGCGGCAACACAACAAAAGCACAGAGCGAGTGAAGTGGCAAAGGCGAGGGAAAAACCGGGAGTCATACTACAAAACTAATAACAAAGGAACGTGTCACAGATCACGGACAACCGTGCAATAGTCATATAGCAACATCTGTCCCTGGGGTGGCGAGGCCGGGTGCTGGGCGGCATAAAGCCGGTCGAGAAGATGATGCGCCAAACAGACTCCACCACCCCAAGACTGGAAGCCGTGCTCCTTGGGGTCAAGTTCGGGGGGGCAGCGCATCGCACGCGAGTTGCAACAGAGTCCTCTTCACTTACGAAGTGTCGGCATAAAACAACCGGGATAGTCAGAGCAATCTGTGATAAACACCTGTGAGTGGTGCGTGATAGCAACGGTCTGGCTTAATAGCTAGTGGTTCACACCAATTGGCCGCCTCCACCCCCTGACGCCGTCTCTGCGGGGGTTGGGGGCGCAGCGCATCGCAAACGCGCAACTCACAACTGTTGGCCGCAGCCGAGGTCGCTCATAACAACTTAACACCCGAAAAAAGCTGTGAATCGGGCAAACAATACAAACAACGGGGCGCAAAAACGGCGGGGATAGGATCATAAAGAAAAATCTTCCGAGTGGGTGGCGATGCAACGGGTCTGGCTAAAGCCATCTATACAATTGCCCCTTCCCCCCCCGCAGACGCCGTGCTCTGGCGGGGGTTGGGGGGGGCGCGCATCGCACGCACTAGTTGCACGAGTCTCTCAAACTACTAAGGGTTTCGCAATAAAAAAAACAACCGTAATAGTCAGAGCAATTTGGTCCCCTACTGAGGCGACATACGGGTCTGTCTGGCTAACAGCAGTTCAGAATTGCCGCCTACCCTCCACCCCCCCACCCACGCAGAACCGCCGTCTCTGTATACGGGTTCGGGGGCGGGGTTTCGGGGGGGCACGCATCCGCACGGCGCGTTGCACTCGAGTGGCTCTCGCAGGACATTAAACAACACGGTCCGGCAAATAGGGTAGCAAACCCGTACAAGAATGCATAGCCAAGAGTGCGTGATGTCTCCTGGTTGGCGATGCACGGTTCTGGCTACAGCAGGTGGTGGGCAGAAATTACACCCGCCTCCACCCCCCTGGGGACGCCGTGCGGGGGGGCGTGGTGAAAAACAAAAAGGGAGTTTTAGGGGGCATCGCAAAATATCGCACGCGAGTTCGCACCGAGTCCCCCCTCCCCCCCTAATTGAGTACGTGTTTGCAAAACAAAACCATACAGTCATCGCATCTTCCTCTGTTGGCAACATGCGGCGGGTCAGCTACACAGCCAGAAATCGCCCCCCGAGACCGCCCGGGCGCCCGTATTCCCCCACCCTTGGCCCCCCGTACCCCCTGGTTCACGCGCGCGCTGCAACTGGGGGACTCTACCCCCCTAGTCTCTCATTTACACAGTGTCGTTCAAAAAAAAGGAGGGCTATCCCTACCTTAATGGTCATAGCAATCTGACCCATGACGGCTAACGCACGGGTCTGGGCTAAAGCATTTCGAATTGGCCCCCCAAGGAGCTTCCCGGACGCCAGGACCTTACGGCCACCTACCGTAATGGTCCTAGCCGTGGGGTTGGATTCAGCACCCACATCCATGATCCCACTCAATGCTGGCTCACGATCAAAGCTCTGCGCACACATAGACATGATAGTAAGTTTTTCCGGCATTTCTTAGCAGCTTCCAGGCATGATCCCATGACCGCCACTAGGCCACAAACTCACATTCGCTTCCAGCACTCCCTTAGTCCGGCAACCTGGGCTCACAGGCCGCTTCCAGGCAGCTCCTGAGCCGTCGCCGACCAGGCCTTCACAGCAGGCTTCTCAGGCAGTCTCCCTTGGGAGAAAACCGCCAACCAGGCCTACACAGTCAGCTTCCGTCAAGCTCCCTGACCAGCCCCCACCAGGCCTCACAGGCACTTCAGCAGCTCCTGAGCCGGCCACCGAGGCCCTCCCAGCAGCTTCCAGACAGCTCCTGAGCCTTCCACCAGGCCTCACAGGCACTTCCAACAAACATCACTCCCTGGGCCGGCCACCAGTCCTCACAGTCAGCTTTCAGCAGCTCCTGACCGGCACCAGCCTCACAACCCAGCTTGCCAGGATAAAGGGCTTCCCTGAGCCGGCCACCAGGCCTCACAGGCAGCTTCTAGGCAGCTCCCCGAGCCATCCACCAGGCCTCACAGGCAGCTTCCAGGCAGCAACCTTAGCCATCCACCAGGCCTCACAGGCAACTTCCAGGCAGCAACCTTAGCCGGCCACCAGGCCTCACAGAAAAAATTACACAATGCTAGAAGGATGTCCATTGACACTAGTTGGCTTGCCATTTGGCTGAATACCCGGTAAGGGGAGCTGCCTAGAAGCTGCCGCCGATAGCTTGACAATTTAGTTTTTTTTTTGACTTGAAATTTGCTGATACCCGGCAAGGGGAGCACTCCCAGAAACCTGCTGGGCCGATAGCTGAACATAGTCGCTCTGCCATTTGGCATGAATACCGCCCGTAAGGGAGCCCTGAGGCTCACTTCAGGATGAGGACAACCAGCAAGAGCCCTAGCTGCCTAGCTGTCACATGTACCCCCAGATCCTATGCACCACCTCCCCCCCCCCCACCCCACCCCCCCACCCACCCACACACAACCACCACACCCAAACGCACACAACACACCCACACCCCAACGCCGCACACCCCACAAACCCATGGCCACCCCCCCCCTCCCACCAATCCCCCTCCTCCCCCCCCCCCCCCCCCCCCACAAACCACACCCCCCACACACACACACACACACCCACCGCTCACTATCTTGTGGTGCATTATAGGATGAGAACACCAGCAAGTGCCCCTAGCTGCTAGTTGTCACATGCACCCCCAGATCCTTTGGCACCTCCTAACCCCCCACCCCCCCCCCCCCACGGCCCGCCCCCAGCCCCCCCCCCGTCACAACCATAAACAACACAGCATCTCCCCCCTCAAGCCTCCCCCCCCCCCTCCCACCACCATACACACACACATACACCTTTCCTGCCCCCTCCCCCACACCTACCAAACCAACATGCATCCTCCCCCCCTCCCACCACCATACTCACACTACTACATCCTGCCCCCCTTTCCCCACCATACACAAAACACATGCATCCTCCCCCCCTCCCTCACCACCCATACTCCACACATACATCATCCTGCCCCCCTTTCCCACACCATACACAAACCGTGCATCCTCCCCCCCCCCTCCCCACCACCATCCCCGCACCACAATCCTGCCCCCCTCCCCCATACCATACACAAACACATGCATCTTCCCCCCCCCTCCCCCACCACCATACCAAAGAACATACTCCGCCTGCCCCTCCCCCACACCATACACAAACACATGCATCCTTCCCCCCCCCCTCCCCACCACCATACACTCACACATACATCATGCCCCCCTCCCCCCACAGCCAATAACACACATGCATCCCCCCCCTCTACCACCACCACCAACACACACATACACATCCTGCCCCCCTCCCCCACACCATACACACAACAATGCACCCCCCCCCCCCCCCACCCTCCCCCCTCCCACCACCATACACACACACATACATCCTTCCCCCCTCCCCCCCACCATACCACAACACATGCATCCCCCCCCCCCCGCTCCTCACACACCATACACACCCACCATACACTCCTCCCCCCTCCCCACCCAAACCTTACACACACATCATCCTCCCCCTCCCCCCACACCACCACCAACACCTACATACATACCTCCCCCCTCCCACCCACCAAACACACACATACATCCTCACCCCCCCCCCCCCCCCCCCCCCCCCCTACCACCACCACCATGCACACACAACCAATACATCTGCCCCTCTCCCCACCACCATAAACAACACAATACATCCTGCCCCCCTCCCCCACACCATACACAAACACATACCCC